>SJYF01000768.1:2276027-2291701 GCA_006410515.1 Procapra przewalskii
TCAGGCCCGATCCTCCCAGGTTTCTGAGAACCTGGCTGCTGTTTTCTTTCCCCCCACAGACATGGCCACCTTGGGGCCCCCAGTGGCCCTTGAGCTGCAAATCCAGAAGCCTCTCCCATCTGACTCCTGAATCACATCTGACTTTGCACCACGTCCACAGGTCTCCTCTGTCCTGGCTCCCTCGCAACTTCTGGTTGCTGTTTTCTCTTCGTCTTGCTGCTTAAATCTGGTGTTTCACCAAGTGTGTTAGCCTCACTCGCTTCTCTTTCTGNNNTCTTCCTTGGCATTTTATCTTCTTTGCCAAATACCAGCTTCCACTCTCTGCAGATAATTCTCCAGTCTCTGTCCTCTACCCCAGAACCCTTGTTTACTTGCAACCTGGGTTTCTTATACCTGGAAGTCCAGCCATCCCTTCAAACTCAGGTTTTCTAGGCCTGAACTCCTGGATTCCTCTGCCGTGTGTTCTATACTGGAGCTGGCCCTTCCTGCAGACTTCATTTCTGTTAACACAGCCACTGGTGTATCAGGGTCCCCTTTGTCACTGCCTCTCTGTCACCCTAATGCCTTATCTGGTCCTGCACCACCCACTCCCACGATGCCTCTTATCCAACTGCTCCCCTCGTTTCCACAGTTGCCACTTTATTTACAGCCCCCCGATAGTCTTTGTGTTCGGATGTCAGCTGGGGTGGGGGGGCGCCTGCAGTTCAGTGCGGCTCTAACGCTGACTACCCAGCGCTCGCGCAGACTCCACAAGCTAAAGCGTGAGGTCCCTGACCAGAATTCCCTGGCGGTCCCGTGGTGAAGACTCCGCGTTCCCACTGCAGGGGGCATGGGTTCGATCTCTGCTTGGGAAGCTAAGATCCCGGGATTCTTACCCTCGGAGTGTTCTCTGTGCTTTACCCCCTCGATGCCACTCGTATTCTGCGTTATCACCGAGGCTGTGGTGGCCGTGGCTCAGCCCCACAAATAGATCAGAGTCATGTGGGTAGCAGCACCGTCTGATTCTGTTTGCTGCTCCGACAGCAGCTGGCGTGAGTCTTGTACCAGAACCTGATAGACATCTGTTGAGCTGACTGGCCGCATCGTAGATAACAGTGCCCACAACCACTTTCAGAAACAAGTGGAAGCCAATATCTGCATGACCATGGAGATGGTGAATGATGCCTTGGACCAGCTTCGAGGTGCCGTGATGATAGTGTATCCCATGGGGTTGCCGCCGTATGACCCCATCCGGATGGAATTTGAAAATAAAGAAGATTTGTCAGGGACTCAGGTATGTGGGTGGCTCTTGGGGTCCCTATAATGTGAGTTCATGCCTACCCCCACCCCAGGGTAGAAGCTGCTCATGTTTGACCTCATATTTGTCCTGATGTAGTTTTTGCTTCATACACAGCTTTCCATCTTGCTAGGCTCGGCTTCAGAGCAGAGTTGTGAATTCAGGGGAGGACCCCAGAGGTTTGCCCCTGGTTCAGGGCTTGGCACACACAGGAGCGGCAGAGGAGGGAGGAGCTGAAACTTTTCCGTTTTCTTTGGGAAATGGGAAGCACTGGGAAGCCAGGGACCTCATTTGTGCCCATTTCTGCCAGATGTCTTGGTCCCATTGATGGAATTTTGTTTTCTACCCTTCCCTCTTGCTCCTGAATATTTTTCTAGCTTTATGCTCCACTTTTGCATGTTTTTCTCATTTATTCCTTACCCTGTGGGGCAGTATCTTTTCCTCTGAGCTATCTTAAATAGGCAGGAGATGCAAAAGCAAACTGACAGCCCCATTCTACCCACATATCCCCTCCTCATATGATGGGTTATGTCCCAATAAGCCTTACATAAGTTTAAAATGTTCTATTAAATAATTGAAAATGCATTTAAGTGAAGTGAAGTCACTCAGTCATATCCGACTCTTTGTGACCCCATGGACTGTAGCGTACCAGGCTCCTCCCTCCATGGCATTTTCCAAGCAAGAGTACTGGAGTGGGTTGCCATTTCCTTCTTCAGGGGATCTTCCCGACCCAGGGATCAAACCCAGGTTTCCTGCATTCCAGGCAGACGCTTTAACCTCTGAGCCTTAGTGCCCTCAGTATCATAGCTTAGCCTCTCACCTGCCTGAAATGTGCTCCAGAATACTTAACTACATTAGCCAATAGTTAGAAAAAAATCATCCAACACAGAGCCTATTTTATAATGTGATTTACTAAATACTGTACCAAAAGTGAAAAACAGAACTGTTGTCTGGTACAGAATGGTTGTCAGCGTATCAGTTGATTACTCTGGTGATCATAAGCTCACTGCCACGGCCCAGCATCCCAAGAAAATATCACACTCTTATCACTAGACCAAGAAATGAAAATTAAAAATTTGAAGTATGTTTTCTACTGAATGTGTATCCCTTTCACACCATCATGTGATCAGTAAGTCACAGGTGAAATCGTCGTGAGTCGGGGACTTTTATATTTAAGCATCCAGCAGGATCCCTGTTTTCCTCCCTGGCCGTAGTCTAAAACTCCGTCTCAGAGGGACCTTACATCATGCATGGATGAGGGTGCCAGTGAGACAGGATACCCCCACTTCCCAGAGCAGGAAGTTACCCGAGTCAGGGCGTGAGTGGAGACTGACAGGGAAGGTGCCCAGGTGAGCGAGGGCGGTGAGTGGGCAGGGAAGCCGCTGCTCCCAGGGGCGGGAGGGCAGGGAGCCAGAAGCCTGTCCCTCTCTGGGAAGGGGCACTCACCATGCCGATGCCCCGGAAACCTTAAAGCCCATTATCAACTGTGGCCCCCAGGCAGGGCTCAACGTCATCAAAGAATCAGAGGCACAACTGTGGTGGGCAGCCAAGGAGCTGAGACGTACCAAGAAGCTTTCCGACTACGTGGGGAAGAATGAAAAAACCAAAATCATCGTCAAGATCCAGCAGGTAAGCGCTTTGACTTTAATGTGTCACTGCTGGTTTTTTTCAAGTTACTTTCACACTGATAAAAATTTACAGTAAATCTGAAAGATTTAACACTCCCGATGCAGGCACTCTAATCCTGTTTGGTCTAAGCTTAAAACTGTCCTGTTTATGGAGCAACGAAAACTGGAAGGAAAGGGGGATCAGTTGACAGTACCTGGCGTTTGTTTTTTTCTCAGTTTGAACAATATATTATTTCCTTCTGGCGGGGCGGTGTCTTCCTTGCTGCGCGAGGGCTTTCTCCAGCTGGGCTGAGCAGAGCCCTCATTGTGCTGCGTGGGCTTCTCGTTGCAGAGCGGGGCTCTAGGTGCCTGGGCTCGGTATTTGCAGTACACGGGCTCAGTTGCTCGTCAGTGTGTGGAATCTTCCAAGACAAGGCTTCGACCTGTGCCCCCTGCCCTGGCAGGCGGATTCTTAACCCCTGGACTACCAGGGGAGTCCTGGAGTTCCTTTTAATTGGGGGGAAAGGAGAGTGTACCAAGATGATTTCAACTTTAAAAAATAGGGCTTATAAGTAACTCAGAACGCTTCTCGAGATGAAGAATACAGCCCCGAGCGCTGGTCTCAAGTTTTTCAGAGTGCTGATGGCCTGTGAACGCGGTGAAGGGCTGGAGCCCTGTAAAGACCTGGTGCAGAGCTGTGTGCGTGCTCGCGCCTAAACCGTCTCTCTGAAGTTTGGGGGAAACAGGGTGGCCTCCACGATGATCGCTACCCCTTCCCCACTAGCCCTGCGGTGGCTGGCTTGGACTCCCCGGGCTCCACTGTGAGGGCCCAGAGCAAGAGTGAGACTCCCTTGATGATTCGCTTTGGGTAATGAGAGATGCATGACCTGTTTCAGATCAGTTCAGTTCAGTCGCTCAGTCGTGTCCGACTCCTTGTGACCCCATGGACTGCAGCACACCAGGCCTCTCTGTCCATCACCAACTCCTGGAGTTTACTCAAGCTCATGTCTGTTCAGTCGGTGATGCCATCCAACCATCTCATCGTCTGTCATCCCCTTCTCCTCCCACCTTCAATCTTTCCCAGCATCTGGGTCTTTTCAAGTGAGTCAGCTCTTTGCATCAGGTGCCCAAAGTATTGGAGTTTCAGCTGCAACATGACCTTGTTTAGTTGTCCACAAAGAACAGTTTGGACTTTGGGCTTCCCAGGTGGCACAGTGGTAAACAATCTGCCTGCCAGTGCAGGAGACCCAACAGACAGGGGATTCCATCCCTGGGTCGAGAAGATCCCTGGAGTAGGAAATGGCAACCCACTCCAGTATTCTTGCTTGGAGAGAATCCCATGGACAGAGGAGCCTAGTGGCTACAGTCCAGGGGGTCACAAAGAGTCGGACCCAGTGGAGCACAAAACAACCGCAGCAGCAAAAGCAGTTGTAAGACATGAGCTGTACCCTCCCGGGTCATCCACAGAAGGCCTTCACCCACAGCGTGCTGTCCCCTCGTCTTTTCAGAGGGGCCAGGGAGCTCCAGCGCGAGAGCCCATCATTAGCAGCGAGGAGCAGAAACAGCTGATGCTCTACTATCACAGAAGACAGGAGGAGCTCAAGGTACTGCGGGATGGGTTTTCAACAGAGCAGACACTGGGGTGTTCATCCCTCTCCCCCATGCCTCACCCAGGCCTTGCGGCAGCTGGGGGCCCGTGGGTCCTGCAGGATGTGGCAGGGGGCCCTTCTGAGCTGCAGTCTCACCAACACTGTGGGGGCCCTGCCCGGTGTCCCCCTGCGTTAGAGTCTGGAGGTGTCCTGCTTCTCTGGGGAAGCGGGGAGTGGGGAGGTTGGTCGTGGATTCTGTAGAACACTTTCCTGGAATGCCCTCCTGAGCGAAACCCATGTGTTTCCAGAAACTGGAAGAAAACGATGATGACTCCTGTTTGAATTCTCCGTGGGCGGATAATACTGCTTTGAAAAGACATTTTCATGGCGTAAAAGACATAAAGTGGAGACCCAGATGAAGTTTTCCCATTGACGAAGCTTTCCAAAATACTAGCTCACCTTTCCTTAGGTAAAATGGTAATAACCACAGCTTAAAATGAGATAGCTGCCACCCTTTGTGAGTGTTGCTGAAATCTCTAGTTTTCCTTTCAGTTTGAATTTTTAAAAGTGAGTTATTCAAGGTTTTAGAACATAATAAACACATCCTCAAAAGAATCTGGCTGAATTATTTTCATAATCTATCTACTATTTGAGGCTTTTTATCTACTATTTGAGATACTGGAAGTACTGGTTCATTTTTCCTCCCTGATTGTTTGATTTTACATTCTCAGGATGTTGAAGGTACCTTTTCCTCCACAGCGAGTCAGGGGTCCACTGTGATACTTGGCCATCAGTGGCCACTAGAGGCCGCCCGATGCTGAGTCTTGTTGCAGAGACGGCCGTGATGGGCCAGAGGGTCTAACCATAGTCTCCCAGCTTCAAAGGTGAAGTTCTGCCCCAGGTTATCAGCCATGAAGTTGGGAAGTTGGGTGGCCAGAGCAGGCTAGCCTTGAAACAGGACAGATCCCTGTGCCATTTCTGGGCTTTTCCCGAAACCAAATGCAGACCCTGGTGACGGACGGTTGTCCCCTGGGCTCAGCCTGAAGCTCCCATCGTGCTGAGCTTTGCACCGAGGCTGCCAGAGGTGAGCTATGTGGGCTCAGTGGCCATCCGGCCACAGGATGCCCTGGCTCATTTGCCACCCCACCTGGCTTTCTGGTTCACCTTTTTGAATTTTAAATTCTCCCAACTCATCTCTGCAAGTGTGGACTCTTCGGCAGCTCAAGGACACCTCTCAGGCCATGCCGCCAGGGGCAGCCCACGCGTCTGGTCCTGCTTCATTTGGCCCATAAAGGACTCCTCCCAGCGGGAGGAAAGGCATCGTGCTTACTCCGAGGAGGAGCGAAGTGACACGGATGCCCCCTGCCCTGGTCTCCCTTGTGCCCACTGCTGTGCTGGAGCCCAGGGCGGGAGCTGGGCCCATGGTTCCCAAGCCTGGTCCCGTAGTGTTAGGCAGAGGGCAGACCTGCCCTTCTCCACACACCAGCGAGGCTGGCTCAGACTCTTGTGGGTTGCCATTTCCTACTCCCAGAGCTAACTACCTATTCGCATTTCTGCTGTTCTTGAGACCACATCTTCTAAAGTGGCTTGTAACTTGACTGTATGCCTTGACTGTACCTTACTCTTGATTAAGTGTCAAATTTTGTAAAATCAAGTTTGCATCAGTTTTTTTTGTTGACTTCCGTTCTTTTAATTTTTATTGAAGTATACTTAACAATGTTAGTTTCAGGTGTCACGTTCATTATGGTCTTAAATGTCTCCATGGAGAGCTTGTGTCCTTAGATGATATAAAGTTTTCAGTAAGATCCTGTGACTTCACTTGAGGAGCACCCACTCTTGTCAATGTCTAGTTGATGTGCAGGCATGACAGCCACACTCAACTTGCAAATAAACGTTAAGCCACACGATCACAGTAGCTCTTCTTAAGAATCACTCTTTCCATGTCATTGCGAATTCTGGGCTTCCCTGGTGGCCCAGTGGTAAAGAATCTGCCGCCAATGCAGGAGACTTGTTTCAGCCCTGATCCGGGAGGCCCCGCTTGCTGCAGGACTACTGGGCCCCGGGGCCTCAGCCATTTCGCCTGTTGCTCTAGAGCCCAGGAGCAGCATCTGCTGGGCTCATGTGCCCAACTGTTGGATGCCACGCTCCCTAGAGCCCATGGACCTCAACTAGAGAAAAGCCAAAGCAGCTTCAGAGACCCAGCATAGCCATAAATAAATAAAACTATTAAAAAAAAATCACACCACACTCCTTTTATTGGATACTGACATGAAACAAACAATAGCCTCTCTGCCTCATAACCCCCTAAGCTCTATCCATCCTGAAGTGTGGAAGTGAAAGTCACTCAGTCATGTCCAACTCTGTGACTCCACGGACTGTAGGCCACCAGGCTCCTCTGTCCATGGAATTCTCCAGGCCAGAATACTGGAGTGGGTATCGAGAATACCGGGGTGGGCAGCCTATCCCTTCTCCAGCAGATCTTCCCTGCCCTAGCATTGAAGCGGGGTCTCCTGCCCTACAGGTGGATTCTTTACCAGCTGAACTACCAGGAAAGCCCCCACACCACCCCCACCCTGAGGTCTGTCTGCCCTGAAGTAGTCGCCCCTTAAAAGCACCGCAGCTGCCCCGTCATGGTCGTCCATCTATAAGGAAATGAGGTGGGCCATCCCGGCTTGCTCTGGGCTTCTATGGGTTGATTCCCTTCATGTCAACCCCTGAGGAAGCTGCTGGTGACCTCAGATGGGTCATTTTTGGTCATGTCGCTAGTAGAAGTAGAGGGGCTTCCCTGATAGCTCAAGGATAGGCTACCCACCCTAGTACTCTGGCCTGGAGAATTCCATGGACTTTATAGTTCACGGGGTCACAAAGAGACACGACTGAGCGACTCACTTCAAGGGTAGAGAGTCAAGCACCACGCCCAGGACTTCCCAAGAAATCAACTTAGTGGGAGTCATCTTGCCAAACAGCAGGCTATGAATCAGCTTAAGCATTAGGCCTCGATGTGACTTTTTAATTTTTAAATCCCATACATCTGTGGGTCAATATCAAGGAAACGCAGTATCAGCTATCTGTTGGGGGACCAGACTGGGTCTGTGATCTCATGCTACATAACTTGTCTTCTCATACGGTTGTTTCAAGGAGACCAGGAATGCTCATAATAAAATTTTACATCACCCCATGCCCCTTCAACTGGCAAACTGAAACTCCAGGCAGTATTTCTGTCATGGAATTACCTTGTTCCTTGCCAACTGCTCCATGAAGAAAGTGCCATCAAGCTTGGAATCAGCTGCCACAATCTTAGGGCACCGTGTTTTGTTGTTGGGAAGTCACTAAGTCTTGCCTGTCTTTGCAACCCCATGGACTGTGGCACATCAGGCTTCTCTGTCCTCCACTATCTTCTGGAGTTTGCTCAAACTCATGTCCATCGAGTCAGTGATGCCATCCAACCATTTCATCCTCTGTTGTCCCCTTCTCCTCCCACCATCAATCTTCCCCAGCATCAGGGTCTTTTCCAGTGAATCGGTTCTTCACATCAGGTGGCCAAAGTATTGGAGTTTCAGCTTCAGCATCAGTCTTTGCAATGAACATTCAGGGTTGATCTCCTTTAGGATGGACTGGTTGGATCTCCTTGCATTCCAAGGGACTCTGAAGAATCTTCTCCAGCACCACAGTTCAAAAGCATCAGTTCTTCAGCACTCAGCTTTCTTTATGTTCCAACTCTCACATCCATACATGACTATTGGAATAGTCTATGTATACCTAGATGCTAAGCAATGTGCTAGTGAACTTCGGGAAGGGAAGATCCACAGAGCACACATCCACGCAGGGCCCCAAACAGGGGTGCCTTCACCAGAACAGGCAGACAGCAGCCATCGATTATTTTAATGTCTGAGGCCAACAGTGATGGGACCACGGTTCCTAGGTCTGCTTTGGTTCACCAGCCACTGAAAAGGGGAGAGAGAATTGAGCCCTTTTTTTGGAGGGAGGGCCATGAGGCATGCAGGGTCTTAGTTGCCCAAGCAAGGATTGAACCCATGTCCCCTGCAGTGGAAGCTCTGAATGGAGTCTTTAAAACCACCAGACCACCAGGGAAGCCCAAGTGAGCCCATCCTTGAGATGTTTTAAACAAATAGACACTTGGCTCGACTCTGAAACCACTGCCCCGAGTGATCAAAAACGAGTCTGGGGTTGCCTCCCAGCTGGAGGAGGGACTCCAGCCTGCTGGGAGGCCTAGCACACGCTGGTCACAGGACTCTGCCCATAGGATTCTGGGCCACGCTCTCATGGCAGAGGTTAGCAGATGAGTAAATTCCCACAGGCTGAATCTCAGTCTATCATTCCTTTGAAGAGATTGAACTCTGGGTTCAGAATAAGGAAACAAGCGCCACAGCTGTCTTGCTATTCCAGTCTTAGGGCAGGATTCCAAGAGGCCATGAGTCAGCATCATCACTAAATGCAGAATGCAAAGCGCCAAAAAACTTATTTGTGGTTTTGTCACTGAAACCCCTGATCCTACCACCGGCCTTGCTGAGCAGCCGCATAACCACAGCGGTGTCCCGCCTTGGCCCTGACCCCTCCCCTGTTTACACTGCGCCAGGCCAGGGCTCTGAGAAACTGTATGTTTCAGTAGTGAAGTAGCAAAATAAAAGATGAACTCCTGCTGGGAATTCCCTGGATGCCCAGTGGTTAGGGCTCTGTGCTTTCACTGCCAAGAGCCCAGGCTCGATCCCTGGTCAGGGAACTAGGATCCTGCAAGCTGTGCAAGTCAAAGCTGTGGTTTTTCCAGTGGTCATGCACGGATGTGAGAGCTGGGCCATAAAGAAGGCTAAGCACTGAAGAACTGATGCTTTCGAACTGTGGTGTTAGAGTAGACACTTGAGAGTCATTTAAAGGACAGCAAGAAGATCGAACCACTCAATCCTAAAAGAAATGAATCCTGGGTGTTCACTGGAAGGACTGATGCTGAAGCTGAAGCTCCAATACTTTGGCCACCTGATGCAAAGAGCTGACTCACTGGCAAAGACCCTGATGCTGAGAAAGATTGAGGGCAGGAGGAGAAGGGGACGACAGAGGATGAGATGGTTAGATAGCATCACTGACTCAATAGACATGAATTTGAGCGAACTTCAGAGACAGTGGAAGACAGAGGAGCCTGGCATGCTAGAGTCCATGGAGTTGCAGAGTTGAACATGATTTAGTGACTGAGCAACAACAAAGCCACACCAAAAAATGTTCCTACTGTTAGAATCTTATACTGAAACTAAATCAGTCGATTGTAAAATGAAAGATATGGAGGTAAAACTGCTAAGCAAGGTAAAACTGTGTAAATCAGACCCCCAAAACTGAGAGCTGCTCTAAGTTTAGCTGTTAGACCCTCACAGACTGAACTCAGCTCACCTGAACAGATGTCCGCATTTTCTTGCAACTATTTCCAGGTCTGAAAATGCTTGCTTTGCATTTCTAGAGGTAACTTACTATTGATCTGAGGAATTTTCAGGTGGCGTAGCTGTTGATTTTCCCTTGGAAGGTAAATCTGGTTTAAGTCATTGAATATGGGATTTTATTAGCTTTACGCTAAAGGAACTGCAAGGAGATCCAACCAGTCCATCCTAAAGGAGATCAGTCCTGGGTGTTCATTGGAAAGACTGATGTTGAAGCTGAAACTCCAATACTTTGGCCACCTGATGCGGAGAGCTGACTCTTTTGAAAAGACCCTGATGATGGGAAAGGTTGAGGGCAGGAGGAGAAGGGGATGACAGGGAATGAGATGGTTAGATGGCATCACTGACTCAATGGACATGAGTCTGAGTAAACTCTGGGAGTTGCCAATGGACAGGGAAGCCTGGTGTGCTGCAGTCCATGAGGTTGCAAAGAATTGGATACGACTAAACAACTGAATTGAACTGAAAGGAATTAAAAATTGACAAACATGTCAAAACAATATGGTACAAATTGACCGTTGAAAAAGTGAAAGGCATTCAGTCATGTCCAACTCTTCGCAACCCCACGGACTCTAACCCACCAGGCTCCTCTGTCCATGTGATTCTCCAGGCAAGAACACTGGAGTGGGTTGCCATTTCCTTCTCCACGCAACCTTCCCATCCCAGGGATTGAACCTGCGTTTACCTGCATTGCAGGTGGATTCTTTACCATCTGAGCCACCAAGGTACAGAACTCACCGTGTATAATAGATTGTCTACATTTTTTAAAGAAAACATTTTAGGGACAGGCATTTATAATGGACTATTTCCATGAGCACGGTAGAAATGAGGCAGCAGGTTCTGTCTGTTCTTTGAGGCCTCCCTCCAGTCCTGTGTTTCTCAAATAGAAAATCTTCCCAAACCTTCGTAGAACGTTTTTCAAATAGGAGAGGATGTCTCCAGGAAGTGTCCTGCTGTGCATGTGGAGCTGAAGTGTGTAGAGGCCCACGCTACCCCCACCCCAGGGAGGTGCCTTCTAGAAGGGGGGTGGCACCCTTCCCCATAAGAAGGTCTGGAGACCAAGACGCCAACTTTGACCGGCAGTGTCAAATGGGCTGCAAGTAATGTCCTTACAGAGCTTTCCCCACTCTAGTGAAACTGGTCCTGTCTTCCCAAGGCCAGCTCACCCCCCTGCCATCTCCACACCATCCTCCCTGAGGCCAAGTGGCCACTTCCAGTCACCTGTGAGAATCTACAGACCTGGCCTGGTGAGGGCAAGCCCTACATCAAGGCCTGGGGAACCCAGAGCATCTTCCAGTCAGAACCCAATTATCAGGCTAACTTTATTTATTTATTGCTACTTTCCCCATATAATTTTTCTAAGCCAACATGTTGTATTTTCATTTTTACTCACTTCAAGAAATTGTCTTTTTTTTTTTCTTTTAGCTGTGTGGTGCAGGACCTTGGTCCCCTGTTGAGGGAGCAAACCCATGCCCTCTGCAGTGGATTCTTAACCACTGGACCACCAGGGAAGTCCCTGTCTTTACTTTCAATGCCTATACAAAGGGACTTTTAACTCTGCGATTAATATGTGCTCAGTTTTTAAAACATTAGGGCAAAATAGGAAACAAGTAAAGAAGGAAATTAAAAATAATTCTAATACTACCTGGGGAGAGGATGTTAACTTTTTATTATCTACCCAAAAAATGGAAATTTATCATGAAAGTACAGAAAATAAAAAATCATGATGAACCCCCAAGTACACACCATCCAATTTCAAAAGTGATCAGTGTTTTGCTGATCGTGTTCCCTCTGTCCTCCCAAGGCACCCATTCTGAGATCTGTCAAAAAAAACTCCAAGATATCATTTTACTTCATCTGTAACTTTCCCTGCATCTAACAGATTTGCACATAGAGGATTCACAAAGAAAATTTTAAATTTCCTGAAGTATAAAAATGCAGCTAGCACTGTCCGATCACAGTGCAAACAAAACAAACACAAACCTCCTAGAAATTCACACTAATATCAAAGCCAGCAAAGGCCCTCCTCCTGGGCTTCCCTGGTGGCTCACTTGGTAGAGAGTCTGCCTGCAGTGCAGGACACCCGGGTTCGATCCCTGGGTCTGGACGATCCCCTGGAGAAGGAAATGGCAACTCACTCCAGTATCCTTGCCTGGAAAATCTCATGGACAGAGGAGCCTGGTGGGCTGCAGTCCATGGGGTTGCAAGGAGTCGGGCACAACTGGGCGGCTAACACTTACTAACACTATAAGCTACTTGTGAGAGACAGAAGATTTTTCAAAATAAAGTTGCACAACTTCTAGAAAGTAATGGATAATAAAAAAGAACATGACAATTTATGAGTCTGCTGAAGCAGGATCTAGAAAAATACACAGAACTAAATATCAAAAACCATAAAAATGGAAATAAATCAATTAAACAGCTAAGCAAGGAACTAGAAAAAGACCAAGAGAGTAAAACAAAGAAAGCAGAAGGAAAGAATTAATGAAGTTCAAGCTAGAAATGTAATGAGTTGTGTTATTAATACATCAAAAAACAGTAGCTTTAAAAAATCAACAAAATTGGAAAAACATTAGCTGGTATAATTTAAAAGAGGAAAACCACTAATACACAATGTAAGAAATGATAAGAGAAAAATAATTAGAAGAATTTTTTAAATTCAGCTAATAGTTTTTACTAGTTTCAGTTCAGTTCAGTTCCTCAGTCGTGTCCGACTCTTTGCAACCCCATGAATCGCAGCACGCCAGGCCTCCCTGTCCATCACCAACTCCCAGAGTTTACTCAAACTCATGTCCATCGAGTCAGTGATGCCATCCAGCCATCTCATCCTCGGTCGTCCCCTTCTCCTCCTGCCCTCAATCTTTTCCAGCATCAGGGTCTTTTCCAATGATTCAACTCTTCACATGAGGTGGCCAAAGTATTGGAGTTTCAGCCTCAGCATCAGTCCTTCCAATGAACACCCATGACTGATCACTGATCTCCTTCAGAATGGACCAGGTGGATCTCCTTGCAGTCCAAGGGACTCTCAAGAGTCTTCTCCAACACCACAGTTCAAAACCATCAGTTCTGTGCTCAGCTTTCTTCACAGTCCAACTCTCACATCCCTACATGACCACTGGAATAATCATAGCCTTGACTAGATGGACTATGTTGGCAAAGTAATATCTGTACTTTTTAATATGCTATGTAGGCTGGTCATAACTTTCATTCCAAGGGGGAAACATCTTTTAATTTCATGGCTGCAATCACCATCTGCACTGATTTTGGAGCTGAAAAAAAATAAAATCTGACACTGTTTCCACTGTTTCCCCATTGATTTCCCATGAAGTCATGGGACCAGATGCCATGATCTTAGCTTTCTGAATGTTGAGCTTTAAGCCAACTTTTTCACTGTCCTCTTTTACTTTCATCAAGAAGCTTTTTATTTCTTCTTCACTTTCTGTCATAAGGGTGGTGCCATCTGCATATCTGAGGTTATTGATATTTCTCCCGGCAATCTTGATTCCAGCTTGTCCTTCTTCCAGCCCAGCGTTTCTCATCATGTACTCTGCAGATAAGTTAAATAAGCAGGGTGACAATATACATCCTTGACGTACTCCTTTTCCTATTTGGAACCAGTCTGTTGTTCCACGTCCCATTCTAACTGTTGCTTCCTGACCTGCATACAGATTTCTCAAGAGGCAGGTTAGGTGGTCTGGTATTCCCATCTCTTGAAGAATTTTCCACAATTCATTGTGATCCACACAGTCAAAGGCTTTGGCATAGTCAATAAAGCAGAAATAGATGTTTTTCTGGAACTCTCTTGCTTTTTTGATGATCCAGCGGATGTTGACAATTTGATCTCTGGTTCCTCTGCCTTTCCTAAAACCAGCTTGAACATCTGGAAGTTCACAGTTCATGTATTGTTGAAGCCTGGCTTGGAGAATTTTGAGCATTACTTTACTAGCATGTGAGATGAGTGCAATTGTGCGGTAGTTTGAGCATTCTTTGGCATTGCCTTTCTTTGGGATTGGAGTGAAAACTGACCTTTTCCAGTCCTGTGGCCTACTAGTTTAGGCAAATAAATTTGAAAACCTAGATGAAATGGATACATTTTTAGGAAAATAAAATGTACCCAAATAGAGATGGAATATGTATACAGACAAGTTCAATAGAAGAAAGACAGAAAATTCTAAATTCACAGGCACAGACTAATCAGGGGACTCTCTGAAGCCTTTAAAGACCAATTAATTGCAGATTTGCATAAATTTGCAGCAAATTGAAAAAGAATGCAGGCTTCTAAGTTACTTTTATGAAGCTAATATAGTATTACTAACCGCAATTGACAAAGAGAGTCCTATATAACTAATAAATATTAATCCAAGTTTAAAAAATAAAAATATAAGGATATTGAATAGAAAGTGCATTAAGTATGACATTTCATGTCCCAGTAGGATTTATTCCAGAAGGGCAAGGATGGTTTAAAAGTAAGAAATCTATCATATTAACAGAGCTAAAAGGAAAAATCACAGGATCATATCCATAGATGCCTACAAGGCATTTGACAAAATTCAAGTCCCATGTGACTCTGAGGCTGTAAACCACACTATACTGATGATGTTCATCCTTCCACACTTCATCCTGCTTTCATATACTCTTCCAAAACGTGACAGGGATGGAATTCCAGGGTGGTGCTCTGGACCCTCCCTCTCCCGGGGGAGGCTGAGTATGGAGGATGAGGTAGAGGAGCTAAGGTGGGACAAGGAAGCAGGGGAAACCCCAAGCATGCTAGTAGCTCAGGGGAAAAGGAAGACCCAGAGTCCAAGATCAAGGTGCCGGCAGATTTGGTGTCCTCTGAGGCCTCTGTGGCTTGGCTTGCACCCAGCCACCTTTTCTCTGGGTCCTTAAGGTTGTTCTGCTGTCTACACACACTTCCTGTCCCTAGAAGGTGTCTCATAAGGAAGGTGTCTCTTCCTCTCCCTATAAGGACGAAGAGCCGACTCACTGGCAAAGACCCTGATGGTGGCAAAGTTTGAAGGCAGGATGAGAAAGGTTGAATGGCATCACCAGCCAAACTGACATGAGTTTAAGCAAACTCCAGGAGATGGTGAAGGACAGGGAAGCCGGGCATGCTGCAGTCCATGGGGTCGCAAAGAGCTCAATGCTACTGAATAACAACAAAGACACCAATCATATTGGATTAGGGCCCTACCCTTATGACTTAGGGCTTCCCTGGTGGCTCAGATGATAAAGAATCTACCCACAGTGCAAGAGACCCAGGTTTAATCCCTAGATCGGGAAGATCCCCTGGAGAAGGGAATGGCAACCCACTCCAGTATTCTTGCTAGAAAACCCCATGGACGGAGGAGCTCGGTGGGCTGCGATCCACGGAACTGCAGAGCCGGACAGAGCGACTAACACTTCTCCACTTATGACTGGTGTAAGCCGTAAGCCCTGGAAATAGGTTTTCTCTTTCTTGTAAGCGCCTGACTTAAGCTTTGCTTGAATAAACACACTGCCAGCCACAGGACTAGATAAAGAGCCAAAGCCATCTCCCCCCCACTGAGGCTCTTTTTAGAGATCTTTCTAAAGAGCTTGTTTTTTCTCTTCAAGTTCCCACTCTTATGTTTTGAATTCTCAGCAATAGTGAGCCCATGAAACCCTAGGCCCCCACCCTTGACCCCAGTAAAAACAGAATCCTACACCTGTGTTCACACTCTTTCTACCCACAGCCTCGCTGTCTGCCCCCAGGGGAAACCATATAATTTCTGGATCCTGCAAA
>SJYF01000768.1:2293358-2303635 GCA_006410515.1 Procapra przewalskii
AGAGTTGACTCATTGGAAAAGACTCTGATGCTGGGAAGGATTGGGGGCAGGAAAAGAAGGGGACAACGAGGATGAGATGGCTGGATGGCATCACGGACTCGATGGATGCAAGTCTGAGTGAACTCCCGGAGATGGTGATGGACAGGGAGGCCTGGCGTGCTGCGATTCATGGGGTCGCAAAGAGTCAGACACAACTGAGCGACTGAACTGAACTGACTGTTACTCCCTATTAAGCAGTACAGAGTAGTCAGTATTTCAGCCAGGTGTGTTAGTACCTTGAATACAATTGGAGTTCCACTGGTAAGGAAGAAAGGGAGAATGGATATTAAATACTTAACCAATCTTATCTGCCATATCTAACCTCAAGGTTGTTGAAGGATTACTTGAGATGATACGTTTGACAGAAGACATAAATAAATAGTGGTGATGGTATAAAAACTTAGCCATTAATTCAAGACACAAGGTCCTAAAACATCAAATGTGTAGAATGCACGGCCAGTGAAAGGAAGAGGACAGTACTGGGCAGCCAGAAGTGAAAGAAAGTGAAGTCGCCCGGTCATGTCCGATTCTGCGGCCCCATGGACTGTAGCCCGTCAGGCTCCTCCATCCATGGAATTTTCCAGGCGAGAGTACTGCAATGGGTTGCCATTTCCTTTTCCAGGTGATCTTCCTGACCCAGGGATCAAACCCGAGTCTCCTGCATTGCAGGCAGATGCTTTACCATCTGAGCCACCAGGGAACCAGTCCATGGAATTCTCCAGGCCAGAATACTGGAGTGGGTAGCCTTTCCTGTCTCCAGGGGATCTTCCCAACCCAGGGGTCGAACCCAAGTCCCCCACATTGCAGATGGATTCTTTACCAGCTGAGCCACCAGGGAAGCCCCTGGGCAGCCAAATGGCTGAGCAATTCAGGGTCCAAAGGCTCGATCCATGCCCATCCTGGTCAAAACTGGGATGTGAGACATCCATGTGGTTTCCGATGCTTTGACCGTGGGCTTTTGCTGGCTCTGGAGGGACTTCCTGGGTTTGCTGATTCCTAGAGACAGCAAACAGTTCTTCTGGGAGCAGAGCTGTTGGGTACAAAGCAACAAATCCCAAGTCCACCCCAATCACTCCCTTTGCTGAGCTCGCAAAGGGCTCTCACACTCAGGGCCACTTATCCCCCTGCCCTAGTACGGGTACCAGACAGCCCTGGCCTCCGGATTTGGCTGGAATTATTTGCAAGAGCCAGTCCCAAGCTTGCTTACCCTGCATCGCCCATTCCTTCTAGTTAGACCACAGTAAAGGCCGTTTCTCATTTCTCCCACACACTCCTTCCATCTCCTGATAGACCCTGGTGCTTCCCCGTGTGGCTCTGCCTGGGGCCGTGTGCTCCCCTCTCCTCTCGGGAACTGTGAGTAACAAACTGCATCTTTTCAAGGGTCATTGTCTCCTCATCTGCTGGCTTAGCTGGCCCCAAGTAATAATAAAGCCTATGTTTTAACCCAAGAGGATTACATTTAGGCAAGAACAGGCAGTTTAGAGAACAGCTCATGCCTGGGAAGGGCTCATGCATTGGAAAGACTGATGCTGAAGCTGAAACTCCGATACTCTGGCCACCTGATGCGAAGAGACAGCTCATTGGAAAAGACCCTGATGCTGGGCAAGATTGAAGGCGAGAGAAGGGGATGACACAGGATGAGATGGTTGGATGGCATCAGTGACTCAGTGGACATATTTGAGCAAACTCTGGGAGACAGTGAAGGACAGGGAAGCCTAGCATGCTGTAGTCTGTGGGGTCACAAACAGACAATTTAGCAGCCTAACAACAATGTGCCTAGGGGCGTGGCTGAGATCCTGGCATGCAGCTTGGCATCAGGTGGGCAACCTGCCCCTGCCAGGGTCTGAAGGTGCCACTTCTTTTTCCATTGAGACAGGATGCATGAGGGGGTCACCACATGGGTGCCCACCCCTGCCTCCAGGGGTGGCCCTTCTTGGCAGCTACCCCCCCACACACATTGCTATCTGACCCCTGCCTCATTGCCCAGCCCTACCCACCTCACTGCACCCCAGTCACAAGGCTGAGTTGGGTACAGTGGCCAGACCTTCAGCCTCCCAGAGCGCAGGCTCTAGCTGAAACCATATTTGGGGAACAGAGTAGGGAGAAAAGCTGCTAAGTTTAGAAACTCAAAGAAAAGTTCTGCAGCCTGTGAACCCAGATGCGTTCAGTAAGAGGAAGTTTATATAAAGCTGTGGGAAATGTGGCACTTCCTTGGATACAAACAGCCCAATTACGCATGAGCCCGAGACCTTGCTGTCTTGAGAGTGAGTTTGAATAGCTGGAGACCAAGCCGCCTCCCAGCAAGAACGTGGGTGGCCGGGTGAGGTCAGGGGGACTGGCTGGTTCTCCGCGGCTCCAGTCCTGGGCGTGGAGCTGGGCTGCTGGTGGGGAGGTCATCCCACAGACGGTCCAGGGTGATCAATGGAACCGTGGGTCATATGTGGGGCTGAACCTCCCAAAGTCACAGCTCCACCTTCTCCCTGGAGCTAATTATTTGTGGCCTCTGAGTGCACGGCCAGCTGCCCCTAGGGTCGTGATGTTTTCCAGTCTGGCGGGGGGACAGGCAAATCTAGTCCTCGCAGAGCTCTGGATGTGGCTCCTTCTAGGCCTTTCCCGTGGTTTTCTGGCCCTGGCTTTGGGTGTGACGAGCTCTCAACCACATTCTCAAGGGGGCTTCTGCTCACCTCCGGGTTCTCCCTCCCTGTGCCCGCGTCTTATCCCTGACACCCTGGCCCTACAGCTGTGGTCCCCTTGGTCTCCCTAGACCCTCATCTCTGTGTCTTCAACTCAGGTGGCCCACTGGAGCCCCCACGCCCAGGTTGCCCCTTTCCTATGCTGCCCGCAAGGCAGGGGAGTTAGGGAAGCACTGCCCCTCCTTGCCTGACATCCAATGTCTTAACGATGTCGTTTCACATATGTTTAAAAGAATTTGGTGTTTCCGGTGGCAGGGTGGAGGAAGGACACACGTCGGTGGGGCTGCAGTGCGAGGCACTCTGCACACTTGGGAAATAACCGTTATGGTTTTCTGGATGGCCAGGAAACACGATGCCAGCCCCTAGTCACCATCTCCTTTACTGCAGCTTCCGCTCAGCTTGTGCACTGCACAGATGCTCCTGGCTGTGTGCGAGCCGAGGCTCAGCATGGAGCTGCATCTCCTCAGAGAAAGCAATTTTTCTTATTTTCCACAAGCGCTGTCCTATGACTGAGCCATGTATCAGGGACTCCATCCATCTAGAGGAAGGACACTTTTTGTCATAGTCACAGTGGCAACTTCTGGGCCAGTGGGGACCCTTAACTCATCCCACCTGAGACTCCTTCTATATGGGTGGCTTACTTAGTCTGGGAAAGCTGGATTGTGCATGGACACTTCTTTTTAAAAATTTTTATTTACTTATTTGTTTTGGGCTGTGCTGGGTCTTCATTGCTGTATGGGCTTTTTTTTTTCCCTTCAGTTGCAGGGAGCCGGGGCTACTCTCTAGCTGTGGTACCCAGGCTTCTCACTGCAGAGGCTTCTCTTGTTGCTCAGCTCAGGTTCTAGGGCACTTGAGCTTTAGGAGTTGAGGCACACGCACTCAGGAGCTGTGGTTCCCAGGCTCTAGAGCAGCAGCTCAACTGTTGTGGCACACGAGCATGCGGCACGTGGAATCCATGGCATGTGCAATCTTCCATGGCATGTGCAGTCTTCCATGGCATGTGGAGTCTTCCCCAACCAAGGATCAAACCCATGTCTCCTGCATGGGCAGGCAGATGTTTTACCACATTGAGCCACCAGGGAGGCCCTATGCATGACTGCTTCTAATAACTGGTCTGAATTCATGAGAGATGGGCCAAGTCCTGAACTTGACTCTCTGACATTGTAAAGGATCCTGCAGTGATTAGCTGGATGTCAGAATAAATAGAGACTGACAGGGACCCCGTAGTGCTGGCCCTCACCCTGGCATGATGAAATAGAGTGGACTCCCACTTGAATTGGCCGGGAGACAAATTTAATGTCTTATTTTTACCATTTAAATAGCAGCGCCCTGTGTGTCCCACCTCCAGGCTGCTCCGGGAGAAGCATAAATCACCCTTAGACCAACCACCTCTGAACACTTTGCTTGCATATGATTTTCTAGCTTAGAATGTCCCCAGAGCCCAGCACCAGGCGCATGTATGTGTCCCAGTTCTTCCTGAACCCATGACCTTCATCTTCTTCCTTATAATGTGTGTTAGTCATTCAGTCCCGTCCAACTCTTTTTGACCCCATGGACTGTAGCCCACCAGGTTCCTCTGTCCATGGGATTCGGAGGCAAGAATACTGGAGTGGGTTGCCGTTTCCTTCTCCAGGGAATCTTCCCAACCCAGGGACTGAACCTGGGTCTCCTGCACTGCAGGCAGATTCTTTACCACCTGAGCCACCAGGGAAAGAGTCTTTCTTATAATACAGAACAGTAACTATAACAATTGTGCGATAGTTTGAGCATTCTCTGGCATTGCCTTTCTTTGGGATTGAAATGAAAACTGACCTTTTCCAGTCCTGTGGCCACTGCCGAGTTTTCCAAATTTGCTGGCATATTGAGTGCAACACTTTCACAGCATCATCTTTCAGGATTTGAAATAGCTCAACTGGAATTCCATCACCTCCACTAGCTTTGTTCATAGTGATGCTTTCCAAGGCCCACTTGACTTCACATTCCAGGATGTCTGGCTCTAGATGAGTGATCACACCATCGTGATTATCTGGGTTGTGAAGATCTTCTTTGTACAGTTCTTCTGTGTATTCTTACCATCTCTTCTTAATATCTTCTGCTTCTGTTAGGTCCATACCATTTCTGTCCTTTACTGAGCCCATCTTTGCATGAAATGCTCCCTTGGTATCTCTAATTTTCTTGAAGAGATCTCTAGTCTTTCCCATTCTGTTCTTTTCCTCTATTTCTTTGCATGATTGCTGGGAAAGGCTTTCTTATCTCTCCTTGCTGTTCTTTGGAACTCTGCATTCAGATACTTATATCTTTCCTTTTCACCTTTGCTTTTCACCTCTCTTCTTTTCACAGATATTTGTAAGGCCTTCCCAGACAGCCATTTTGCTTTTTTTCATTTCTTTTCCGTGGGGATGGTCTTGATCCCTGTCTCCTGTACAATGTCACAAACCTTCATCCATAGTTCATCAGGCACTCTATCAGATCTAATCTCTTAAATCTATTTCTCACTTCCACTGTATAATCATAAGGGATTTGATTTAGGTCATACCTGAATGGTCTAGTGGTTTTCCCTACTTTCTTCAATTTAAGTCTGAATTTGGCAATAAGGAGTTTATGATCTGAGCCACAGTCAGCTCCTGGTCTTGTTTTTGCTGACTGTATAGAGCTTCTCCATCTTTGGCTGCAAAGAATATAGTCAATCTGATTTTGGTGTCGACCATCTGGTGATGTCCATGTCTAGAGTCTTCTCTTGTGTTGTTGGAAGAGGGTGTTTGCTATGACCAGTGCATTCTCTTGGCAAAACTCTATTAGTCTTTGCCCTGCTTCATTCTGTATTCCAAGGCCCAATTTGCCTGTTATTCCAGGTGTTTCTTGACTTCCTACTTTTGCATTACAGTCCCCTATAATGAAAAAGACATCTTTTTTGGGTGTTAATTCTAAAAGGTCTTGTAGGTCTTCATAGAACCGTTCAACTTCAGCTTCTTCACTGTTACTGGTTGGGGCATAGACTTGGATTACTGTGATATTGAATGGTTTGCCTTGGAAATGAACAGAGATCATTCTGTTGTTTTTGAGAACGCATCGAAGTACTGCATTTTGGACTCTTTTGTTGACCATGATGGCTACTCCATTTCTTCTAAGGGATTCCTGCCCACAGTAGTAGATATAATGGTCATCTGAGTTAAATTCATCCATTCTGGTCCATTTTAGTTCGCTGATTCCTAGAATGTCGATGTTCACTCTTGCCATCTCCTATTTGACCACTTCCAATTTGCCTTGATTCATGGACCTGACATTCCAGGTTCCTATGCAATATTGCACTTTACAGCATTGGACCTTGCTTCTATCATCAGTCACATCCACATCTGGGTATTGTTTTTGCTTTGGCTCCATCCCTTCATTCTTTCTGGAGTTATTTCTCCACTGATCTCCAGTAGCATATTGGGCACCTACCGACCTGAGGAGTTCCTATTTCAGTATCCTATCATTTTGCCTTTTCATACCGTTCATGGGGTTCTCAAGGCAAGAATTCTGAGGTGGTTTGCCATTCCCTTCTCCAGTGGACCACATTCTGTCAGACCTCTCCACCATGACCTGTCCATCTTGGATGGCCCCACACAGCATGGCTTAGTTTCATTGAATTAGACAAGGCTGTGGTCCATGTGATCAGATTGACTAGTTTCCTGTAATTATGGTTTCAGTGTGTCTGCCCTCTGATGCCCTCTCTCAACACCTACCATCTTACTTGGGTTTCTCTTACCTTGGACATGGAAATCTCTGCACGGCTGTTCCAGCAAAGTGCAGCCACTGCTCCTTACCTTGGATGAGGTCGCCCCTCCTGACCTGGAACATGGAGTAGCTCCTCTCAACCCTCCTGCACCCTCCCAGCCATCGCTCCTTGGACGTGGAGTTGCTCCTCTCAGCCCCCGCCTCTAACCTCGGACATGGGGTAGCTCCTCTCAGCCACCACCCCTGACCTCAGAAGATGATGCTGTGAAAGTGCTGCACTCAATATGTCAGCAAATTTGGAAAACTCAGTAGTGGCCACAGGACTGGAAAAGGTCAGTTTTCATTCCAGTCCCAAAAAAAGCAATGCCAAAGAATGTTCAAACTACTGCACAATTGCACTCATCTCACACGCTAGTAAAGTAATGCTCAAAAGTCTCCAAGCATGAACCATGAACTTCCAGATGTTCAAGCTGGTTTTAGAAAAGGCAGAGGAACCAGAGATCAAATTGTCAACATCCGCTGGATCATCAAAAAAGCAAGAGAGTTCCAGAAAAACATCTATTTCTGCTTTGTTGACTATGCCAAAGCCTTTGACTGTGCAGATCACAATAAACTGTGGAAAATTCTGAAAGACATGGGAATACCAGACCACCTGACCTGCCTCTTGAGAAACCTATATGCAGGTCAGGAAGCAACAGTTAGAACTGGACATGGAACAACAGACTGGTTCCAAATAGGAAAAGGAGTACATCAAAGCTGTATACTGTCACCCTGCTTATTTAACTGATATGCAGAGTACATGATGAGAAACGCTGGGCTGGAAGAAGCACAAGCTGGAATCTAGATTGCTGGGAGAAATATCAATAACCTCAGATATGCAGATGATAGCACCCTTATGGCAGAAAGTGAAGAAGAACTAAAAAGCCTCTTGATGAAAGTGAAAGAGGAGAGTGAAAAAGTTGGCTTAAAGCTCAACATTCAGAAAGCTAAGATCATGGCATCTGGTCCCATTGCTTCATGGGAAATCAATGGGGAAACAGTGGAAACAGTGTCAGACATTATTTTGGGGGGGGCTCCAAAATCAGTGCAGATGGTGATTGCAGCCATGAAATTAAAAGATGCTTACTCCTTGGAAGGAAAGCTATGACCAACCTAGATAGTATATTAAAAAGCAGAGACATTACTTTGCCATCTAGTCAAGGCTATGGTTTTTCCAGTGGTCGTGTATGGATGTGAGAGTCAGACTGTGAAGAAAGCTGACTACTGAAGAACTGATGCTTTTGAATTGTGATGTTGGAGAAGACTTGAGAGTCCCTTGGACAGCAAGGAGATCCAACCAGTCCATCCTAAAGGAGATCAGACCTGGGTGTTCATTGGAAGGACTGATGCTGAGGCTAAAACTCCAATACTTTGGCCACCTCATGCAAAGGAAAAGACTCATTGGAAAAGACTCTGATGCTGGGAGGGATTGGGGCAGGAGGAGAAGGGGACGACAGAGGGTGAGATGGCTGGATGGCATCACCGACTCGATGTACATGAGTTTGGGTAAACTCTGGGATTTGGTGATGGACAGGGAGGCCTCGCATGCTGTGATTCATGGGGTCACAAAGAGTTGGACATGACTGAGCAACTGAACTGAACTGAACTGAACTATAACAAAGTCTGCTGTGTGCCTCCAAATAGCAATTCTTTCCTTTTCTCCTAACAAAAGAGCACTATTTTTTTTTTAACTGGATACACTTCTGCCAAGTAAAACACTACATCCCCTAGTATTTTCTACATCCAGGGACAGCAGATAATAAAGCTTTGGACAAAGAAATTAAAGTGAAGGGGTGGAGATATCACTGTCCCTTTAAAAGTGACTTCTTCCTCTTCTCTTTTCTGTCACCCAGAATGCAGAGGTAATGGCTGGAGCTCTAGCAGTCATCTTGGGCTATGAGATGAACTTGGAAATGAAAGCCACATGTGCTAAAGCAATGAGATAGAAGGAGCCTGGGTCTGTAACATTATGGGCCACCATACCATGCAGGAATGGATATTTCTGTTCTTCTGTATACATTAAGTCACTATTTTCAGGGCAAAGTTACTTGTAGGTGAACCCAGTCTAATTGGTAGAGCAACACAACCCGTGTCATCTTCCTCTCAGGGCCTGATGGCCTCATTCCTGCAATGCTTAGCAATGTAAACAAGAGAAATCAGAGTAGGAATTGATGAGGTTGCCTCCGGCTCTGGAAAACGGAGACCCACTGAGCCCATGCATTGTGCTGAGTGTCGAAAGACAGAAGGGCATGCGCCTGACCAAGGAAAGCAGAAGAACATTTCAAAGAGTCTTCCCCGAGTCCCATGCTCAAAAGAAGCCCCGAGCCGGATGCTGCAGCAAGGCATTGTCAGATAGACAGACGTGGGAATGTCTTATTGCTCCTGAATCAGTGTCTACTCTGGCAACTTCTCTTTGTCCTCCACTGAGCGTTTTCTGCCAGATTTTTTTTGTTGTTGTTGTTGTAGGATGTTTGTTTTGGCCACACTTCACAGCTTGCAGGATCCTAGTTCCTCAGCCAGGGTTTGAACCTGGGCCCCATGAAGTGGAAACGTGGAGTCCTAGCCACTGGATTGCCAGGGAATTCCCTTGGCAGTTTTGAAACGGTAAGTCGCCACGGCAAGCGGCATTTGGCCATTTAACTGAGAGACAAGGGACAGTGAGACCTGATCACGGAGTGGGTGACTGTGGAGGGCGGACGGGGAGTAAGTTTGGAATAGAAAGAAAAATCTTTTAACTCCAGAGCTAGGTGATTGAGCAGCACCCCTGATCTATAGAGATTTTTGATTAGGCTTTTCTGACGCTTGCTTGTGATGGTAGCAGGCAGAGGAGCCTGGGTGAAGACCATGTTCAAATCCTGATGCCACCACTTGCAGGCTCTCAAATCCAAACAAGCTGCTTTACCTTTGTCTTCCTCAAGGTCCTCATCTTAAAATGGGAATGATAATACACCTAATTCCATAGAGCTGTCATGAAGATGAAAATAAATACTCCCTTTAAAAGCACTTAACATGGCATAGAGAAAGAGTTTCAGAATCTCAGTTATTTGTTCACAGTTTCGGAGGTCAATTTCAGGACAGTCAAACCTGCCAGAACCAAATGATAATTGAGTTCTCCTGGGCAGAGGGATGGACCTGGCATATCATAGCATCAGTCTCAGAACACAGGCTCCCCAGAAAAGATGTTTGTCAGGTTTGGGTCCAGCTGGGGTCTCTCTTGTAGTGCCTGCTGCAGGTCAAATTTTAATAGAAAATTGTCAGAAAAAAAAAAAACTAGACTAAAACTACAATATGACCCAGCAATCCCACTACTGGGCATATACCCTGAAGAAACCATAATTGAAAAAGACACAGGTACCAAAATATTCATTGCAGCACTATTTACACTAGCTAGGACATGGAAGCAACCTAGATGTCCATCAACAGATGAATGGATAAGGAAGTTATGGTACATATATATGATGGAATATTACTCAGCCATAAAACGGAACACATTTGAAAGAGTTCTAATGCGAAAGTGAAGAAGAACTAAAGAGCCCCTTGATGAAAGTGAAAGAAGAGAGTGAAAAGGTTGGCTTAAAATTCAACATTCAGAAAACTAAGATCATGGCATCTGGTCCCACCATTTCATGGTAAATATATGGGGAAACAGTGAAAACAGTGAGAGACTTTATTTTGGGGGGCTCCAAAATCACTGCAGTTGGTGATTGCAGCCATGAAATTAAAAGATGCTTGCTCCTTAGAAGAAAAGCTATGACCAACCTAGACAGCATATTAAAAAGCAGAGACATT
>SJYF01000768.1:2305122-2330773 GCA_006410515.1 Procapra przewalskii
TCTCACTGTGGAATAGTCCCTGTCTTCCAGGAGACTTCCCTGAAGCTCAAACGGTAAAGAATCTGCCTGCACGGCAGGAGACCAGGGGTTCGATCTCTAGACTGGGAAGTTCCTCTGGAGAAGGGAATGGTAATCCACCCCAGTATTCCTGCCTGGGGAATCCTATGGACCGAGGAGGCTGGCGGGCTACAGTCTATGGGGCCGACCTATCTTCAATCCTCTGTTTCCACGTAATGAATTTGGCATCAGAAGTATCTCTTCTCTTGAGGGCTTCCCAGGTGGGCCTAGTGGTGAAGAACCCACCTGCCAATGCAAGAGACACAGGAGATCTGATGTTTGTATTTAAAAAATAGTATCACAGCGTATTAGTTAGGGTAACGTGACAAAAGGCAACCTTCCAGAGGCTGGGTACAATAGAAATATATTGCTCACTTGTGTAAGAGTCCTGCGGATGTTTCTGGTTGGTGGGCAGTATTTCTCTGGTGGTGGTTCAGTGACTCAACGATGGGTTCCTCCCATCTAGTGGGCTCTACTGGGTTTCCCGGGACCTTGAAGGGACTTCTGGCTGGTGGAGATGAGAAGAGAAAGTGGAGAACACACAGAGTCTCCTCACTTTCCCTGGAGGTGGGCACCTCACTTCCGCTCACATTCCGACAGCCAGAGGCAGCCTTATAATTCCACGTGTCAATGAAACGTGTGTGCAGGAGGCCACATGGGAGCTGGGAAGCCACCCTCTTTGCGGGGACAGGTGTCAGTTGAGATTAGAGCCATTTGGATGCGGGGCATTTTGGTAAATATCTCTGTGTGTGTTAGACAGTCATGTCTGACTCTTTGTGACCCCATGAACTGTAGTCCGCCAGGCTCCTTGGTCCATGCGATTCTCCAGACAAGAATTCCAGAGTGCGGTAGTCACAGAATTGATGGCTTAAACAACAAAAATTTATTATCTCACATTTTGGAAACCAGCAGTTCAAAATTCGTGTCCTAGAGTCCAAAATCAAAGCGTCAGCAGGTCTGCGCTTGCTGAGGGCTGTTGCAGAGTCCGCCCTTGTGTAGGGTCCTCCCTTGCAGTCCGGTGGTGAGGAGTCTGTGCTTCCAACGCAGGGGGTGTAGGTTCTATCCCTGGTCAGGGAACTAGGAGACCACATGACACACAGTGTCACCAAAAAGAGAAAAAAAGGTGGGGTGACCATGTGTGCTAGTTTGCCTGAGATGGGCCCTACCAAAGAGGGTCCTGCCGTGCCTCTTACAAATTCTGGTGGCTGCCAGCATCCCGATTTCTTCCTCTGTCTTCACATCACCATCACTCAGTGTATGCCTCCTCCTCTTCTTCATAAAAAATCATATTAAAAAGTCCTCTGTTGGGAATTCCCTGGCAGTCCAGTGGTTAAGGCCCTGCTCTCTCACTGCCAAGGGCCCAGGTTCCATCCCTGGTCTGGGAACTAAGATTCTACAAACCACGCTGCTCTGTCAAAGAAATAAAAAATTAAAAAGTCTCCCTTGACCTCCCATCCTTCTCTAGCTGGTGCCTCCCTTCCCCACTTCCCTTTCTAACACAGCGTGTTAAAAGCGCTGCCCACACCTGCCGCTCCCTCCCATTTTCTCTTGAACCCCCTGGGAGGGCTCTGGTGCACACAGCCTCCTGGAAGTGGCTGCTGTCAAACCCCAAGCCTTCGGAAACAGCCTCGGCAGATAGAACGAAATTCAGGACAAGATCATCCTGGGTTATGCAGGAGGGACCCACATCCAGTGACAAGTGTCCTGATGAGAGACACACAGAAAAAGAGACACGGAGAGAAGGGAGGCCATGTGGAGATGAAGGCGGGGACTGGAGGGATGCGGCCACCAGCCAAGGACCACAAGGAGCCCCGGAGACCGGGGGAGCAGCCAGGAGCCTCTCCTGGAGCCTGCAGAGGGCACAGCCCTCCCGACACCTGGGCGTCTGACTGCTAGGGTTCAGAACCATCAGAGACTAAACTCTGTTGTTTAAGCCGCTGAGTTTGTGGAACTTGTTACAACAGTTACAGGAAATGGATGTGGGCTGGCACGGTGCCCTCCCCAGGGCCTTTGCACTCTCCCTGCCTCTCCCTGGAGCCCTCCTGCTCCCTCAGCTGCGTGGCTTGTTCAGTTCCTTCTGGTTTGTTCTCACATGCTCCTTATCAGAGGGGATTCTCTGACCATGCTTGCAAATAGCAGCCCGTGTTCCCTCCTTCCCCCTTTAATCTGCTTCATTTGTCCCCACAGCATTGATCACACGCTGTCCTCCTTGGAATGTAAGTTCCAGGCGGGCAGGCTGTTTTCTGCTTTGTTCGCTCCCTAGAACAGCACTCAGCACAGGGTAAACCCTCATATTTTTTCAAAAGTCCTTATCTGATCGAGGACTAACCTATGAAATATATAAAGAGCTCTTAAAACTCAGCAATGAGAAAACAAGTTTATTTTGCCAACTAAAAGTAGGGAAAAAAATCTGAACAGACACCTCACTAAAGAAGAGATGGCAAATTCAAGAAATATTTATTGAATGAATAAATGAAAGGAATTTCATAAACAAGGACATTTGTTTATTTTCTCAAGAGATTGTCTGGGTCCTTTTTTTTTTTTTAAAAAAAAAAGTAGCCTTTGTGCATTTGTGTGTGTGTTGGGGGTGGTTTGTAAGTCGCTCAGTTGTGTCTATTTGTGACCCGATGGACTGTAGCCCACCAGGCTCCTCTGTCCATGGAATTCTTGAGGCAAGAATATTGGAGTGGGTTGCCATTCCCTTCTCCAGGAGATCTTCCTGAACCAAGGATCGAACCCAGGTCTCCTGCACAGCAGTCAGCTTCTCTACTATCCAAGCCACCTGGGAAGCCCAAAGTAGTCTTTATTTATCTGTATTTTTTCCTTTTTAAGTAGATTTTATTTTTTAGAACCATATTAGATTCACAACAAAATGGAATGGAAAATATAGAGAGGCCTCCTAACTACCTGATCCCCCACCTGCCACGCAAGGCCTTTCCCAGTACCGAGACCCCACACCAGGGCGGCACACTTGCCACAGCAGCTACACTGACATGTTATCACTACCAAAGGCCATGCTTCACATACGGTTCACTCTCTGTGTTGTATCTTCTGCAGGTTTGGGCAAATGTATGATGATGTGTACCTGTTAGGGTGGGAGTGGGGGTTACCTGCCAGGGCCAGAGTATCTGGAGAATCCTCAGGTAACGGGGCTCCGTTTCCCAGGCACTCTGACACCAGGGCCCTCTGCAATCACTTAGCGCTCCCAACCTCATTTAGCTCCTGCCACCATGCTCCGTGGTTGTACGACTGCAATCTCCACTTTCCAGAGGAGGCACAGAGGGGTCAAGCAAGCCACCCAGGGTCACACAGCAACTGAGTGGCCAAGATGGGATTTGATCCCAGGTCAGCAGAAAGCAGCACCCACCCTGCAGACTCTGTCACCAGCTGGCTGCCATTCAGACTTACACACACAGACCTGCAAAGGGGAAACAACACCTGACACCCTGGCCACTTGGCAACATGTTGTTAAGGACTGAACACACACATGCACACAGACTCACAGACACGCACACAGACTCACAAACACGCATGCACACAGACTCACAGACACTCAGGCACACAGACTCACAGACACGCATGCACAGACTCACAGACACGCAGGCACACAAACTCACAGACATGCAGGCACACAGACTCATAGGCACACACGCACACAGACTCACAAACGCATATGCACACAGACTCACAGACATGCAGGCATACAGACTCACAGACACGCACACAGACTCACAGACACGCATGCACACAGACACACATGCACACAGACACACAGACTCACAGACACACATGCACACAGACTCACAGACACGTAGGCACACAGACTCAGAGACACACAAGCACACAGACTCACAGGCACGCACACAGACTCACATACATGTGTGCACATGCATGCGTGCATACATATAGATGCACACACACACACACACACACACACACACACTGTTCTCTTTGTCCTTCAACAGCTTACGATTCGGACAGGAGGAATAACTGAGCCAGTGAAGATCTGAGAGGTTGAAAGCCCAGTTTTTGCCGCCCTAGGGCCAGGTAGCCTTGGTGTGTGTGTGTTGGGGTGGGGGGTGTCAGGGACACAGTGCTCTGTCCCCAAGTTAATGGGGCTGGAATTTGAAGGCGCTGATGGATCCTCCCGGCCCCATCTACACACCTTGCGTGAGATCCAGACACACTTTCAGGCTGGAATCAAGATGAGTGGCTGAAGCTAAAATCCATGATGCGTGTTTGTGAAAGGACTTTAAACAGACCTGCTGAGCAGGCAGAGTCACAAGAGGATGAGGAGGCAGCGGCGCCCGCGCGAGGCCACTGGACTGCACCCTCCCAGGAGCCAAGCTGGCCAGCCCGCCAGAGCAGCCTCGCAGGCCCCAGACCCCGCCTCCCTGAGCACCGCGTTCTCCTGCCTTGCTTTCTGGGGTCACGTTCCTGGGAGCATGGAATATGCCAACCTGACATGTCATGGTTCAGCCATCCAAGCTTAGAAAGGGGCATTATTTTTAGACTGAAAAGGTGTATTTTATATTCACACACTTGACTTTCAAGACCCTGAATGAATTTTGCTGAAATAAATATTCTCCTTTGGGTCCAGTCCAAGTATGTGAAGTTTTTAGTCCCAATGGCCTTTTCTTTTTCTTTCTTGCTTTGAAAATGAATATTAAAAGTGGCTGAAAAGAGGGATTTAGAAATGAAAGGCAATTTTCAACATGGTCTTATAAAATGAAAAGGAGCAAACGCTATAATATTTCTTCAGGACACAGACTGAAGTAAAACGAGATTTAGAACCCAGCGGTCGTGCCTTGCGATGTGAAATGTCTATCTTTTCAGGACTCAGGATTCGGCACGGCCTGGTCAGAAGGAAGGTGGGAATTAGGGGGACCACCCATGTGTATCCACCCATGGGGATTGGTCAGGACAGCAATCCTGGTTTTAGCACTGAGACTCCTAAATTGCAGAAAATCCCTTGGTCTCCAGCAAAGCAGGATGAGGGGTCACCCTCGTTGAAATCACTATGAGAGGAACTGGCAAAACCCCACTGACCAGGGTATCTCCCCAGCCCTGTAGGCAGGGCTGTATACTGCCTACTCTGGGTCAGTGTGGGCTTTCAGACAGGCCTACAGGAGAGTGTGGGATTTTTGGAGGCATGGAGTGGAGCTGTCTTCACCTGCTCGGCTCCCTGCCCTCAGCCTGTCCCCCCAGGACTGCCCCAGGTCATCAGCCAAGGCCATCTACAGCCCGCCACCCTCCCCATCCCCAGGGCTGTCCGCGTTGTCTAGGAAGATAGATTCCAAATCCCCACCTGAAAGCCACTGAGTTCTCAGGGAGGGGGGCGCCCAGGGATCTGCATTCTTATCTCAAGCTCCCCTGGGTTGCTTTCTCTTTTTTCAGCTGTGCCACGGGGCAAGTGGGATCTCAGTTCCCTGACCAGGGGTCAAACCCCAGCCTTGGCAGTGAGCTCAATGAGTCCTAACCGCTGGACCGCCAGGGAATTCCCTCCCTTGGGTTTCTGGTGGGCAGGCAGCTAGAGGCCCTGCCTGGCCTCCACCTGGGCTTCCCGAGCCCCGTCATCTGCCTGCTCGTATCCTGCAGCCCAGATTCCCCCGCATTTGGGCTTTTTGTTTGGCTCTACACAGAATCCCTCTTCTTTGCCCCAGCCCACCTGCTCTGGGCTGTCTTCCAGCCTCTCCGTCCTGTCCTCTGCCCCAGCGTCTTGTCAACCATCCTAACTTCCTACAGGGCTGGGACCCTAACAGCAGGTCACATACTTTCAGGCTGCTTGGGGGGCCATAGGTGGCACACAGCATGGACTCAGGAGCCCGGTGGTCCACACTTCAGTATGTGAGGGCCCTTCCAGGGAAGGACCGAGGGGAGGTGGGACAAGACAGGTGGGTCAGGACCCAGCCAGCCCCGCCACCCCACACGGCCACATTGGTACCAGACCCTGAAGTCTGAGGATTCCAAGTTTAAACCTGGTCTTCAGGGTTATTATAAAGGTATGTTTGTCAAGGTAGGCAAGAGCATGTCTTTTACATAATTTTTTATTTGGGGCCTGATGTCTATAAGATTTTAACACTTGGCTGTGTGGTATGTAACACTCATTTCTTCTCTCTGAACCTACAAATGTGACAGGCAGACCTATAGTTTCTTGGTCTTTTTTTTTTTTTTTTGGCCTTGCAACAAGCTTGCAGGATCTTAGTTCTCCAAGCAAGGATCCAACCCAGACCCCCTGCAATGGAAACATGGAGTCCTAACCACCGGATCACCAGGGAATTCCCAGACCTATAGATGTCTATGCATACACAGAAGAAAGATAGAGTTTTACGTGGAATCCTTTTCTTTTACGTAATGATATAATCTACGCATTATTCTCCAATTTGCCCTTTTCACTGAATAACATGACTTCAATAATTTTTCATGTTGGTGCATACAGATCTACCTCATTGAAAAACAACCAGTCAGTCCTAAAGGAAGTAAACTGAATATTTGTTGGAAGGACCGATGCTGAAGCTGAAGCTCCAATACTTTGGCCACTTGATACGAAGAGCTAACTCATTGGAAGAGACCCTGATGCTGGGAAAGATTGAAGGTGAAAGGAGAAGAGGGTGGCAGAGGATGGTTGGATGGCACCACCAACTCAATGGACATGAGTCTGAGCAAATTCCAGGAGAAGATGAAGGACAGGGAAGCCTGGCGTGTTGCAGTCCACGGGGTCCAAAGAGTCGAACACAATTGAGTGGCTGAACAACAAGGTGCCTTTATTCCAAATTTTTTAGGACGATTGAAATTCTTCCCAAGACATCTTCCTTAAAAAAAGAAGTTTTCCACGTGCCTGAGCTAAGTGATGTAGGCGAGTCTGATTGAACAGAAACCTTGGTGGCAGCCAGCATGGCCAGCCCGTGGATACGCCCCTCTGCTGACAGCACACGCCTCACCCTCCCAGGGTCCAGAGGCTTTACAATCAGAGGTCACGTTCTACGGAAGGAAGTTCAGGCTCTCAGAACTGGGAGGCAACTCACCGGGTCTGCAAATTCTTCACCGATTTGTAACACATTCTCTCGCTGGCTCATTGTCAGTGGGTCTGGAGCATTCTGCTTTCTTCTCCTTAAGGGAGTTCGTGCCATGATTCGACACTTGCCTCTAATTGCTGCTCCCTCCCTTCCTTGGAAACTAATGGAGCATTTTCCAGGTCAGGTTGCTGTTTAGTCATCTGAACACGAGTCCCCTTCCTCTTGCCGTAATCTTTCCCAGGCTGGATTTTGTCTTTGAAACAATAGGAAATGACAAGGTCTATTTTTCTTTTCTTGAAAGAACTCGATCCATGGAGTCATGAGTTGGAACAGAGAAAGTCCGGGGAATTAATATGCACCCCCGAACGGAAGTGACCAGCTTTCCTGTCTTTGTTCTGCCGAGTCCTGGAGTCTGAGCTCATGATACCCCAGGCAGTTTGCTTACAAGCAGGAAGGCTGCATTTTCACCTCTAGATAAATCCCCATCTGGGTTTTCTGTTGGATCCATTGGAAAGACAGGCAATTAGGCCCTGAGCAGTCTTCAAGCAAAGACTGGAAACCTTCCAAAGAGAAGCTGTGCCAGATATCAACCTTCAGTCCTCGACATAAATTTGCATCATTGGAGAAGTTCACTGTGTCTTAAAGCACCCTCAAGAGTCAGGGCCTGGAAGAGCTTTCTATTAAAAGCTGTTTAATTTTTCCAACAGAAAATTCAGTTGTAATTTGGTAATTTCTAAGACACTTGAGACTAACTGGGGGCTTCCCTGGTGGCTCAGTGGTAAAGAATCCACCTGTCAATGCGGGAGACGCGGATTTGATCCCTGATCGGGGAACATCCTACATGCCGAACAGCTGCTAAGCCCAAGTGCCACAACTATTGCGCCTGAGCCCAGGAGTCATAGAGCTTATCCTCCAGAACAAGAGAAGCCACCCCAACAGGAAGCCCGCGCAGCATAACTGGAGGGTTGCTCCCACTCGCTGCAACTAGAGAGGAGTCCTCCAAGGCCCAGAAGGCAAAGAAGGCCCAGCATGGCTAGTAAATAGATAATCAAATAAAAAAAGAAAATTATATTAAAAAAGGCTAGCTGGATAGTGATCAGCAACCTTAAAATGAGGCGAAATTTCTATTCCAAGAGCTCAAGGCCTACGTGGTTGGAGGCCAGGCCCAGCTCATTACTGGCTGGGAGTGGGTCGAAAGCCTGATCTCAGGGTTTCCCTGGTGGTTCAGTGGTAAAGAATCCTCCTGCCGGTGCAGGAGAACAGGCTTGATTCCTGGGTTGGGAAGATCCCCCCTGGGGAAGGAAATGGCTTCCCATTCTTGCCTGGGAAATCCCATGGACAGAGGAGCCTGGCGAGCTACAGTCCATGGGGTCACAAAAGAGTCAGACAAAGAGTCAGACACGATTTAGTGACTAAACAGCAAACCTGCTCTCAACACTGACGTTTGCTTCTGGGGGATGGAAGGCTGCTGGCCCCAGTGGGTGATGCCATCTCTACAGCCAATCCTGTTGTCTGGAGTCCAGCGCCTCGGGTTCTGCACCCTGTTAGCCTGAGGCCTCATTGCTCCCCATTCCCAAACACGCTCCACCTGTTCCCCCTCCCACTCCCGGCCCACTGCTGTGGCTTCCCCTGCCCCGGCTCAGGTCCCCGTATGACCACCTTTGACAATTCTGCTCGTTCCTGAGGGCCCCGTTGAGCACCACCTCCCATCAGCCTCCCCAGCCCATCAGGTAGAACCATTCTCTCTGGGTTCCCAGGGCCATCTTATGACCATTAACATCACTGAGCCGTTTACAATGATGGTCATTAACATCACTGACCATTTAATATCATTCTTACACTCAGGGTTGTGAAGCTGAAATCCCCAAAGGATAAAGAGAAGGCCTTTGCAGACTCTGCTCCCAGATTCAGCCAAGAGATGGAAGATCCTGAAAGCGAAGAGGAAGAAGAAGGCGGGAGGGGTGGGCCTGGAGGGTCAGCCACTGTTGCCTGGCGGGGTAGGGAGACAGGGCCTCGAGGTGAGGAAGACTTGGCCTGAGATCTCTCTGTGGACCCTTCCTGGGGGCTAGGGGTGCCGCCAGCCATTGGGTCAGGAAGAATGCGGGGGCTGGCTCGTCTCAGAAGCTGTGTGCTTCTCAGGAGGCAAAAGAAGGGGGAATGTGCAGCAGCAGCTGCTGCTGCAGGACAGATGGCCAGGGCAGAAGGCCCCTGTGGGCTGCTGCCCCCGCTCTGAGGCAGGGGAGGCAGACCTGACGGCTGGGGCTGCGGTTCTGCAGGCGTCGGGACCCACAAAGACTGGATGGCACCAAGGCTCACCATAAGGACAGAGCCCACAGGGCTTGGGGACTACGGACGTGTGGGGGTGTCCCCAGAAAGGTGAGCCCAGTGGGAGCAGGTGGCAACTTTGTCCCACATTTCTGTGCCCGGATTTATTTTTATTTATTTATTGAGTCAGCAAACATTATATATATATATATATTTTTAAACTTTTTATTTTGTATTGGGATATAGCCGTTGAACAATGTCATGTTAGTTTCAGGGGAACAGCGAAGAGACTCAGCCATGCATACACATGCTGCACCTGGGATGTTGATCCCATGACGCCTTGGCTGGTAATGAAATATCCACTCCGTCTCACTGCAGTGAGCTGGGACTGGCTCTCCCTGTCTGACTGAACACTCTGGCTCAGCGTCGCCCAGGAGAGCTCCCTGCACCATCCAAGACAGGAGCCACTGGCCACGTGGCCACTGAGTCACTCGTGTGACTGAGGAGCTGACTTTTAAATGCTATTAACTGCTTTCGGTTTAAGATCAGCCAGGCACATGTGGCTGCTGGCTCTGTGTCGGACGATCAGCATCATGCTTAGACACCGGCTCATTCATTCTCGAGGGAGCCCAGTGCTGCCCCTGCAGGGAGGCGCCTGTTGACTTGAAATTCCTACAAAGAATGTGATGGCCTTGGATAATTATTAGCTGGCTTCCTGCATTTTCCCTTATCTGGCTGATATTATCTTGCCTCTTTCTTGCCTTATTTCCAGCTATAGACCAGTATGGCTTCCAGTCGACAGGGCATTTAGCTGGAGTGTTTATTTAGGATTTAATCTCTGAGGCTATGGGCCAGTCATGGGATGGAGTTTGGCCAACTCTGCACTGGTGGTCAGGCTCACAATGGGCTTCTTAAAACCAAGCTGACCACAGTTCCGGGTTTCTGCCTGTCCTGCCAACACTGGGCCCGGCCTTTCAGGTCCAAGTGTGGGAGAGTGCACAATGGACTTGGCTGAAGAGTCCAGAGAAGGTCAGGCCTCGACGCTTCCCTGGGAGCTCTGCGGACAGTCATTCCTCCTCCAGACCCCTCTGTGGCAGGGCTGGAGGCTGCCTTGTCTTCTTCAGCAGCTTGTTCTTATTTTGCCCTTGAGTTCTGTCCGATCCTCTGAGGACAGTGTAACTGATGATGTTTTGGCCATGCTGGATGCCGAAACTCAGGAGGAAGAAATAATTGATGATGAAAGCTTTCATTTATGGTGGTTCTTTTTAAAATGCATTTTTTAAAAGTGATTTACTTTTGGCTGTGCTGGGGCTTCGTTGGTTCACGGGCTTTTCTCCAGTTGCAGCAAGTGAGGCTACTCTCCAGCTGCAGCTCACGGGCTTCTCATGCAATGGCTTTGCGTGTTGCAGAGCATGGGTCTAGGCGTTCAAGCTTCAGTAGCCTCATTTTGAGGGCTCAACAGCTGTGGCACACCGATTTAACTGCTCCTCAGCACGTGAAATTTTCCCAGACCAGGGATCAAGCTCGTGTCCCCTGTGTTGGCAAGTGGACTCCTATTCACTGTGCCACCAGGGAAGTCCAGTTTCCAAAAGTTTCTGAACGAATGGCTTATTGAAGCAGTGCTCTTAGGAGAAATACTTCTAAGAAAGTTGCTTCCGTCTCAATGTTTGTGTCCCCCCCAAATTCACGTTCACATCCTAAGCCCCAGAAGTAAGGCCTCCAGGAGATTTTGCTTTTGTTTTTATTTTTGTTTTGCCACACCACATGGCAAGTGGGATTTTAGTTCCCTGACAAAGAATCGAACCCTCGCCCTCTGCATTGGAAGCTTGGAATCTCAACCACTGGACCACCAGGGAAATTCCTCTGGAGCTTTCTAGATCAAAAATGTGGAGCCCTCATGAATGAGACTAGTGCCCTTATAGCAGAGACCCTAAAAATTCCCTGTGTCCCTTTCATCACGTGAGGACACAGCAGGAAGTCTGCAACCCAGAAGAGGGCCCTCCCCACACCATGCTGACTCCTTGAGCTTGGACTTCCAGGCCCCAGACTGTGCGGAAGAAATTTCTAATTTTTATAGGCTACCTAGTCTGTGGGATTTTGTTACAGCAGCCCAAGCAGGCTAAGACAGAAATGTGCTGCTCACTCAGTCATGTCACTTTGCATCCCCATGGACTGTAGCCTTTGTCCATGGGATTCTTCAGGCAAGAACACTGCAGTGGGTTGCCATTTTCTCCTCCAGGGGATCTTCCCAACCCAGGGATTGAACCAGGGTCTCTTGCATTGCAGGAGATGCTTTATCCTCTGAGCCACCAGGGAAGCCCTAAGACAGAATTGGTGAGGGACAATTCTCTGCAAAAGAGGACAGCTGTGGTCCACTTGCAGCCACCCTCGCAGCAGCTGGGGTGGTACCAGGCCTGGTGCAGGGTTCTGGGTGGGCACAGCATCACTCATGGCCCATTTGTGGGGTTTGCAGAGAGACCGCTCACAGGGCCTCCCGGGAATTGCTTGGTCCCTGGCTGTGTGTGGGCTTCCCTGGTGGCTCAGAGGGTAGAGCGTCTGCCTGCAATATGGGAGACCTTGGTTCGATCCCCGGGTTGGGAAGATCCCCAAGAAAGAAATGGCAATCCACTCCGGTACTCTTGCCTGGAAAATGCCATGGACGGAGGAGACTGGTAGGCTACAGTCCCTGGCATCGCAAAGAGTTACGCACGACTGAGCTACTTCACTTCTTCTGGCTGTGCACTCCTCCGTGAAGCAGCAAGTTCCCCAACATCGACGGAGTAAGAGGGGCCCAGCTAACAAGCTCTGTGAACCCAGAAGGACTGAATTTTACAAGCAGGAGGCTCACATTTTCAAAGTCAGTGTTTTGCAGCAAGTAACTGAAGCAGTGATACGGGCAAACTTCCCACCGAGCTGGCCTCTTTTCGCAGGACTTCTGGGACCCCACCGCCTGGAGACCGTGGTGTGGCTGTGGCCCCGACTTGCACAACGCTTAGAAGCAGTAGTCCACGTATGGCCTATACTCTCTGGGCGGAATTCCACCTGGGAGCTTCCACCAGCCACCACGCTCCATCACAAGCCCTGATTCAAAGCTGCGTTGGTCCTTTCCTTCCTGGGCTTGGTGCCCATCCAAACATTCTGAGCAGGACTCCAGTGCCTCCTTCCTTAAGAAGACTGTGGCATTCTTCTCTTGGGCTTGGAAAATGCAAACAAACAACTTATTGCATTTGCGCAAGCCAAAGACTGCCCTTCGCCTTCGCTGGCCTGTTTCCCAGCTGCCTCTTTGGGGGTCCTGGGAGGATGTGCATGCGTGTGGAGGTTGGGGGGAGACACAGATAAGAGAAAACCCATCGTGGCATTCAACAAGAGCTTTGAGACTGAGGTCAGTGTGGGCGCAGCTCTTTCTCTGGCTGGAAAAGTGAAAACCTTCAGCTGCCATGTTCTGTTTCGGCTCACAGAGCCATCAGATGAAGGCAGTTATGTTCACGGAGCCAGAGAAGATGCTGCTTGGGAATTAGGACTAGAGACCGTGGGGGGAGGCTGTTCTGGGAGCCGAGACAGCACTGAAGTGCCTCTTGCTGAGCTCAGGAAATAAAAGGACAAGGGTTCTCTTTGATTAGAACAAAATTCTCATGAAGAATTTAAACAATGGAGCCATATGTTCATTCTCTGCTATGACCTGGAAGAGATTTATCTCTAATGACAGATGGAAAGCGAGTCATCCCGCCCTGTCAACTTCTCCCAATCCTTTATGTTATAGATGGACGACTCGGGTCCCTGGAGGTGCTGAGGGGTTTCAGCCTCTGCCTACACCACCTGAGCCTGTGCATATGACACCGTTATGGACCAAGTCCTACCCTCCCACCTTCTCGGGTAAGTGCAAGAGACGCACATTCTGAAATTGACAGAGCAAGAGTGTCCCTCTGGCTCACCTTCAGTCCTCGTTCCTTTAGTTTAATGGAATCCACCTAAAGCCTAATCAACTGTATCTGCAATTGTCTTTTAACATGTAGTCTCTTTTCTTTTTCTGGCTGCACTGTGAGCAGTATATGAAATCTTAGTTCCCGATTAGGGATCAACCTGCACCCCTTGCATTGGAAGGCATTGGAGTTTTAATCACTGGACTGCTGAGGAAGTCCCTTTGTAGTTTCACTGCTATTAAAAATGCTACACACGAACGTTTACAGCAGCACTACTCACACAGACCAAAGCGGAAGCAACCCAGATGTCTACAAGGGCATGAATTAATGAACTTAGCGCGGTCTATCCATATATGAAAGTGTTAGTTGCTCAGTCGTGTCCTGCTCTTTGCAACCTCATGGAATGTAGCCTGCCAGGCTCCTCTGTCCATGGAATTCTCCAGGAAAGAATACTGGAGTGGGTAGCCATTCCCTTCTCCAGGGGACCTTCCCGACTCAGGGATTGAATGTGCATTGCAGATTCCTCGACTGAAGCATGAGAGCCTGGTTTATACCTGTAGTGGAATATTATTCAGCCATAAAAAGAAGAAAGTACTGATTCATGCCACAGCACAAAGGAACTTGAGGACATTATGCTAAATGAAAGGAAGCCAGTGACAAAAGGTTCCATTTACATGTGTGATTCCCTTTATATGAACTACCCAGAGTAACTAAATGCACAGACACAGACTGGTAGTTGCCAGAGGCTGGAGGAAGGAGGGAATGGGGAGTGGCTGCTTAATGGGGCAGGGGTTTTATTTTCTGGTATTGAAAGTGTTTTGGAATTAGGTAGATGGCCTTCCCTGGTGGCTCAGATGGTAAAGAGTCTGCCTGCAATGTGGGCAACTTGGTTTTGATCCCTGGGTCAGGAAGATCCTCTGGAGAAGGAAGTGGCAACCCACTCCAGAATTCTTGCCTGGAAAATCCTATGGGAGGAGCCTGGCAGGCTACAGTCCATGGGGTGGCAAGGAGTTGTACACGACTGAGTGACTTCACTTCGGAATTAGGTAGAAGTGGTGGCCCTACCACACTGTGAATATATTAAAAGCCACTGAACTGCGTCCCGTAAAGTGGTTAATTTTACTTCACGTGAATTTCAACTTTGGTGTAGACTAAAAGTTTGTGTACGAACCTAACACCTAATGTGACAGTATCTGGAGGTGGGACCTTTGAGAAGTGATTAGGTCATGCTGGCAGAGCCCTCATGGGTAAAACTAGCACCCAAAGGAGACCTCCAGCTTCCTGGGTGGCTCAGTGGTAAGGAATCTGCCTGCCAGTGCAGGAGATGCAGGACCGATCCGTGGGACAGGAGGATTGCCCCAAGAAGGAAGTGGCAACTCACTCTAGTGTTTTTGCCTGGAAAAATCCCACGGACAGGAGCCTGGCTGTCTACAGTCCACGGGGTCATGAAGAGTTGGACACGACTGGGCAACTGAGCAGGTACCAAAGGAGAATTCCCAGCCGCCTCTGCCATGTGGGCACCCAGCAAGAAGACGGCCAGCTATGAGCCAGGAAGCCAGGCTCCCACCAGACACTGAATTTGCTGGCCTCCTAATCCTGGACTTTCAGCCTCCAAAACAGAAATAAATTTCTGTTGTTTATAAGCCATTCTGTCTATGGTATTTTTGTAATAGCAGCTAGAATGAACTAAGGCAAACTGAATTACAGAAAACAAAGCAAAGCAAAACGCAGCTGTTCCCCCATTCGGGCAGCTAGGCTGGCTGATGAGAGACAGGCCCTTCCCCCACACCCACCTCTTCTGTATGACTGGGATGGGCCTTCCACCTTCAGGATCTGGGGACTGAGGGAAATGCCTTCCGTTTTATCTGTTGATGCCTGGGATACTGAGGGAACAGCTAGAATTTCCTCCTCACCTTACCACTGAGTCAGCTCCAGCACTTTGTACCATCTGACTTGGCCCCAATACTTAACCTGTCAACCTTCAGCCTCTTAACGATTTATACCTGCTTGCAGGGTTGATGTGATGATGAAGTAAGAAAAGGAGAGAGATCTCTTTGGTAGTCAGCATAGGAGAAGATTTGACACCATCATTTTTATGCTCTAAGTACCTCTGGGACAAGAAAGAAAAAAACATTCTTTTCTTGTTCTCAGTTCAGTTCAGTTGCTCAGTCGTGTCCGACTCTTTGCGACCCCATGAACCCACAGCACGCCAGGCCTCCCTGTCCATCACCAACTCCCAGAGTTCACCCAAACTCATGTCCACTGAGTCGGGGATACCATCCAACCATCTCATCCTCTGTCATCCCCTTCTCCTCCTGCCTTCAATCTTTCCCAGCATCAGGGTCTTTTCAAATGAGTCAGTTCTTTGCATCAGATGGGCAAAGTATTGGAGTTTCAGCTTCAGCATCAGTCCTTCCAATGAATATTCAAGACTGACTGTTTTGACCTTTAGGATGGACCGGTTGGATCTCCTTGCAGTCCAAGGGACTTTCAAGAGTCTTCTCCAATACCACAGTTCAAAAGCATCAATTCTTCAGCACTCAGCTTTCTTTATGGTCCAGCTCTCACATCCATACATGACTACTGGAAAAACCATAGCTTCGACTAAATGGGCCTTTGTTGGCAAAGTAATATCTCTGCTTTTGAATATGCTGTCCAAGTTGGTCATAGCTTTTCTTCCAAGGAGTAAGCGTCTTTTAATTTCATGGCTGCAGTCACCATCTGCAGTGATTTTGGAGCCCCCCCAAATAAAGTCTGACACTGTTTCCACTGTTTCCCCATCGATTTCCCATGAAGTGATAGGACCGGATGCCATGATCTTAGTTTTCTGAATGCTGAGTTTTAAGCCAACTTTTTCACTCTCCTCTTTCACTTTTATCAAGAGGCTCTTTTGTTTTTCTTTGCTGTCTGCCGTAAGGGTGGTGTCATCTGCATATCTGAGGTTATTGATATTTCTCCCTGCAATCTTGATTCCAGCTTGTGCCTCATTCCTTAGTTACTCAGTCGTGTCTGACTTTTTGTGACTTGATGGACGGGAGCCCACCAGGCTCCTTTATCCATGGAATTCTCCAGGCCAGAATACTGGAGTGGGTAGCCTTTCTCTTCTTCAGAGGATCCTCCCATCCCAGGGATCGAACCTGGGTCTCCTGCATTGCAGGCAGATTCTTCACCATTTGAGCCATGAATGAAGCCCCATTGTAAACCATTGTTGTTTTAGTCACTAAACTGTGCCCAACTCTTTTGTGACCCCCCACCATGGATTGTCTCCTGCATTGGCAGACAGATTCTTTACCACTGAGCCATGTAAACCATAATTTATTTATAAAATCAAGACCAAATCCAGTCTACTGCCTGTTTCGTACAGTCCATGAGCTAAGAATGGCTTTTACATTTTAAAATAATTAAGAATATATGACATGTGAAACTTCATTAACTTCAAATTTGTTTCCACAAATAAAGTTTTATTGAAACACAGCTGTGTTCACCCATTATGTATTAGCTGTGGTTGCCTCTGAGCTCCAGTGGCAGAGGTGAGTAGAGGTGGTGGACACTATCTGACCAGAAATGCCTAAAATATTTATTAGCTTCACCTTAAAATTTTTTTTAATGTTTTCTTTCTCTAAACATAATACCACCAGTGAGCCTGAGGCCACTCAACTCATGCTTGCCATCCTGAATAGTAGAATAACTTCTTGATGGATAGACAGAGATCTTCTAAATGTCCATCTGTAAAATGAAAAGGACAGCATCTTCGCATGAAGCTGTCGTGCGTATTAAATAACTTAATGCATGAAAAGCAACTAGAATAGTGCTGGGCATTACAAGTGTTCGGTAAATGTGAACTCCAGTTCTGTTAGCATATACACAGGAATTTAAATAAATAAACAGAAGACAAAGATTTCTTCCCTCCAAATTTATTTTGGGATGTGCTGTAAACAGTTTGAAATGTCCCTTTAAGAACTTTCTGGCTTCCCCAGTATTGGATGGCATGACAAATTCTCCTTCACAGAAGGTACAAGTGGAACAGAGCTGGAGGGGCTTTTGGAACCTTCCCTCTTCAGAAAGTGTGCTCACATCAGGATGCATCTGGCTCTCAGTAGAACTGGCCCATGTTTCTTGGGAGTGAAGTGTCCAAGCCACTGTTCATCCATATTTCCTGGATGATCTGCTCCCTGCGTTCAATCCTTTCTGCCAGCTCTGCAGCCTCTATGGAACTGTAGACAGGGTATGTAGTCCTGCAAAACCCCGACAGATCCCCTGGAAAGTCGGAGTCAGAGGAGTCCTCCTCCCCCTCCTCATCCTGGCTGTCCTCCTCAGCCTTGTCGCTTCCTGGCACGAGGTGCTCCCTTGCCAGCTGCAGCTCCTGGAAGTCCTTGGTGCAGGACACTCTGATGACCAAAGCGCACAGCGTGAGTGCCAGGCCGATGCAGACACTGGACACGAACAGCAGGGCGGCTCTCTCGGGATGGGCTGTAAAGGCAAGAGAGCGCGTCAGGGCCCGGGGGCGGGGTGGGGGGGGTGCTCAGTCCTCGGCAGGTGGAAATCCCATAGGAACAGTTATGCGGCCAGGCAGGAGGGCAAGCAGAATCCCATCTTTGGACAGAATCCCTGAGACCAGCCACACCTAAGAGCATACGCCCCTACTAAGCAAAACAAGCAGAAAAGAGGCTTGGAGCATGTGTAGTCAATATATGTATGTTTACGAGAGGACACAGAGCAAAGGACCAGAGAAGCTGAACCTTCCTGAGTTCAAATGTAGACCCGCCACTCACTAGCTGTGTGACTTTTGGCAAATGACATCACCTCTCTCTGCCTCAGTTTTATTCACCTGTAAAATGGAGCCAAAAGCCCCTTTCTATCATAAAGTTGAGTTACTTTCTATGATGCTCTCAGAATACTCAATGACACATAACACATGTTTAAGAAGCTGTTAGCTATTATTAATTGTAGTAAACTTTGACAAATGAATTATATATAAAGTATGAGCGTAAGTCCTAAGATATTAAATGTTACACAGCTTACTTTCTTTCAGGTTAAAAAAATAAATATAAATAAAGGTTCTGGTAATGAAAGTGCAACATCCAAATGATTGTATAATAGGCATAGAAGCAATGCTGATTTGTACTATGTACCCTAGTCTATCTAAATCCTAACATATGTTTAATCCTTACATTAAATGTGGAAAGGACTGTTCCTCTTCAGCTCTGTATCCCCTGAGGTGCTAGCATTCCCATTTGGGGAAGCAACAATCCAGTTAACTTTTCTATAATATAGATCAGGAGTTGACATCTTTTGTTTTCCCGTAAAGGGTCGGATAGGACCTGTTTTAGGCTTCGTGGGCCACAGGACCTGTGTGGCAACTTCTCAGCTGTGCTGTTGTGACATGAAAGATGATACAGATACGGCTGTGTTCTAATAAAACTCTATTTACGAAATCAGCCTGTGGGCTGTCCTTTGTGAATCCCCAACATAGAGACGCAGACTGAGGTCAGGGGGTGGCATGGGGAGCCACCGTCTGAGCGTGGTTGGCTTCTTTAGGGGGAGCCGGGACAGGAACCCAGCTGCTGGGCTGTGAGCAGCCTGTGAGATGAACACCTATAACCACTGGCACGTGCTCCTACGTCGCCACGGAACACCCTCCTCCAGGCACACGGCCCCCTGCTCACTACACTTGAATGACAACTGTTGTCTCTGCCGCCTCGATCCTTCCCAGCGACGCAGACTGGAGGTTCAGATCTCAACGGCTGCTACGTTTCATGTCCAGTCAAGAAATGCAGCCCCTGTGATCTGACGGGAGAGCTCTAAGTGGGACACGTTATCTTCTTGAAACGTGAAACTTCCCCGGTCGGCTTCCTTCACTCACAGTTCAAGTCACTGGCCTCAAATGTTCTTTGTTGCCATCAGCCCTCTGAGCACAGTCTCATCACTCTGCCTAAGTCACAGAAGTCTGAACGCAGAGCTGATTTTGGCAGGGAGAGGGGCGGTGAGCTGTGTCTGCAATGCAGACAATGTATTATAACATTAAAACTAGTAAATTTTAAATTAAAATATTAAAACATTATAAAAATAACAACAACATATTTTTCCCAAGGATTAAGGTTATTTTGATCCTGAAAGTGTTGTTAGTCACTCAGTCCTGACTCTTTGCAACCCCATGGACTGCAGCCCACCAGGCTCCTCTGTCCATGGAATTCTCCAAGCAAGAATACTGGAGTGGGATGCCATTCCCTTCTCAGAGGTGTCTTCCCAACCCAGGGATGGAACCCACATCTACTGCACTGCAGGCAGGTTCTTTACTGTCTGAGCCACTAGGGAAGCCCCAAGGTAGTTAGATTTGGTCAACTGGAGGCACATCTTTTGTGTTCTATTTCTGCGAGTGGTGGTAGAACTGGGATTGGGAGATGCTGGCATTTGGGACACAGTCGTGAAGCCATTAAGCCAGAATATTACACAAAATGATGCTAAGACCCAAGGCCCTGATCTGAGGGGGGCAAATCCTTTCTCCTTCTCCCCTTGCATGTCAAAGCCTCTGCTGAGAGTGGACTCATTGCTTCTCACTTCACTGTCCCCTTTCTTTCCTTCAAATCCTCCTCCTTTCTTGTCCCTGCTGCCTCCTGCTTCCCACCTCCCCACCACTGCCCCCCCAAACCTCCAGATCATTGTCTTCTCCAATCCTTCCTATTCTCATGGCTCTGATACGAGCTTTTGGTGCAGCCATAATTCAGCTTCCCCTTCTCCTGCAAAAGCATCAACCTTGAGCCCACCGAGGCCTACAGCATCACCTCCTGCCATGCCTGCAAGAACTGCTGCCGATGGTGAAACAGACTCCCACCCGTTTGTGACCTTTCCCAGCCAGCCCCATTCAGAACAGGCCAGCTCCAGGCAGAAATACCCCGTGCTGGTCAAGCTTCTGGGAAACCATGACCACTCACAGCCCCCTTCTCTCCTTGCCCACAAGATCATCATTCCCATGGCCTCATGAGCGAAGAAGGGGTTCAGGCCAGGACAGAGGCCTGCCTCTGTTCCAGACAGGTGGGCTAGTTACTGTTCCCCCTTCCTTCCTTTCTCTCTCTCTCCTTCCCCAACCCTATTTCTTTTTTAAAGAATTAAACTCACCATGTTGTTGTTTAGTAGCTAAGTTGTGTCTGACTAGTTGCGATCCCATGAACTGTAGCCTGCTAGGCTCCAGGAGTTTCTCCAGGCAAGAATACTGGAGTGGGTTGCCAGTTCCTTCTCCAGGAGATGTTCCTGACCCAGGGATCAAACCCACATCTCCTGCTTGGCAGGCAGGTTCTTTACCACAGAGCCACCAGGGAATCTTTAGGAAATGACACATTCTTCATGGGTCAATCCATAGCCTTCCTTTGTATTTATTCATTTAATTAAGCAATTTAAATTCCGTCACCAGCACCTGTGCTGTGAATAAGCCCCCTGAGTGGGAGCTGGACCTTAACAATACCTGTGTCTAACCTGTGGGTTCCCCTCCCCCCAGCCTCCCCCCATATCAGGGTACCACCACCTGCATTCCGTGGTTATTTTTCCCCTGCTTGCCTTTTGAGTACAGCTTTCTGCATCTCCATGTATTCCTAACAGCTTTATGAAAAGGGTATAACATTACAGCTCAGTGTCTGGGCTTTGGCGTTTGCTTTGAACCCAACAGTATACGGCTGCGTGCCACTCCACTGACTTGAAGGCACGGTGGTTTGTTCACACAGTCACCAGGTGGTGGGCATCTGGGGGCTGCCAGGTTCCTTCTGTGGGCCTTGTAGCCGTGCCCACTCCTGCAAATGTCCCTGGGTCAACTGTGCAAGTGCTTCTCTCTGGTGCTGACCTAGCAGGGCAACTGAATAGGCTGTAAGATGTGTGGCTTTGGGGAGACGTGGCTAGGGTGCTTCCGGAGTGGCTGCAGTGCCTGGGAAATCGCGTGACTCCTCGTCTTCTCCAGCACTAGGTATGGACCGGATTCTAGCTTTTCCCCATTTGTGGGTACAAAACTGTATCTCACTGTGGCTTGACTTGCATTTATTTCCCCGATCCCCAATTGTGTATCCATCTCTTCAGATGCTTACCTAGTCTTGCTTGTCAAAATGCTGGCTCATGTCACATGTCCACTTTTAAAACTGGGTCTGCGCTGAACGTGAACGTGAAGTTGCTCAGTCGTGTCCAACTCTTTGTGACCCCATGGACTGTAGCCTACCAGGCTCCTCCCTCCACGGGATTTTCCAGGCAATAGTACTGGAGTGGATTGCCATTTCCTTCTCCAAGGATCTTCCCAACCCAGGGATTGAAACCGGGTCTCCCGCATCATAGACAGACACTTTACTGTCTAAGCCACCAGGGAAGTCTATACATACAGGCTCCATATATTGTTGGTATTAGGCATTAGACAGCATATACATGGTGAATAACCTGTATTGTCCTGTCATTAAGGTGTCTTTGGATCTAGTGAATTTATCTGAAAAACAGAAAGGATAACGCTTCTCCACCTTTCCCGCCCCTAGCTGGTCTCCTCTCTCCTTTCCTGCCCTCCTCATCCATTTTCCCCATTGGAATTGTAATCTTTTAAAAAATGCACATCAGATCGCATCCTTGTCCTACTTAAAACCTATAACCCTCTCTCTCTGCCTAAAAGATAAAAAGCAAACCCTGACCATCACCTATGAAGTTTGCTAGAACCCGGCTGGTGCAACCAACCTCCTCAAGTTCAACTCCAAAGACTCAAGCCCCTGCTTTCTGCTTTCCGGCCACTGGCCTCTCTCCAGCCCTCACATGGGCCAGATGACTTGGCACCTTGGTGCTTTTGCACACGCCATTCCTGCTGCCTGGCATGTTCTTTCTCCCCCTCCTCATCCAGGCCTCTGTGCCCCATGCCCAGCCTGGACTCAGTCCCCCTGTCATTAGGTCTCAGCCTCTCGAATGTTGTTAAGTCTCTGAGTGTATTTTATCCTTTCTCACCCCAAAGAATGCAAGCTCCTTGAGCACTGGGGCTGAAAGGCCTTGTTCTTCGCCCAGTCCCCGGTGCCCAGTCCTAACTGAGGGTGACACAGCTCTCTGCTGAGTGCTGGAAGGGAGGGGCCGTATCCACAGCACTAGGCTTGCTGGCCTGGGGTCGAGGGCTCCATGGTGTTAGCTGCCTTTCTCCCTCTCTCCCTCTGCTCTGGAAGGGGGGGTAGGTGGGGCAGCTCTTGGGCCAACCAGTTGGAATCGAGGTTTCCTAGTCAACTCAGCCAGCTGGGCTGCAGTCACAGAATCGCAGATGTTAGCTGATGGAGCCGCGGCTGGAAACTGGCCCAGTTCCTCCTGTTCTCACTTGCCCAAAGCCACCACCTAGCTGGGACCCAACCTTGGGTCAGAGCTCTCTCCAGAGCCCCAGGCTTTATACTAAGAGGACGCTGTCTGTTTTCTAAAATCAGCTGAACCACTATAGGCTTTTGTGACCCCTTTGCCTATCATGTGTGTGCATGCTAAGTTGCTTCAGTCATGTCTGACTCTGTGACCCAATGGGCCGTAGGCTCCTCTGTCTATGGGATGCTCCAGGCGAGAATACCCATGGGGTGTGTTGCCATGCCCTCCTCCAGGGGACCTTCCCGACCCAGGCTCCTGGGAGATCTAAGAACCCACATCTCTTAAATCTCCTTGACAGCTGGGTTTTTTTTTTTTTTTTTTTAACCACTAGTGCTACCAGGGAAGTCCTTTGGGAGGGTAACAGGCAGGAAGGCCAGGGGTCTCCAAATGGAGGAAATAGGCTGCAAGTGTCAGACATTTTTATCTCTCTTAAGTGGCAAGAGGAAACAAACTAGTGATATATATATATATTTTTTTCCCTTTCTCTATACAAATTTAAAAAGGTTTCTCTTAAAATACTGTGCTGCCACAATGACACCTGGTTCTACCTGAAGTTAACTATTCTCAAACCTTGAGTTAACCAATGCATTTTTCTTGTGGAAATGTTTGTCTTAAGCCATGTTAATGTACTATGCATTTACCCCAGACTCTGTCTTCAAGTCAGTTCCACCTAATGGCTCAGAATCTACTTGAAAAACCATTATGTTATAGTCAGATATTGTTCTCCTAATCTATGTAAACAAAAATATTTGTATGGTAATCTCCCTTCTATAAGATTCAAGTCAATCATTTTATGGCCTGGGATGAATCGTCTGGTGCCAAGATTATCCCAAAATATATCTTATGGATGAGGGGCCTGGTGCCATTCTGAGTTTTAAGACATTCCTTTCTTTCATTAACAGACTGATAGTGACTATATATGGAGAAGGAAATGGCACCCCACTCCAGTGTTCTTGCCTGGAGAATCCCAAGGATGGTAGAGCCTGGTGGGCTGCCATCTCTGGGGTTGCACAGGGTCGGACACGACTGAAGCGACTTAGCAGTAGCAGTAGCAGCAGTGACTACGTAACATCCAGCTAAAAACTAGCCGGGGGGTAATCTTTCTGCTCCCTTCTGATGCTTATGTCAGAAGCTTTCTCTATCTCCTTTATACTTTAATAAAACTTTATCATACAAAAGCTCTGAGTGATCAAGTCTCGTCTCTGGCCCCGGATTGAATTCTTCTCCTCCGGAGGCCAAGAATCCCGGCGTCTTTTCGTGGGTCAGCAACAACCTTTCACCTTTCCCATTATATATTCTGTTAAAATAAAGGCATTAGACTCCTTGTTAAACAGAATCTTCACACTGTGCTCTTGCCAGTCTGACTCTCACTTGGCCTTACTTCCGCACAGGCCCAGTGAATGACTTGAATTTCATCAGTGGCAGCAAGCCCTGGGGAGTCTCACCAAGGTGGTGCATGGCCTTTAAGCTCCCTGGACTCTCAGAACTCTGGTCTGCAGCCAACACAGCTTCAGCTCAAACTTACTGTGTCTAAAAAAGACACCAAGAGACTGGGCAAGAGCTCCATCCTGGGGGGCCTGCTACCATCAAGTGGAAAACCAAGGTGTGCTGGGCCTGGTTTGACAGCACTTAGGGACGTGATAGTAACTTTCTGTCATGGAAGCAAAGATTAGAGGCCGTGGGAACGCTTCAGAACCCACACCTCCGTGACAAGGCGGTGCTGATTTCCCATCCTTCTCCCTGCCAGGGGATCATGTAACTCCAACTTCGGAACGTGTTATGATACTTCTGTTTCATTGCGGGTCTGTCTGATATCCTAGAGCTCCTTTCACATGAAACAATGACACCCTCCCAATCAGGAGAAACGCTGCATTCTCATCCATGGCCCCAGTTACCCCCATGCACCCCAAAAGTCCACAGTGAGCTCTGCCAGAGGCCGAGGACACACACAGGCCCAAGTCCAAGGCAGGGTCAGAAATACTAGGCTGCAAAGGGCAGGAAATATTAATAAAATGCTCACTAGATGGAATGGAAGACATCAAGTTCGGAGCAAGACTAAATAAATATCCTGTGACACAACCTTCAGCTGAGCCAGCTAACAAAGTCACTTCCCCAAATCTCCAACACACACACATACATTCACACACACACACAGACACACACATATACACTCACACAGAGAGAGACAGACACACATCCATCCCTTTCCATTTCCCTAACTTCGAAAATTTTCTAAGAGCTTCTTCAGACCCATGATCTAAATTCTAGAGTGAATTCAATAAATATGTCTATATTATTGAGAAGAGGGTAAAGTCAAATGTGGGCTTCCCCAGGGGCACTGTGGTAAAGAATTTTCCTGCCAGTGCAGGAGACATAGGAGACGTGGATTTGATCCTTGGGTCAGGAAGAGCTCCCAGAGAAGGGAATGGCAACCCACTCCAGTATTCTTGCCTGGAAAATTCCACGGACAGAGGAACCTGTAGTCCATGGGGTCACGAAGAGTCAGACATGACTGAGCAGTTGAGCACACGCAAATTCAAACACTCCTACGAAGATGTCTCACAGACCATTTAAACGGCTCAAAGAGAAATCGATCATCGGGAACCCTTGGATATTTCTGTGTCCGTTCCATGAGCCTGTGTGTCTCCACATCCCGGGATAAGCCCCTTGACTTTGGGTTCTAGTCTGTGGGTCCCCCATGTACACTTGGGGGCACTAATGTGACAAAGCTATCTGTAGCCTGACCTGAGGACGTGTCCTTTTGATTTGCTCAGTCCATTGTCTCTTTGGTGATTTTGCCAGAATCTTCCCAGCTCACTCTTGGGAGCTTCTGTTGGGACCTCTCCCGTAGGAGGGCCTCCTCCTCTCAGTGGGTACCCACAGAGCCTAGTCCAGTCATCTGATCACATCCCTACATCGAGGATGACGATGCCACTGACAGCTGGCTGGGGCACCACTTTTTAGTGATGATGATGGTGATACTCTCATCCTATGATGCTCGTGTTGAAACGGCTCAGTCTAAGGTCCTGTCCTTCACTGCAGTGTGCT
>SJYF01000768.1:2353134-2393121 GCA_006410515.1 Procapra przewalskii
TTTGCCCCGGGAGCTATGGGAAGTTTATCTAGGAGTAAAGCTATATCTTTTGAATTTTCTTCCAGTTTACTTAAAATTTTTTATTGAAGTAGCATTAATTTACAGTGTTGTGTTAGTTTCAAGTGTATAGCAAAGTGATTCAGTTATACATATATATTTTTTCAGATTCTTTGCTATTACAGGTTATTACAAGACATTGAATGTAGTTTCCTGTGCTATACAGTAGGTCCTTGTCGTTTACCTGCTTTATATATAGTTGTTCAGTTCAGTTCAGTCACTCAGTTGTGTCTGACTCTTTGCGACCCCATGAATTGCAGCATACCAGGCCTCCCTGTCCATCACCAACTCCCGGAGTTCACTCAGACTCACGTCCATCGAGTCAGTGATGCCATCCAGCCCTCTCATCCTCGGTCGTCCCCTTCTCCTACTGCTCCCAATCCCTCCCAGCATCAGAGTCTTTTCCAACTCTTTGCATGAGGTGGCCAAAGGACTGGAGTTTCAGCTTTAGCATCATTCCTTCCAAAGAAATCCCAGGGTTGATCTTCAGAACGAACTGGTTGGATCTCCTTTCAGTCCAAGGGACTCTCAAGAGTCTTCTCCAACACCACAGTTCAAAAGCATCAATTCTTCGGCGCTCAGCCTTCTTCACAGTCCAACTCTCACATCCATACATGGCCACAGGAATAGTAGCGTGTATCTGTTAATCCCAAACTTCTAATTTATCTCTCCTACTCTTGCCTGGAAAGTCCCACGGACGGAGGAGCCTGGTGGGCTGCAGTCCATGGGGTCGCTAAGAGTCGGACACGACTGAGCGACTTCCCTCTCACTTTTCACTTTCCTGCATTGGAGAAGGAAATGGCAACCCACTCCAGTGTTCTTGCCTGGAGAATCCCAGGGACAGGGGAGCCTGGTGGGCTGTCGTCTATGGGGTCGCAGAGAGTTGGATGCGACTGAAGCGACTTAGCAGCAGCAGCAGGAATCCCCTGTAGTTCATGTTTATTACTATTTTTCATTGCTTTGTGGGTGCACAGGGTTGATTGTGAATATTTTTTCTGTATTTAGGAGCCTTATTATTTGGACATTTATCAACTGGAAATTTATCTATTATTAGCACAGTTATTAGCACAGAATGAGCTGTGTGATTTCTGTATAAGCCACCTATATTGAAAAGAAGTAACAAAAGAATTATGAAGTTATTCTTGGAAGTCCAACAACTATTATTGTTTTTTCTGTAAGCTACTATTTTTTTTCTGTTTCAAACATGTTTATGGCTGAAAACTTGAAAACCACAAATACTGCTAAACCAGGAAAATAAAAATCCTCAGTAAATGCCACTAATCAAGAAAAACAATGGCTAACCTTTAAAGAGCATCCTTCTAGTCACTTTTCTGTATTTAAATGTCCTTCCCCCTCAATGGATCATATACATATGACTCTGTATGCTACTTTTCCTCATCTATTAGCATATTTATGAAAATTTTTAACAGAAGCATCATTTTAAAGAGTTGTATAGTTTCTCACTTTATAAACGAACCAGCTTTATTTACAATACCCTACTGGTAGACGTTCCGATGGTTTCCATCATTTAATGCCATAAAAAATTCTGCATGAAACATCCTTAGAGCTAAATACTTGCACACAAGCATGACGGTTTCTAACTCTTGGAAGTAGATTGCTTTGTCAAAGGGTATTCAAAATATTAAAGTTTTTGATACACACTGCCAAGCTGTTCAGAAGGGTTGTATCAATTCACACTCTTGCCAGAACTGTATGAGAGCCCCAGAAACTTTATATTTTCTTAGGATGTGTGCCTGATCATATTTCTTAAGGCTAATAGAGGAAGAGGGTGGGGAAGACTCTATTTGTAAGACCACAATCCTTTTGGACTCAGGAGGTCCTGTGACCAGCATGATTTACAGACAGGCTTCAGCACTCATAGTCACCCTGGTAGCAAAAGAATTTATCTTGATGAGAGTGAAAGAACCCACGGTGTATTTTTAGGAAGAGGCCCAAGGTAATTCAGGTCCTATGTAGCTCTGACCATTTCCTTGTTGACACCGAGCTCTGAACCATTGGCAGGATTCTTTTTTTTTTTTTTTTAAGTGGTTATTTCCCTCCCAGCCTGATTTTGTTTGCACCTCTCTGCCTGGCAGACTACCCTCCGCCCCAGTACATGTGATAACAAGATACTCAACTATTTAATTTTTATATTTTTGGCTACTGTTTCACACCGAAACTGCAGTTAATCGCTCTTTACAACCTGTGTTTATTTAGATAATTAGGCTGGTTGCTCTTACGAGACTGTCTTGGCAGTGGGAGCCCCTGGCACCTTGATCTTTGGCTGAAAAGTCCAGGCCTGCCCACACTTGGCCTTGGGGTGGCCTTAGTCCAGCCTTTGAGGCCCACTGTGTGGTTTTTCTCACTCTCTTATTAAGGAAATAGCACCCCTGGAGCCCACCCAGAAAGTGTAACTGCTGCAGGAAATGACGTGCCGTGGTGGACACCCAGGGAGCTTTCTGGAAGCCTGCTTTCCAGAGTCCATGCCCCGATCTGCGGGAAGGCGTATCCTTTCTTGTGTCAGATGCTGCTCCACTGGGGTTTCTCTGGGACCAGCACTGATCAATCACTTTCCCATTTTCTTTCAGTTTCTTTTCCAATAGAGGAGCCATAACTTCTTTCTTTTTTAAAAAAAATTTGGCTACACCATGTGACACGTGGGACCTTAGCTCCCTGACCAGGAAATCAAATCCATACCCCCTGCATTGGAAGTTCAGAGTCTTAGCCACTGGACCTCCAGGGGAGTCCCAAAAGGAGCTGTAAGTTCTGAAGGATCTGACTTGCCTGAAGATCTCTCAGAAATGTCTTTGGGTCATCACCTTCAATAGAGACCCTGGAGACACCAGATCTGTGTTTAAACCTGTATTACAGTTCAAAGTTCAGTTCAGTAGCTCCGTCGTGTCTGACTCTCTCAAACCCCATGTACTGCAGTGCACCAGGCCTCCCCGTCCATCACCAGCTCCTGGAGCTTACTCAAACTCATGTCCATCGTGTCGGTGATGCCATCCAACCATCTCATCCCAAGATCCCCTTCTTCTCCTGCCCTCAATCTTTCCCAGCATCAAGGTCTTTTCCAATGAGTCAGCTCTTCCCATCAGGTGGCCAAAGCACTGGAGTTTCAGCTTGAGCATCAGTCCTTCCAATGAACGCCCAGGACTCATCTCCTTTAGAATGGACTGGTTGGATCTCCTTGCAGTCCAAGGGACTCTCAGGAGTCTTCTCCAACACCATGGTTCAAAAGCATCACTTTTTTGACAGCTGGCATGGTCATCAGCCTTGCTGCTCTTTCTATTTTTGCTTGAAAGCGGTGATGATCAGCTTTTGTGTTAGTTCCTGGGGCTGCGGTAACAGAGACCACACACTGGGTGCCCTAAACAGTGGAATTTTTTGTCCCCTCGGTTCTGAGGCGGGAAGTTGGAGACATCGGCAGGTTGGCCCCTTCCGAGGATCCCTTTCTTGCAAGTGGCGGACCTCTCCCTGTGCCCTCGCGGCGTCTTCCCTGTGTGCGTCGTGTCCTGAGCGCCCCTTCCCGTGAGGACAGCGGTCACACTGCATGAGGACCCTCCTATATTACCTCAAATTAGTCCCCACTCTAAAAGTGCATCTCCTTAAACAGTCACATTCTGAGGTACTGGGGGTTAGGAGATCAACAAGGGGATTTTAGGGGGACACAGTTCAGCCCGTAACAGCCTTCCGGATGGCCCTCCAAGGAACTTACACCCACGTGTAGCCTCCTGCCTGGAGGAACCAGCCGGTCTCTGTGACGGGAGACTCTGGAGAGGTGACAGGCTGTGGCTTCCATTTGCTCCTTTGCCTCTCGGGCTCTGGAAGAAGCCGGCTGCCATGTTGCAAGGACGCTCAGGACACCCAGGAGGGGAGAATCAAGGCCACCCATGGACCACCAGCACCAACCCGTCCATCACGTGAGGGAGCCCCCTTGGATGCTCAGCCCTCAGATGACCGCACCCCAAGCCGACAGCCTGGCTGCAACTCGGCGAGGCCTCACAAGTCCCTAAGTAAGAACTTCCAAACCATGCTACCCTGGAACCCCAGAAACTGTGAGGTGCTAACTGTTCGTGTTCGTTTCGAGCCATTAAACTTGGGAGTATTTCATTACATTGCAATAGCCTCTGGAGTGCACGCCAGGCCTCCCTGTCCTTCACTATCTCCCAGAGTTTGCTCAAGTTCACATCCACTGAGTCGGAGATGCTACGTAACCGCCTCATCCTCTTGCCGAGTAACTGAGAGCTAAACCTTGCTCCTCTCTGCTTCCTGACCGTGTGTGACGAGCTGCACTGGGTACCCAGACTCTGAGCCTGCGGGACTGCCCCAGACTTTAGCTTATATCGCAAGAGGAAAAATGCATACGTCCCCTTGCAGAGGCCCACGGTGAGCCCTGACTACTTGGCTTTCAGGCAGCTATCTTTCCAAGTTCATGCCAGGTTCCAGGGCCAAAAATAAACAGCCCTTTCTCCTTCAAAGTGCTAAGGCTGAGCCGTAGTAATAACTGGGAACCGAGAGCAGAGCTCTCACACCGGCGGCCCGTGGACCGGATGGGGCCTGTAGGCATGTTTTGTTTGGCTCTCACAGTGTTTTAAAAGTTAGAAAACTTTAAATTTAAAAAAAAAATCATATTTTCAGCATCTCCCAAGAGGTTGGAAGCTATGACAACACCAGGCCCATATACCAAGCCGGCAACCAGCCACTTGCTGAGCCCAGCGTGGGCACCTCACTTAGGAACAGGGTGGGGGTGGTTCTGATTCATTCACGGGACTCAAGATTCACTCGGGCACCTACTCTGTGCCAGCCCCTGCTCGGCTGGCTGGGAATCCTCACAGCTCCTCTGCAGTGCCGGCCTGCTCCTGGGCAGAGAGACCACAAGCACCTAAGCGACTCCAGACTGTGAAGACCATCAGACAAGCACAGCTCGAGGCGGAGGCCAGGACGAGGTGCATGCTGGTGGGATGCCGCGGAAGAGCTCTGAGATGACGTCCGAGTGGACTCCTGAATGATGAAACGAAGCTGGCCGCGCAGAGATGGGGGGTGAGAACATCCCAGCCCAAAGGCAGAGCTTGTGCCAAGACACTGCGGTGTGAACGAGTGTAGAGGGCTCCGGAGGCGGGACCACAGCTGGGGACTGGATCTGTTCTGATTACAGAAGACAGAGTGGGATGGGGGCTGTGATCTGAGCTGCCTTAGATAAGCCCCCTCCAACTGCTAAGCAAAGAAGCGGCTAACGGAGGGAACGGAATCAAGGAGAAGGGAGGAGGCCCAGATGGGCTAGATGAGAGAAGTCCAGAGTGGGCTGGGAGCAAACGGGCTGGATTTGGGATCCTGAGAGCAGGGAGTGCCCACAAGACTTGCAAGCGCAGCAGAAGGGGCACGGGGTCAAAACAGGGAGTCCAGCTTTCTAAAGTGGGGGATATTAAAGTGTGCTTATACCAGATGGGAAACTGACAATTCTGTGGGACAGACATGCCAAGTGTGGTTTTTAAAGCCTTCACGGACAGTTTACTTGCACCGAGGAGTAGAGAATTTCTTAGCGTTCAGGAAGATTAAGAAAGTTCATTGGCCCAGGCAGCCAAGGTTTCCTGGCTCCGCACACACACACAGTCCTGCCCTTCAGTGCTAATCCGAAAGGCGAGCGCCGAGTCGAGGCCTCCACAGGGAGCTGGGGGACAAGATGAATGGGCACTTCCAGCCTGGGTGGGAGAAGGTTTGGGGGAGAATGGATCCATGTACATGTATGGCTGAGCCCCTCTGCTGTTTCCCTGAAACCACCACAACACTGTTGATTGGCTATACCCCGATACAAAATGCTTTTGCTGCTAAAAAAAAAAAAAAAAAAAAATCAATGGGCATTTGAGATGGTGAGTGGACAGGTACCCAAGATGGTGAGATGAATGGGCACTTTCAAGGACCCTTTCATTTTCCCCTGGACCTGTTTACACCACAGAGCTTAGGGCCTGTGGGTCTCTGACACTGGGTGTTGGGTCATGAATGCAGTTGTGGGGGTTGTGGGGGGAGAGGGCAGGGTTTTTGCCATGTGACTCAGCCAGGGCTTCAAGCTTTTAAAACTGACCAGCCAAGCAAAGGGCTCAGTGTCTCATTCACAGACTTTTCCTGAGTCAACAAGGCTTATTCACAAGGGGACCCAAGGATTCCTTGAACTCTCCATGGGAACCTGTCTTTTAGCCACGGTGTCTGTTAATGTTTTATTTGGCTGATGACTTTTCACTTTTAACCTAACTCCTGAATCCAACTTCCCAGGAACGTAAGGCAGCAACTTCCAGAACATCATCAGCCTGAATGTGGATCTACCAACTTCTGCTCAGGAGAACCCCTGATTAATATAAGTGACCCCCACACCGACATTAAGAAGTGTAATTCCTTTCTGTAGATAGAGGTCAGGTCATCCAGAGTGCCTTGTTCAGCTAAGCAAACTAGAGGACATAGGGAGCCCTGAAGGACGTGCAAGGGTCAGTGACCAGACTGGCCCTTTAGAAGGCTGCCTCTGGCCACCCTGGGGGGAAAGGCATGTCTAGGGACAAGGGGCCTCCTGAGATGACCAGGCAATGGTCCCTTGATCTAATGCAGCAGCAGGAACAAGGGAGGATGGGGTAGATGTTATATGAAAGATGTTATATGAGAGGGAAATTGGAGTTTCCAAACTCACAGGTCACTTCGTGAGTGTCTCTCTACCCATGTGGTAGCCAAGCCTATTAAAATGGGGGCTAATTAAGAGAGGCTGGATGCCCACTTCAGGCTGCTTCTGCCGTCTGCTGGGCTGCCCTTCAGATACCCTCTACCCTCCCGACCAAGGGCCTTCTTTCCCTGAATGCTGGGCGAGGGGCCTCGGAGACACGGGACACGTGTTCCTTGTGAACTGGTTTTTGGTTCTCTCTCTGTTCTTGCCTGAGAGTCTGCCTGTGTGGCTAGGTCACTTTCTTTCCTTCCCCCACCCACCCAGATCCAAGATATCACTTACACATGAACTTCTTTTTGAAATTAATGTTTCATTTCACACGTGACCCAGGGATCCACTGTAGCAGTTTAACACACCAAGGAGCTCACTTCAGATTTGATGAGTGAAGTGTACCTTTTTTGCTATTTCACAATCAAGTCTGTTCTTCCTGGTAACAAGGCAGGTCTAGGTGAGGCTGTTTCACCACTGCAGACTGGGGACTGGGATCGCTCATTTCATGTGTCATTTCAGCCAGGTGCCCAGGGGTTTGGCCAGACACCAGTCTAGATGTTGTTTCAAAGGCATTTTTAAGATACGACTAACATTAGACATAGAGAATAAGCTTATGATTATCACAGGAGTAAAGAGACGAGATAGATTAGGGATTTGGAGTTAACAGACACATTACATATAAAGTAGATAAACAACGAGGACCTACTGTATAGCACAGGGAATTATATTCAGTATCCTGTAATAACCTACAACGGAAAAGAATCTGTAAAAGATGGCAAAAGGTAAAGAATCCACCTGCCAATGCAGGAGACGCAAGAGACTCAGATTTGATCCTTAGGTGGGGAGATCCCCTGGAGGAGGAAATGGCAACCCACTCCAGTATTCTTGCCTGGAGAATCCCAAGGATGGAGGAGCCTGGTGGGCTACAGTCCATGGGATTGCAAAGAGTCGGACACAACTGATCGACTAACCGCTTCACTTTCACTTGAAGGATGGCCTTTCAGACGTCGTCTTAGCTCCACACTGCAGATTTCTCAGAATGACTCGTTGGGCTCTTCTTCAGCCTACAGGCTCAGAGCCTTGCACAGGCTCTTCTCTCCACCTGGACACCTTCCCCAGGGTCTGCAAGCTCTCCTCCTCGCATCTCTGCTCAGCATGCCCATCACCCCTTTACCCCGTGCCTCCCTGCAGCACCCCCCACCTGCCAGCCTGCCCTCTCTCCTTTCCTCATGTGCTTATACCCTTAATGCTCATCAGCACCTGAAATGTGATGTATTCGCTCACGCATTATCTGCTTTCGTATTGCATCCTTGTCCAGTGTGGGAAGGTCAGCTCAGATAGACTGTCGGTCACTAATGACTCTCCCAAGCCTGGAATGGGCCTTGCATACAGCAGGCACTCAATAATGACAAGGTGCAGACTAACTCAAAGACAGACGGATTATGCAATGAGTGGGGAGGGGCAGAAGGAGGCAGACCCTGGTGAGTGGTTCCCCTCGCCCTTGACTTTTCCTCTAGCCAGGGTACCAGCCAGTGGGGACCAGAGCCCCAGTCTCCCCAACAGCACCCTGATAGCACCCACATAAGACACCTACCAAAGGGTGGGAGCCGCTCGGCTTCCGAGGCGCAGACGTCCCTCTCCTGGGCCCTCCTGCCGTAGGTAGCAGAGTAGATGTTGAGAAACTTGGACTCGTGGCAGTGCAGTTTCAGCTCGTGGTCTTCACACACAGTTTTGTTTTTTAACTCATCTGAAGCAGAAACCAAAATCAGCGGCACCATCAGCTTCCCCAGAAGGACTCTGTGAGCATCGCCCGCATCCCGGGCAGCTCCCATCCCCTGCGGGGCTGCACCCCCGGAAGGGGACAGACGGCATGGGCCTGCCTGCCATGGGCTCTGACCCTGCAAGCCTTCTGTGGGCAGAGAGCAGTCAGTGGACCAGGATAGAGACCCAGGGATTATGCCGAGGACCAAAGGGAGGAGGAGAGACGTCAGGGTGGAGAGGGCAGGGTGCGCTGGGCCAGTCCTAGGGCAAGCCTGCCAATAAAGGGGGTTCCTCTCCCTCCCCACCTGAAGACACAGATTTCTTGATTCAAGGGAGCCTTTTCTCAAATGTCATCTTGGGACCCACACACCTGCATGCTCAGTCCCTCAGTCGTGTCCAACTCTTCTCAACCCCATGGACTGTGGCCCGCCAGGCTCCTCTGTCCATGGAATTTCCCAGGCAAGAATCCTGGAGGAGGTTGCTGTTTCCTCCTCCAGGGGTCTTCCTGGCCTGGGAATTGAACCCGCGTCTCTTGAGTCTCCTGTATTGGCCAGAGGGTTCTTTACCATTTATGTCACCTGGGAAGCCCCCACACAGGTAAAGGCTAAGAGTAATCTCAGAGGGAGTGCAGCTAAACCTCACCATCCAACTTCACAACATTCTCACATCCCATTTGTGTATCTACCAAGAGATGGGGAAACTGTGGACAAGCAAATTATTTCCTTTTCTAGGAAAGGAGCAAAAAACAAGGCACCGTGTCTGTGAACAATCCCTTCTTGAAACACAAGGTCCTGTCACACAGCACAGGGAACTACAGCCAACAGCATGTGACAGACCCTAATGGAAAAGAATATGAAAAAAAAGAATCCCTCTTTGGAGGTGTGAAGAGCTGGTTCCAACTTTGGCAGTTCAGGAACAATGGGCTCTCAGCTGGTGGGGGTCCCAGGAGAGGAAGATTCCAGCTCATGGTTAGTCCCCAAATAATTTCCTAAAAATTTATTTGCTTAATCTGAGTACCACAGTGAAATTCTCTTTGCAACATTATACAGAGGTGACATTATAAATGCATCCTGGAGAAAATAGAGTTTATTGGGTTTTTTTATGGAGTGTACCAAAAAAAACAAATTCAATTAATTTAAATGTTTACTAATGAATGGATTTTTTAAAGTAGTAGTATCTTTTAAGTAATAATAGTACTTAAAATAATATTAAATACTATTATTATAATACTAGTTCTAAAAATAATACCACCACAGACGCAGAAGACTACCTAATATGTGATTCCATTTCTGTGAGATATCCAGAAAAGGCAAACCTCTAGAGAAAAACTGAAGGTTCGTGGTTTTCTGAGGCTGCGGGTTGGGGACATGACGTGACAAGGACAAATGGACACAGGGAAGTGTTCTGAGATGAAGGGAATGCTCTGTAGCTGGACTGATGTGCTAGTTGCACAACTCAGCACTGCTGCTGCTAAGTCGCTTCAGTTGTGTCCGACTCTATGAGACCCCATAGACGGCAGCCCGCCAGGCTCCCCCGTCCCTGGGACTCTCCAGGCGAGAACACTGGAGTGGGTTGCCACTTCCCTCTCCAATGCATGAAAGTGAAAAGTGAAAGGGAAGTCGCTCAGTCGTGTCCCACTCTTAGCGATCCCATGGACTGCAGCCCACCAGGCCCCTCCGTCCATGGGGTTTGCCAGGCAAGAGGACTGGAGCGGCGTGCCATTGCCTTCACAGTTACCAAAAATAGTTGAGCTGGACACTTAAAACAAGTGAACGCTATGCTGTGTGAATTATACCTCAGCAAAGACATTTCTGCCTTGTTTTTATTTATTTGGCTGTGCTGGGTCTTGCTTGCGGGCTCTTCTGTCTTCATTGGCATGTGGGATTTTAGTTGCGACATGCAAACTCTTAGCTGTGGCACGTCGGATCTAGTTCCCTGACCAGGAATCAAACCCCAGGCCGCCTGCATTGGGAGTGTGGAGTCTTAGCCAGAAAGACTAAGGAAACACTAGGGAAAGACTGGACCACTAGGGAAGTCCCAACAAAGATAGTTTAAAAATAACAACAGCTAATATTTACTGAGCCCTTTCTCTGAACTTGGGCCTTATTCTAGGATCTCGGTGTGTCTCAGTGAATTTAATAATCAAAACAGCCCTTCTGTGAACCACCTCTTCTTATCCTTTGCATGTTATGCTTTGGATTTTTAGAAAATCATTTGTAGGAAGGATTCATAGATGCTGGATGCTAACTTTTGAACTTTTGTCTCTTACATGTGATAAATATCTTTTCCTAGCCTCCCACTTATTTTGGACTTTACAAAATAAAAGCAAAGGAAAACCTAAAGGGGACCGTGGTTATTTCTTTGCATGTGTGGTTCTCTCCCACCCCCCATCCAAATGTTTTTATAAGAAAAATCATGAAAAGAATGCTAGCCCCACTCTATCACCCCAATCTTAGTTTTTTTCTATTTTGAAATGGCAACCTTACAGCCAGACAAGCACTGGTGTCACTAGCAAACAAGAGCGGAATTCCAGGATGGGGAGGAAGAACAAGAAAAACTAGTCCCACACCTCCCATCACCCCCACATCCACCCTTTTATTTCTCTCTCCCACTCATGTTTTTATTCCACTTTTCTTTCCTGGATTGGAGGTGCAGGCTGATCCCTCAAGTCAAAGTTTTCCATTTGTCATCTGAGGCTCATCATGAAATCAATTTTGTGAGTCATGTTTAGGAAAAAAAAAAAATAGTTCAGAAAACATCAAAGTGCATCATATAAAGTAAAGATAAACATTATTTAATAACGGATTCCTTTTAGTTGTGTTTGGTTATGTTGGGCTAAAAGGCAAAATGTTTTTCTTACTCTGGGTTGCGATCAAGCCATTCTGAAATTCCCTGAAGGAGAAGGCGAGAGCGGTAAACACCGAGGCAAAGGTGGCCAGTGGGACCCTCATATCCTGGAATTACCAATGCTTAAGTCCCAATCTTAGATGAGAGAAAATAATTTCCTAATAGAAATTCCTCCTTTCGGTAATTTGTAAATCCCCATGCCTGAAAACACAGAAGAGCAGTGAGGCCAAGCTTTTGAAGTGCTTGAAGGAAAAATTTTATTATCTCAAGATTACCATCAGCTCCGGTGCTGGAAAACTTGGGCAATGGTTCCTTAGAACATGTTGATGGGAAGATTCATGAATGAGAGATGTAGAGCAGAAAGCAAGTAACAGATGTCCCCAGAATCCCCATCCTGTCTAGGATTTGCACATACCCGTGAACACCCATCAGGGGAGGAAAAAGTCAAGTGATGACTAAGCAAATGTTTCGGAAGCCGTTTACCCAACACTGAAATCTTAATAAAGAAGTTTAAACTTAGAGCCAAGAAACGTTTTGTTTTCTTTTTCTTAATAAAAAGAACATGGAGTCTGACCTTGACATTGGAAGGTTTGATTTCGGTGAGTCATATCTGCACTGCTATGAGTTCTTCAGAGTTTGGATGAGCAAACACGAAATCCCACCAACACCGAAATATTGCCTGACTTCAAAGGTCCAGTGTGAGAGACGGCCTTTGATGCAGAACAGAGGGCCCACGTAGAGACACCAAATGGGCCCAAGCAGCCTTCGAACTAGAAGAATACCAAAAATGCTAAGAATGCCCTGCATTGGCAGAGCTCGCCAAAAAAGGAGGAGGGAGAAGGCAGGACGAAAACCAAGCCTTATCTCAGTATTCCGGAAACTTTTGAACAGGAATGGTTTCTTTCTTTTTTATCAGAACTTTTTAAAATTAGAAGAGCTTTTTTAAGGCATGTCATGAAAGGCATTTGGGGGGGGGGTTTAGTTGCTAAGTCATGTCCGACTCCTGCGATCCCATGGAGTGCCGAATTTTAGTAGTCCCCATCTGTCTGGTTTTTAAGATCCATTGATTAAAAGTGCCAGCCTTGGTATAAGCCAAAAACTCACCCAGAGTAACACAACACCCCCGTGTAAGCCTCCAGTGGTTTCTGTCCCCAGATTACCAGCAAATGGACTCCTGGAATGGAGGGACCTGTGAGTGCCACGTTACATGCTTGGGGTTACCACTGTATGCTGCTGAGTCTCTCGGTTTCTTGGGAATGTACCAATTCACTGTCACCGAAGAGTGACATTTCTGGGTTCTAAAAACAATGATACTAGTAACATAATTGCTGCTTTTCTTGGAGAACTAGAACTTGTGTCAGAGCTGAGTCAGAGTGCTCGATGGTATCAGAAAAGGTGTGGGCAGTCTTTGCAGAAATGTGTTGCCAACATCCGTGTGGGTTTGGATGCTTTACCCAGGAGTCTGAGTGGAGGTACAACCACCCAGGCTTAAAGGTGGCAAATTCTCCCTCCTAATTAGAGGTCGATGTGTGCAATTTATTCCTCTTTAACGAAACATGGACTCATCTGCACATCAGCAGCGGCCTTTCAGAGCTGTGTAGGGGGAGCAATGAAACTGAGCAGGGCCCTGTGGGATTCCTGGGCATGGAAGGCTTTCTGGCCCCTGTTTCTTATTTGCAGGAAATAGACTCCAGCCTCCATGATATTCCCTGAACTGCAAAGGGCAGATCAGAACAGTTGCTAATCAGAGAAGAGAGGAAATGCAGAAACTAGAGAAAAGCAGCCAAGAAACAATAGTGCAGCCTTGGGGCAGGGTCCCGGCTCCTTCTCAGGGGATACACAGAGCAATATCTTTGAGCTCTACAGAACTAAAACCCCCAATGAATGGAAGGTGTTCAGCTCAGTTCAGTTACTCAGCCGTGTCCAACTCTTTGCGACCCCATGGACTGCAGCACACCAGGTCTCCCTGTTCATCACCAACTCCCATAGTTTACTCAAACTCATGTCCATGGAGTTGGTGATGCCATCCAACCCTCTCATCCTCTGTCGTCCCCTTCTCTTCCCACCTTCAATCTTTCCCAGCATCAGGGTCTTATCCAATAAGTCAGTTCTTCACATCAGATGGCCAAAGGATCGGAGTTTCAGCTTCAACATCAGTACTTCCAATGAATATTCAGGGTTGATGTCCTTTAGGATTGACTGGTTGGATCTCCTTGCAGTCCAAGGGACTCTCAAGAGTCTTCTCCAATCCTTTGGAGCTTTTGGAAGGTGTTAGCATTCTTCATTCCAGAGAACACCACCTGAGGCCTGATTAAAGGAGTACAGGCCCTGCACACACCCTAATCCTATCAGCAAGCCCCCCTTTGAACTGCTACTATAAAACTCCTCACCAAATCCCCATGGGTTAGGACATGCAGTTTTTCGAGGCAGCAGCCTGCTGTGTCCCCCTTTCCCTGGCAAAGCGATAAAGCTATCCTTTTTCTACTTCACCCAAAACTCTGCCTCTGAGATTCAATTCAGCACCAGTGCACAGTGCTTTGCCCTGATGCTGCTGCTAAGTCGCTTCAGTCGTGTCCGACTCTGCGCGACCCCATAGATGGCAGCCCACCAGGCTCCTCCATCCCTGGGATTCTCCAGGCAAGAACACTGGAGTGGGTTGCCATTTCCTTCTCCAATGCATAAAAGTCAAAAGTGAAAGTGAAGTCACTGAGTCGTGTCCAACTCTCAGCAACCCCATGGACTGCAGCCCACCAGGCTCCTCCATCCATGGGATTTTCCAGGCAAAGAGTGCTGGACTGGGGTGCCATTGCCTTCTCCGTGACCTGATAGGAATATGTTATTACTGACATTATTTACAGCTGCCAGTGCATGACAATGTTAACGTAAAGACAGCTATTTAGCCTCTTTTATTTTTAGGGGCTTCTCCAGTGGTACAGAATCCACCTGCAATGCAGGAGACTCGGGAGATGCAGGTTTGATCCCTGGGTTGAGAAGATTCCCTGGAGAAAGGCATGGCAACCCACTCCAGTATTCTTGCCTGGAGAATCCCATGGGCAGAGGAGCCTGGCAGGCTAGAGTCTATAGTGTTACAGAGTCAGACGCAACTGAGCACACACGTGTGCATTGTGTTTTTAAGTCCTCTACAGACAATGCACCCTGCTATTACCTGGGGCAGAGCACACTCCCCTCACCCCCAATCATAGGTATGATTGAATTTAGGGTTCATGTTCTTGTCTGCTTTGGGGCTATCTGTGATCTTGGGCAGTGGAAGGAAGTGTTCTGAGCCTCCATAACTCAATGGTAAAATAAAGATGATACACAATACACTTTCTATGCAGGGCTGCTGTGAAGAATAAATATATAGTGCTGTGTGTAAAATGCTTAGCACAGGACCTGTCAGGGAGTTGAGTTCAGGGACTGGCAGCTGTTATCCCAAGGGGCAGATTAAAGTAAGTCTTTAAAAAAAATTTAATCTATTTCATAGGTATGTCATTGCCTTGCAGTCATTCATATCTCTAGCAAGAATTACTTAAGGACTTCCCTGGTGGTCCAGTGGTTAAGAATCTGCCTGCCAATGCGGGAGACATGAGTTTGATCCCTGGTCCAGGAAGCTTCCACGCCATGGGGCAACTAAATCTGTGCACCAAAACTATGGTGCCCATGCCTTACAGCCCGAGAGCTGCAGCCACTGAAGCCTGGATGCTCTAGATTCCATGCTCTGCCACAAGAGAAGTCACCACAGTGCGAAGCCCACTCACCTACCTAAAGAGTAGTCCCTCTCACTGCAACTAGAGAAAACCCCCACACAGCAATGAAGACCCCATGCAGTCAAAAATAAACAAATAGATTAACATTTTTTTAAAGACTTACTTTAATCTGCCCCTTGGGATAACAGCTGCCAGTCCCCGAACTCAACTCCCTGACAGGTCCTGTGCTAAGCATTTTACACACAGCACTATATTTTTATTCTTCACAGCAGCCCTGCATAGAAAGTGTATTGTGTATCGTCTTTATTTTACCATTGAGTTATGGAGGCTCAGAACACCTCCTTCCACTGCCCAAGATCACAGATAGCCCCAAAGCAGACAAGAACATGAACCCTAAATTCAAAGACCTGCTGCAACCAAAAATTCTCCAAAAGGAGGAGATTTAAGGACGAGGTGAAGCGTGGCACACAATCAAGGAAAGAAGATTCCAGTGAGGACTGCTGATGAAACACTCTCCCAACAACAAACACACAAATGTGCCCTGATGTGCAGCCTCAGCCGATTTCCCTGGTATAAACACTTCCATCAAGGTGGCTGTCACGGCGCACAGCTAAGGACGGGCTGAGAGGGGTCAACTGGCTTCCATGGTAAGGCTGGCTCCACGCGCCCTGGGTTCTGCAGCAGGGCCTTTGGACACTCAGACTGTTATGCAGGGACTGGAACTGGGGCCACGGAGAGGAGCCTCTGGAGGTGAGTGCTGCAGAAAAAGAGGGAGGAGGGTGTGGGGACAACCTCACTTCCACCACTATTTCATAACAGCCCAGAGGAACTCCAGCAAACTTCAGTGCCCCAGGTCTCCAATGTCCATCCAGGTCACACAAGATGCTCTGGTCTGAACCCTTGCGTCCCCCTAAAATTCACTTGCTGAAATCCTAGTGCCCATGTGATCAGGAAGTGGGATTGGGCATCAGGAGGGGGGACCTTTGGAAGGTGCTTAGGTCATGGGGGTGCACCCTCATGAATGGGGTTACTGCCCTGACATACGGGACCCCAGAGAGATTCCTTGCCCTTCTGCCAAGTGTGGTTAGAGTCAAAAGGACGGCTGTCTATGAGAAGCAGGTCGTCAGAAGATACCAAGTCTGCACCTTGATCCTGGCCTTTACAGGAAATTTCGAGAGGAAGAAATTTCTGTTGATTGTAAGCCACCTCATTGGTGGCATTTTGCGATAGCAACTCAGATGGACCAGGACACAGGGTTCGCCCCTCTAGTCTGTTACACACGAGGCAGCCAGAGGGGGCTTTACAAGCCCAGCCGAGGACCCCGCCTGCTTAATGCTGCCTGACAGGAAGACTCCACCTCCTCCCTGGCCACCAGGGCCCTGAATCCTGCCCCAGCTCTCTGCCTGGTGCTTCTTTCTTCTCCCTCCAGGCCCCTGCACCTCTGGTCACAGGCTCCTCTAAGGAGTGAGCTTCCCGTGCCCTGACCTGACCCCAGGAGTTCCTCCTCGCTTGCTGGGAAAGTCTTCCCTGAACTGAGGTCAATCAGTTCCTCCTTTGAGCTTCTTATACAGTAACAAGCGCACAAGGGTCTTCTTTAGATATTTTAAGAGAGAAGGTCTATTCTGGGGAAAGGAGATGTTTTGTCTAGAATCTAAGATGCGATCAAGTATGTAAAGATCTCAATAAATGTTTTCTGGACGAAGGGACAATGGAAATCACTCAAGACGGAACAACCATCCATGAACCCTCTGCCAGACGTGAGTTCTCTTCGTAAGCAGGACCTGGCCACGCCTGTGCACAGCAGTGCTTAGTGAGGGTCTGATGAAGTGAAGTGGGCAGACAGGCCTCACTGCCCGCTGTAGAAACAAGGCTGTGGCCCGGCACCAGCTTTCCCGGGGCCTGCTGACCTCACAGGGCCTGCGCACTTCTTTCAGACGCTGGTCCTGCCCAGCCTCTTATTACGAGCAGTTTTCCAACAGACAGAAAATGAGAGACGGTATTGCAACAAATTGGCAGAAGTGGCAAGGAAGGCGAAGCTTAGGCAGACAAGGGTGTGGCCAAGGGTGTCATCTTTTTTTTTGGGGGGGGGCTCCTTTTTTGTTTTTTTTTGGCTGCACTGGGACTTTGTTAGAGCACAAGGAGTCTTTAGTTGCTGCATATGGGATCTAGTTCCCGGATCAGGGATTGATCCCCTTGCACTGGGAATGCGGAGGCTTAACCACTGGACCACCAGGGAAGTCCCTGGTGTGGTCATTTCTGAGATCAGGTGCCTCTAAGAGTGTGGGCATCTAGAAGTGAATTTACTGAGTGGGGGAGGAGTTGGTGAGAATTCTGGGGGTGGGGCAGACTGTTCTGCAAAGTTTGGGCCTACTTGTGGGAGTTTGTGATTGTGTGTACTTGCGAGTGAGTGTGTGGCTACATGAGTGACAATGCGTATGTGTATAATATGGGTGTGATAGGCATGTGTGAGAGTCCACATGTGTGCATTGTGAGCGTGTGACACTCGGTGGGGGCACATGTGAGTCTGGGTGTGTGTTTGAATGAATTACTGCATTGTGGTGGCATCGCAGAATTTTCCAAAATTTCATTCCTGACCGTTGGCTAAATGTCGTTGCTAGCACACTTCTGTCTTTCCAACAAGTCTTTCAAGTACCAGGAACCTGTAATTACCTACGCTTCTCTCAGGCCCTCCATGCCTGGAGGTGTGACCTCCTCACGGAACAGCAATTATTTGGGGACTGCAACGGGTTAACCACAAAACTGGTGTGCGTTAGAAAGGGGGGAAGTCAGTGGAGAAAGGTGCAAGAATCAGCATGGGAGAGGCTGGAGGCTTCCTGGAGGTCCAGTGGTTAACACTCCAAGTTCCCATTGCAGGGGGTGCAGGTTCGATCCCTGATTGAGGAACTGAGATCTCACACGCTGCATCCAATGGCCGGAAAAAAAAAAAAGGGTAGAAAAGGTTGCTCCCACCAAGCCCTCTTGTTTCTCTCAGGAAAGATGCTGCTTCAGGACAGCCCGCTGAGGACGAGAGTGGGAGGAAGCCAGCTCGTAAAGATCTGTCGCTGTGGCTCAGGCGGTAGAACAAGCTGCCCCGCAGCTGAGGGGGTGGGGGAGCCTCACAACACACCCTCCTCTGAAAAGGAGAACCAGCTCCCCATTTTTTGGGAAAAGCAACTGCAGCCTCTTGTCGCCCAGTACCTTTAGCATCAGTACCACCGAGTTTTACATACTAGGAAGGATTAAAAAAAAAACTCAGGGGTGGGCGACCCTGGTGGTCCAGTGGCTAAGAATCTGGCTGCCAATGCAGGGGACACGAGTTTGATCCCTGGTCTGGGAGGATCCCACTTGTCGCACAGTAACTAAGCCCAGGTGCCATGTCTACTGAGCCTGTGCTCTGGAGCCTACAAGCTGTAGCTACTGAGCCCACGTGCCACAGCTACTGAAGCCTGAGTGCCCTAGAGCCCGCGCTCTGCATCAAGAGAAGCCAGTGCAGTGAGAAGCCGGCGCCCTGTTCCCCTCAACCAGAGAAAGCCTGCATGCAGCAAGAAAAAGCCCGCGCGCAGTAACGAGGACCCCAGCACAGCCAAATAACTAAATAAACAAAAGAATGAAAAAGAAGAAAACTCAGGGGCTTGCAAGAACGTACACAGGTAAGTGTGCACACACATGAGGCTGGGACCCCGGCATGCCTATTAATAAGCATTTCAAAGCTGGACGAATGCCAACTGGTCCACTGGCAGAGCACTTTCATCAGGCTATGAAGGAAACCAAAAGCCCACACCCCCACACACTCTGTCCCCCTCGGCAGTTACTTACTAGGTTGGCATTTAAAGGAGACCAGGAGGTATTTACTGCTTCCTGGACAAAGGTCAGGTCCAAAAACACGGCTATTGACCAGGAGGTGGCAGGCCCGCTGGTTCTGACACTCGTCCAGCACCTTCTAAAAGGAGAGGGTAGAAAAGGGACAGGCTTGAGAACCACACACAGCGTCTGCGGGACCCCATGCCTGGGCTGCTCTGGAGGGACGGGCACCTGCCTGCCTGGCCCGGGGCTCCCATTTAAAGCCTTCATACTGGTATCAGCTGAGTCTAAGACAGAAGCCCCCACACGGGGCTGGTCGGATCAGCTTCCGGTCTCCCCATTGCTCCTCACAAAAGAATATCTGCTCCAACAGCGCCAGACCTCCCACAGAAAACCAGTCTCCAATTAGCCTTGCCTGGCACCACTATGGAAGTTCTGGCAAATGAGTGACATTGTAGAGGCTCCTTGGGGACATAAACCATATCAAGGTAGAGGGCGGACTGGAAGAGACGCAGATGTCCACCCCCACCCACCACTGCTGTGTGAAACAATCACAGCTACACATCCTTAGAAACACCTAACATGGGTCACAGGAACCGTCAGCATTTGGAAGACTCCTGGGCTTCCCCAGCTTTTACACTGGCTCAGGTGGTAAAAGAATCCACCTACAAGGCAGGAGACCCGGGTTTGATCCCTGGGTTGGGAAGATCCCCTGGAGAAGGGAATGGCTACTCACTCCAGTATTCTTGCCTGGAGAATCCCATGGGCAGAGGAGTCCAGAGGGCCACAGTCCATGGAATCACAAAGAGACAGACATGACTAAGCAACTAACTCTTTCACTTTCAGTTTTTGGAAACCCCGACCCAAATGCAGGTCAACACATGAAAATTAAAAAGTTGATCCTTACCCTCACCAACCTCAAGGACACAGGACCCACCCACTTCTGGGCAATATCCCACCCAGTGGAACACTCAGGCTTTCTGTTGAGCCTCTGGCTTTAAACGGTTTCCTTCAAGCCTCTCCTGACCTTTCCCAGGCTGATCACATCTTTGTGAGTGAGTCTGCTGGGCAAGCTCGGGGACCACCCAGCACTGGGTCGCAGGTAGGCCCCCGTCCCACTGCTGCCCTCTCAGTTCCCACATAGATCAGGACCCCCCCATCATGAACACAGAGGTTCTCAAAGCCAAGAACAGGAAAAACGCTCCCAAGAATCTACTTATTCCTGTTGGACTGAATTTAGTGCCAACTGACAAGCCTGTCTGGAGTCACTGTGTTCTCACAGTCGCCCATGGAATATCTCCGTGAAGGATGCTGGCCCTACTGGGTATTCTCTGTCACCTTAGAGCCCTCACAGTTGTGCATAAAATCAGGAAAAATGCCCAGGGAAACCCCCCCAAGGACCCCCAAAGGATGGTGCATATTCCTTGGCTGAGGGAATCATCAGCCCCTTGCAAGGCACCTTGTGTTACAACTCGGGACCCAAGGCAGCACTCTTTCCAAAGTGTGTCAGAGCTGAGAGGTGCAGCGAGGTTACTTCTTGTAGCCACTTAGTCTCTGGATGAGGTGGGATGGGCAGGTGTCACCCCGTTCCCTCCTATGTTGGGCAACCGCCCTGTGAGGAAGCCCCTTGCATCAGCTCTCAAACACAGGTTGAAAGAGGAAAGAATCTCTTAACCTCTGGAGGAAAAAGAGCAGCGCGCAGGGATGCTTCTGGCAAACGAGCCCTCCAAACAGCATCCGGACTGTGTTTACAAATGCTGAGTCGTCTGCCTGGTTATGGGAACATCCTCTTCCCTCAGGGTTGCCTGGCAGAGGCAGGCGCCCAGATCGGAGGATGAGGTTGGTGCCCACGTGTGCCAGTAGTTCATACCTCCCTGAAGTAGGCACTTCCGCCCTGGTGGCACTGGTCACCGTTCTTTGAAAGCCCAAGGGAAAAACTGGCACCAGGCAGGTGGGCATGGGCTGCTGGACTGAGGCATGGGGACATTCTCAGGGTGCGGGGAAGGGTGGAGGGAAGGTGGGGCATGCTCATCCCAGAAGAAACACGTTGTCTCTCCTCAGGGCATGGAAACCAGGGGATTCATTCAAACACATTTATGTGGTTTCTCAGTGGGTGTCTTCACCAGTCACGGGGCCACCCGGATACTACAGTGCTTGGCATGAAGCAATAACTAGTCCAGGCAACAGAAAAACCCTTCCGTTATCTCATTCGGTTTGCTTCTCCTCTTCCAGCCTTAGGGAGAGCTGCGCCATGTAGAAGCTGATTCCATTTGTCCTCAGTCCTCTTCAGAAATTTACCATTACTCTCATTTCTCACAATGGACAAAAATCAAGCTGACATCTAATTCACCAGCTACTCTAACCGCCTTGAAGTCAACGGATTCATAGGGAACTTTGGAGGCATTAAAAAAAAAAAAAATCCAAACCCAAGTAACTCCATAACCTTGGCCAACTAGTTATAGATATTGAGGGGGCCAGGAAAGCAGGATGGAGATTGTTTGGGTAACTGAAAGCAAGAATAGTTGAAAGTCATCATGGATACTGGGGTTGGCCAAAAGAGTTCTTTCGGGTTTTCTGTACGCTGTTACAGAATACATTAGTTTTGACCTCCTCATAGACCAAGTATTTCCCCAGTGCCGATCGAAAAAAGAATGAGTCAGCTCCGCACCTCCACCCCCAATTCCTGCTATTATCAAGAGTAAACCAGCAGAGACTGCTCAAGATAGATCCAAACCAGAATAACATGAATATCTACAACTGGAGAAGCAAACCATAAAAATAACAAAGATAATTATTGATAGTCCTCTTCCTTGAATGCATTCTCTAAGAATCTGACCATGACCTCTGATGTCTGCCTTACGGTTTCTACTAAAGCAGGCATGGCCTTTCCTTGTCTCCTGGGGGTGGGATGGGGGGGTGGAGGGGCTGATGAGAGATGTTAAGCCTCAAGGTTGAAACCCAGCATAACGGTAGCTTTATTGCATTTAGCTTTATTGCAGGGAGCAGCGTGCCTTTGAATAAATTCATTCTGCAAGTGTATTAAGGGAGGGCTCCAGTAAGCAGGCATTCTGTATAGACTCAGAAGCAAAGACTAGTTCACTTGCCAAATTTGTGACCTGTCTACACGGAGATTTTCAGGGATCAGGTTTGCTCGGAGTGAACTGTGGACTCACAAGTATATACAGAGAGAGGGACAGAGAGGCAGACGCAGAGAAAGAGAAAACCATTTTGTCATCTTAGAACATCTTAGGAAAGGCAATACCTGCAGTGTGGTGGGCACCACACAGGTTAGGCTGTCTTCCCTCTGGGAGGCAGGCTGCTGCGGACTACACTTTTGGTAATCTTGCCCATAAAATGCCGACTGGACACTTATCGTGGAATGCCGAGGACACTGCAGATTCAAATGGTCCCCGTCACAGGCATAGGCGGTGTGGTTTTGCAGGAGTTTGGTTAGGTAACCTGGAAAATATTCAGCTGGGTTACAAGGGGTATAGGAGTTCACCACTCCTTCATGGATTTCGCAGCGTGAGGACCTCGGCTGCCCTGGCGCGGGGGCTGGGCAGTGCGGAAGGTGTGGGCGGGGCTTCCTCCGCTGTGGGCGGGGCTTCCTCCCCTGCTCCCTGGGACAGGACATCAGACAGAGCTGGGGGCCGAAAGGGAGCAGATGTCTTAACCCCCGGCTTTTCTGTCTGGGCTGGAGCCCTTGGTCTGGGCTGGCCCGTGGTAAGGCTCCGAGAGCGTGTTCCCTCCAGGAAGCACTGAAGGGCTGGCCAGGAGGCAAGAAGTCCTGAAGCATCTCTATAAAGTAGGAAGAAATAGCGAGTGGGTGTCCCTGGGGCATGTAAATGCCTGTCCTGAGGGAGACTTGGCTTCTCTGATCTCCCACTAGCTGGGCCAGGCCTTCCTGGAGCAAGGGGATGCCCATTTTATTTTAGGAAGCCAGTCCTGGGCCTGCTTCCTTCTTGGAGAAGAAAGCAAGGCAGGCATCCTGCCTAGGGTAAAGGACTTCTCTGAAGGGAGGGGAGAGGGGATGGTAGGGCTCGGTTATGGGTCCAGCAGTGTCTCCCCCCAAATTGACCTTCACCAGGAACCTCAGAATGTGACCTTATTTGGACACAGGGTCATGGCAGATGTAATTAGTGAAGCTGAGCTCAGGAGTGAGAAGGTGTCTGAATCCTATATAACTGGTGTCCTGATGAGAAGAGAGGAGGCATAGGGTGGCAGTCATGTAAAGACTATAGTGATGTCTCTGCAAGCCGAGAACCTCCAGGGTGGTCAGGAGCCAATGGGAGCTGGAAGGCAGTAGGAAAGATTCTTTTTTTTCAGTTAAAAAAATATATGTGTGTGTGTGTGTGTGTGTGTTTGGCTGTGCTCCACAGTCTGTGGGATCTTAGTTCCCTGATCAGGGATGGAACCTGTGTCACCCGCAATGGAAGCTCAGAGTCTTAACCCCTGGACCACCAGGGAAGTCCCAGAAAAGATTCTTCCTGAGAAACTTTGAAGACAGCACGGCCCTGCTGACACCTGATCTAGACATCTGGCTTCCAGAACTATGAGAGAATCTATTTCTGCTGTTTTCAGTCATCCGAGTTCACAGTCATTTGTTACAGCAGCCCCAGGAGACTTATACTGGCTCCCTGTCACCGTACCTCCAGCGAGGCTGGCTGAGTCGTAAAGGCCTTGGGCTTGGAGGAGCTGTGACTTCCTGGCAGGCACCAGTGGCCTGGATGTTTTCTCAGAAAGGAGGAAGGAAGGTTCGTCTGAGATTCAGATTCCTTTCCTCCTTCTCACACCTCATGAGGTCAATCGCGAGGCGGCTGGGATGGAAGCCAGGGACTTTCTGGGGAGGTGTGTGGGAGACGGTTTGGCAGCATCAGCCTTCGAGGGGAGGAGGGGGTGTGGAGGAAGGTAGCCTCCAAGTGCCCCAGTCCCCACAGGGATGGGCCGTGCTCGAGCTATTCCTGCTTGGGTTTCAAAATCCTCTGTGAACTGTAATGCTTGACAAAAGGCACCCAGTCCAGCTCCCTGGGCTCCCCTGACGGTCACCAAGAAGGGACTCAGATGCTCTGCCCTAGATGGGGCTCACCTGCCAAAGCACACCTGCCCAGTGTGAAAGCGAAGACTGGGCACCCTCACCATTACTCTGCATTCAGACCTTAGGCGTCCGGCTGTAATTCCTTTTTTCCTTCCTACCCACAACCACCATCATAAGATCGGCCAAGGAATCAGCCACCCCAAATTAACTGCGCCCTGGAGAATCCCAGGGACGGGGGAGGCTGGTGGGCTGCCATCTATGGGGTCGCACAGAGTTGGACATGACTGAAGCGACTTAGCAGCAGTAGAGAAGTCTAGCTTTGGGCAGCAAAACTGTCATTAAGCAGCAGGCCTGTGAATCAGGTGACATCAGTGGTAAAGAACCCGCTTGCCAATGCAGTAGATGTAAGAGACGTGGATTTGACCCCTGGGTCCAGAAGATCCCCTGGAGGAGGGCACGGCAACCCACTCCAGTGTCCTTGTCTGGAGGATCCCATGGATGGAGGAGCCTAGTGGGCTGCGGTCCATAGGATCACAAAGAGTTGGCCACGACTGAGGTGACTTAGCACGCATGCATGCATTGTGAGTCGGGGCCCTGCTTGTTGGAATGCTGTTGCTTATAAGGTGAACCCCTCGGGGCACTGAGAGAGACCAGAAATCCCTTGGTGGTCCTGGGGCCCCAGGTCAGTGTCATCCTGTAGAGTGCACAGGTGGGCCCTGATGAAGCCATGATTTATGCAAGATTCTCTATGGGGTCTTGGGATCTGGGGAACTCAGGATGGCTCTGAGGCTGCCCACAGGCTGGTACCCACCCTGAAGCTTTCCAGGCTGGTGCTCTCATCCTTGGGTCCCCTTGGCTTTGTTAATAAAATGTTCTGGTCCATCATACCCCATCCTTCATGGGGATGCTCAGCTGGCTGAAATCTTAAATCAGTTCTGGGAGCATGACCTCAGCTTACTGTTTATGGTCTGTTCGAAAGGCCATGTGTTACTCTGGCTAAATGATGTTAAGGCCCTGGGACAAATGGAGCCCCAAGACCAACGGGGCCTGACTCCCAGACTGATGAAGTGAATTGCTGCCTGCTGCACAGACTGTCATGTGAGTGAGAAAGAAACTTCTGCTGTGTTCGGACTATCACCTTTCATCACCCAGTGTGTCATGTGTTAATAGGCTGTCTTCCGGAAACAAACTTGATCTCCGTGGGACTGTTTGCATCAAAATACAACCAGATGGAGGGAAGGGGGCAAAAAAAAAAAATACAACCAGATGCACAGCAATGGCCAGAGCCTCCCTGCTACGATCTGCATATCCTGAGAGTGATGTTCTGGAGACAGAAGCTCGATGCACAGAATTGATTAACTGGAGGGCTTTCCGGCCCTTTTGCACTTTGAGAAGAGAGGGGAGCCATCAGTTCTGACAGTCTACAAGTTCAGCAGGAAAACTTGCTCTAGACTCGGTCTAATTCGTTCTTCGGAAACCTAGGCCTAAGTCCAGCAGTGGAATATTATTCATTCCTTGGACTGCAAGGAGATCAAACCAGTCAACCCTAAAGGAAAAAGCATCCCTGAATAGTCACTGGAAGGACTGACACTGAAGCTGAAGCTCCAATACTCTGGCCACCTGATGTGAGCACTGACTCACTGGGAAAGACCCTGATGCTGGGAAAGATTGAGGGCAGGAGGAGAAGAGGGCGGCAGACAATGAGATGGTTGGATGGTGTCACTGATTCAATGCACATAAGCTTGAGCAAACTCTGGGAGGTAGTGGAGGACGGAGGAGTTTGTGTGCTGCAGTCTATGGGATCACAAAGAATCAGGCATGACTTAGTGACTGAACAACAACAAAAAAATGAAATGAGCTATGAAGCCACGAAAGACACGGAGGAAGTAAGATGTGTATGATTAGGTGAAAGAAGGTGAAATAAGATGTATGATTAGGTGAAAGAAGCCAATTTGAAAAGGCTCCGTACTGCATGATTCCAACTATTTGTCACTCAGGAAAAGGTGAAACTATGGACACAGTGAAAATATAAGTGGCTGCCAGAGGTTCGCAGGGGAGAGAGGGATGAATAGGTGGAGCACAGAGGAACTGTAGGGCGAAGAAACCATCAAAGCTGGCACAGCATCAAGAGAGAAACTCAGTATGAACCACGGACTCTGGGTGGCAATCTGGTGTCACAGAAGGTTCCCTGGTTCTGACAGTGTGCTGCTGGTGCGGGGTGTGTGGAATAGTGGGGGAAGCTGTGGGTGAAATCTCTGAACTTTCTGCTCAATTTCCCTGTGAACCTAAGTCTTCTCAGAAAGAAAGTCTATTTAAAAGGGAAAAATAATCTGGACTTCCCTGGTGGTCCTCTGGTTAAGACTCTGCCCTTCCAATGCAGGGGGAACAGGTTTGAGCCCTGGTCAGGGAAGTGCGATCCCACATGCCGTTCGGTGTACTCAGAAGAATTTTTAAGACTTTAAAATAAGATAATATAAAACATTTGTATGCAGTTTAAAAAAAAAAAAGGAAAAAGTTTAAAAACCACCCATGCATCCCCAAGCTAGTATGACCTTAGGGAAGAGAGGGTTAGGTGACAGGGAGGGGACATGAGGGGGAGTATGTGTGAGCTGCCAGAGCTCTTTCTTTCCTTGGAGGGCGGCTGTGCATTTCACTGTGTCCAAGTTCACTGGCTGCGCACTCAGGATCTGTGCAAGTTTTTGTTGGGAGATAAATGTTTGTTTAAAAAACCTTTACCTGCAGCTTCGTGACCAATACTTTATACTAATAAAGAAAGTCCAGGAAAAGCCCTTAAAACTGTCCTCTGCCTCCGTCTCTAACTCTGCTTACTGTTGTTGAGTTGCTCAGTCATGTCCCACTCTGTGTGACGCCATGGACTGCAGCCTGCCAGGCTCCTCTGTCCATGGAATTTCCCAGGCAAGAATACTGGAGTGGGCAGCCATTTCCTTCTGCAGGGGATCTTCCTGCCCCAGGGACTGACTGCACCCACATCTCCTGCATTGGCAGGCGGACTCTTTGCCTCTGAGCCACCTGGGAAACCCAGCTCTGTGCTTACCATGATGGAAACCTGTGGTCTGTCATTTGAGGCTCTGCATGACCTTATCCACCTGAAAGGAGAACCCTGAGCTGATGGCCTAACAGTTCTCGAGTCAGAGATTCCCTTATGAAAGTTAATAAGTGGAAGTCTAGGAAACACTCATGAGGACCGGCCATCAGCCTGCCCATATTAGGGCCCCCAGAGGTGCTTTCTATGCCCCATTCTGATTGGCTGTGTCAGAAGCTGCTAAGAGATCAAAAGAAGGACAATTAGAACTGCCGCTGCTTTCAGCAACATGGGGGTCATCAAGGACCACTTTGAGGGGCATTTGGGATGATGAGTGGGTAGTAGGAGCCTGTTTAGAAAAGGTTGAACCTGAGCAGAAGTTAAGAGAATGGGGACTTCCCTGGTGGTCCAGTGGTTAAGCATCTGCCCTGCAATGCAGAGGACGTGGGTTCAATCCCTGGTTGGAGAACTAAGATCCTACATGCCACAATGCAACTTAAGTCCAGGCGCCACAACTCGTGAGCCCACAAGCCGCAACTAGAGAATCCATAGGCCACAAAAGATCCTGCGTGCTACAACTAAGACTCCACACAGCCAAATGAATAAATAATAAATAAGCAAATGGCTCACCTGGTAGACAGAAGAAGCCCCTGCAAATGTCCACAGGGACCAGTCCCCAGAATCTGTCAATTTGTTACTTTACATCACAAAAGGGATTTTGCAGTTATGATTAATTTAAAGATCTTGAGATCGCAAGACACCTTGGATGATCTGGGAGACACAATATAATTCCAAGGTCCTTATAAGACGGAGGCAAGAAGATCAGAGTCAGAGGAAAGAGGTGTAGCCACAGAATGAGCCAAAAATGCAGGTGGTATCTAGAAACTGGGAAAGACAAGGAAACAGATGGCACCCTGAATTCTCCCAAAAGAACACAGCTTTGCCAACACCTTGATTTTAGACTTCTGACCTCCAGAACTGTAAGAGAATAAGTTTGTGCTGGGGGACAATGAGAGCAGCCACAGGAAACTAAGAGTTTGTACAGATGACCCTTGTAATGACTTGGTGAAGATGAGGAGAGGAATAAGGCTTAGTCATAAGGACTGATGACCAGGGAGAGATGTTTCAGTAATTACTACTGGGTTGAGGTTGGGAGAGAACCTATGTATGTCCATGTGTGTGTGTATAAATACAAAGGCATTGGAGTCCAAGGTCATATTTAAACTACATTTCTCACTGTGAGTTAGGATCAGACAAACTTGAAAGGGGGTGTTGGCAAGAGAGAGCTAGAAATGATGAACTGTGGGCTCCAAGCTAAATATAGGTAAGGTGGGACTTCCCTGGAGGTCCAATGGGTAAGCATCTGTCTGCCAATGCGGGGGACGTGGGTTTGATCCCTGGTCCAGGAAGATCGCACATGCTGTGGGTCTACTAAGCCCACGTGTTGGAACTACTGAAATCCGAGCACCTGGAGCCTATGTTCTACAACGAGAGAGGTCACCACAGTAGGGAGCTGAGAGCAGCCCCCACTCACCATAGCTCGAGAAATGCCCGCTTGGAACACGGAAGATCCAGTGCAGCCAGAAATAAATCAGTAAGTACATTTTAAAGAAATAAACAAATAAATACAGGGAAAGAGGCAGTCGCAGGAGAAGACCAGGGGCACAGAGGTCTGCTGAGATCCATAGGGTCAGTGGGGGCAGTCATACCAGCAAGCTGGAGAGGGAGGACTTCATGGCCTAAAGCTGCTTGATCAGATTTCAAGGTGGAGCAGTTACAGTGATGGAAATGGACATGGCGGAGGGTGTGAGAAGTCAGTGTAGGAAGAGGTTCTTGGGAAAGAGGACCCCAGGAGCTGGGAAGATGCCCTCTGGATCAGCCATCTCACAGGATAAAGGTGGGAACCGTGGGGCAGCCGAGTCCACTGCCAAGGCTGACCTTGAACGAAGTGCAGAGAGCTGACGACTTGCTCCCTATCTAAAGCCCCTTCCAGCACACAGTCACCCTCCCCACTGAGCATGCCCACCCTTTCCAGTGTGTTGGGCTGAGTCAGCACATCACTGAGCACCTTCATTCAGGATGGGCCTCCAAGGTGGCCCTAGGGATATAAAGGACCCACCTACCAAGGGAGGAGATGCAGGAGACGCAGGTTCGATCCCTGGGTGGGGAAGATCCCGTAGAGGAGGAAATGGCAACCCACTCCAGAATTCTAGCCTGGAGAATCCCCATGGACAGCGGAGACTGGAGGGGCCATAGGGTCACAAAGAGTCAGACACTACTGAAGCGGTTTAGCACGCATGCCATTCAGGATGCACTAACGAAACCCTCAGGCAGGGTGGCTTATGAACAATGGAATTCATTTCTAACAGTTCTGGGGGCTGGAAGTCCAAGATCAAGGGGCCAACACAGTCACGTTCTGGTGAGAGCCTTGTTCCTGGTTCACAGATGGCTTCTCACTGTGGAAGGGCCAGGGGAACTCTATGGGTCTCTTCCTTGAGAGTCATGGGATTAGTGAATCCCATTCACAAAGGCTGGGAAAGATTGAAAGCAAAGGAAGAAAGGGGTGGCAGAGGATGAGACGGTTGGATAGCGTCACCGCCTCAGTGGACATAAACTTTGGCAAACTCTGGGAGACAGTGAGGGCTGCAGTCCATGTGGTCCTAAAGAGGGGGACACAACTTAGCAACTAAACGACCAAGGCTCCGCCCTCGTGACTTAAGCTCCACCCTTGGTCCCACCTCTTAATACCTTCCCTTTGGGAGTTAGGATTTCAATATGTTGGAGTGGGGGTGGGGGCAGGGGGCTGGGAAATACACACACATTCAGACCCCAGCACTTAGCTTCCCCCATACCTCGGTTTCTTGGCTGGGATCCTTTTTAAAAAATTAATATAACAATCTAATTTTATTTAATTTCTCTTTTTTTGGTCCCTCCACATGGCATGTGGAATATTAGCTTTCTGACCAGGGATCAAATTCATGCCCCCTGAATTAGAAGCACAGAATTTTAACTACTGGACTGCCAGGGAAGTCCCCAGATGGGATCCTTTTTAAAGATGCAGCTTTTGATAAGAGTTCTCTCTGGATCAAATGCCCCATCACGGTGGGTCAGCCAAAAATGCTTTATGTGTTAATACTCTCAGCCAGCGTTTTCACTGTCTGATTGCCTATTTGTGGGCAAATACTTACTACTCTGAAAGAAGGCAAAAGTGCACACTCTGTTAACAAATCGCTCCCAGGAATCTGGAATGGCCTGGAAATGCTCCATTGACCCTTGTTTAAACTGGGGGAGCGGGAACAGTGGGAAGGTGTTGGCTCTCTTCCCCGGTGAACCCTCCACTGTCTATCAGCAGAAATTCCTACAGCCCCAGCCACAGCTCGCACTCGCACCTTCCACAAAGGCACATCCAGAGAGGCTTCAGCTGGGCAAATCTTAGAGCTGAGTTTAGATAAAGGCTTTGATGTTTTCCTGTTTCTAAAGGTGGGTGAGAGGTTCATGGGAAAGAACCCCTAAGAGCAACAGACGCTCTTCTCCATCTTCAGAAAGACCCAGGGAAGACAGTCTTGGAATCTTCATGCCCAGTGCATTTCCAAGGAAAAACCCACTTATACACAAATAATCCAGGGAGCCCTGAAGGACCAAAGAATCAGGGAGCCGGGGTGGGTGGGGCGGTGGGGGGAGCGCGGAGACAACGTGTTCTATGGACAGAGCAGGTGTTATGCTGGGGGAAAAGAAGGGTCTATCCTGGCTTCCCAGGTGGTGCAGCGGTAAAGAACCCACCTGCCAATGCAGGAGATGCAGGTTCGATCCTTGGGTCAGGAAGATCCCCTGGAGAAGGAAATGGCACCCCACTCCAGTATTCCTGCCTGGGAAATCCCACGGACAGAGGAGCCTGGCGGGCTGCAGTCCATGGGATTGCAAGAGTCAGACACAACTGAGCGAGCACGCACCCAAAATTAATCTTGAAACCCACGCGTTAAACCAAGGCAAACTGTTCTTGCCCTTCAGGACTTCTCTGAATCACAGAGACCCCTCTGTGCACTGGGATGTGAGGACGGACATACAGGCGGAATCTCACCCACGTATTTGATCGGTTCCCCGCCCCCGCCCCGTGAGCATCTAAGGGTCACCCTTAAGCGCGTCATTCTGAAGGGAACATGCACTGAGCCTGCAGTGGTCAGAGCCAAAAGGTCAGAGCTAAGAGGTGCATCTCACTTGGATGGTTTCAGAAGGCATTTCAGAATCCCATACAGCTGGAACATCCGCATCCTGAAGCAGGGGGATGGGCAGGGAGGAAGTGGGAGGAGTTCGGAGGATTAAAAGCCCAGAGGCCAGGCTTCAACCTGGGATTACGGTGTGTGACTGTGACCATCACCTCTCAGAACCGGTGGGGACAGTATCTTCCATCACCCATAAACCACCGCCTGACACTAAGGTATTGCTATCATAAAGTAAATCTTTTTAAGATTTTTTCCTGCGTGTGTGTAGACCATTTTTTAATTCTTTATTGAATCTGTTACAATATTGTCTCTGTTTTATATTTTGGCTCTTTGGCCACAAGACATATGGGCTCTCGGGAATCCAACCAGGGGTTGAAACCACACCCCCAGCAGCAAAAGGCAAAGCCCTAACCACTGGCCCACCACGCGAGTGAGTCCCTCCCACACAGTCAGTCTTGAAGAACCTGGATTTACTCAGCGCTCTCATTGATTCGATGCAAATCACAAGCCTAGCCAGCCCTCTCTGCTCTGGGCCCCAGTGGTTGGATGGTCAACTCAAAAACAAGCATACAGTCCCAATGGCAGCCGTCACGCAATGTCCAGAAATGTCAACAATGTCACTTGCTGAGCTCGGAAGGAAAAGAAAATTTTGCTCACTTCTCTCCTTCTCCTCTTTCCTTTTTGTTCTTTCTCTTTTTACTTCTTTTAAATAAGTAAGGTTTAAGAAGCCACTAATATTTAGTGGCTCAGTGGTAAAGAATCCTTCTACCGATGCAGGAGACTCGGGTCCAACCCTGGGTTGGGAAGATCTCCTGGAGGAGGAAATGACAACCCATTCCAGGATTCTTGCCTGGGAAATCCCATGGACAGAGGAGCCTGGTGGGCTACAGTCCATGGGGTTGCAAAGATTCAGACACGACTTAGTGACTGAGAATCACACAGTATTTAGAAGAGACCAAACATGCGCCAGATTCTTCCTCTTTTTTTTCCCCTGCAGCCAGAAGCCCGCCACTAAAGCCCAAGTTTCCCAAGGGCTGAGGTTGCCTGAGTCAGTCCAAGCTCAGGATGTAAATACATCCCTCCCTGGCTGCGCATCTGCATGCTCAAGTCCCCTAATCACCAGGGGCCAATTTCACAACCTTACTTCTGGGAAGAGAACGGAATTCAATTGTATTGTCCTTGTTCTTCCCAGCCCTGATTTTCTTACAATAAAGGAGCACCCTGCAGTCCCTTAATGCTTTAGATAAGAGACTACACCCTTTTATTCACAAATATTCAAAGGTGTTTCTACATGTTTGAAGTTCTTTTCCAGAAAAGGGTATTTTTTTTTTTCTTTTCTGTAGGCGAGGGTGTTTAGAGAATTGGCTGGAGCAGGAGAAGGGGGCGGCCCATGTGGCTTTAGAGCAATGAGTCAGTGAATCTGAGGACGCAGCAAAGGCCCCCAGTGGATAAAGGGCTCAGGGCTGGGCACCACACCCCCAAGAGCATTAAGATCAAAAAGCGAGTTTAGCATGTAAGTCTCTTCTTCAGCGCCAGGCTTAGCTCAAAAAAGTTGACTCCAGAGTTTCATTAGGAGAACTAGAGATCGGACATCTCCTAGATGTCTGAGAGGGAATCACAAAGACAAGGACGACCGAGGTAGCTACGCTTTTCTTAAGTGAGGCACTCAGATCCTGGTCCCAAAACAAAACAGCAGAGCACAGAGGTGAAGTGAGAGTCTAGGCAGGGCGGAGACAATACAGTTCTTCCCGAGCACCAGAGAGAAGCAGGTTTTCCAGGTCTGCATCCCACTCCAGTACTCTTGCTTGGAAACTCCCATGGACGGAGGAGGCTGGTAGGCTGCAGTCCATGGGGTCGCTGAGTCAGACACGACTGAGCGACTTCACTTTCCCTTTTCACTTTCATGCATTGGAGAAGGAAATGGCAACCCACTCCAGTGTTCTTGCCTGGAGAATCCCAGGGATGGCGGAGCCCAATGGGCTGCCATCTCTGGGGTCGCAGAGTCGGACACGACTGAAGCGACTTGGCAGCCTGACAATACAGTGGGCCAGTTAGTCCCAGCTAATAGCAAAAGGGCAGAAATGATGCTGGCGACTTGACGGTGGGGCGCTGGAGACTCCTCATGTGACCCTTTACTCCTCTGTCTCGTCCGCCATCACACGTGGAAGACAAAGAAGGCAAGCACAGGGACCTCCCTGGTGGGCCGGTGCTTAAGAATCCACTTTTCAATGCAGGGGACACGAGTTCGATTCTTGGGCAGGGAATTAAGATCCCACCTGCTGCGGAGCAACTAAGCCCGTGTGCCACAATCACCGAGGCGTCCAGATGCAGCGAGTGAGCCCGCATGATGCAAGGGAGATCTGCAGTGCCACGACTGAGGCCCAGCACAAATAAAGAAAAAGTGCTTTTTAAAAACAAGTTTAAAAAGAGAGCGACAAGGACAAACTCTGAAGACCCAGAAGATGAGGAAAGCCCAAGACAGAAGGAACCGGGTGCCTGAATGACCACACGGAGCACAGCCTCCCTGCTGGTCCAGTCCCACTAGACCACGGCACAAGCAGGAAAGAGGGCTTTATCCTCATTATCCCAGCAAGATTTGGCAGTTGTGTTGTGGGTTTCAGCAGCGAACCTACCCTGACTAATGCTCTGGCATTCTGTCACCTGGGACTTGTGTTAAGTAGGAAGCTGCTAAGTCTTTCAGGAGTATACCAAAACTTTCAGCGTTTTAGCGTTTATCTCATTGATTTGTGATGGTGCTGTTGACAACATTCCACATGACTTTCAATCCTCCTTTAGGGGAATCATTGAGCTAAGGGCTTCCCTGGTTGCTCAGACAGGAAAGAATCTTCCTGCAGTATGGGAGACCACCAGGTTCCTCTGTCCAAGGGATTCTCTAGGCAAGAATACTGGAGTGGGTTGCCATTTCCTCCTCCAGGGGATCTTCCCAACGTAGGAATCAAACCTGCGTCTCTTGCATTCGCAGGCAGATTCTTTACCGTTGTGCCACCTGGGAAGCCCCAGAATTAAATTACTAAGGAGACATAAAGGATTAGAGGTCTCACCGATTAGCCAGCTAATCACCACTCTTCACAATGCTACTGACTTTTTGAAACTTTAAAAAAAAACTTTCAGCGAAAGTGCGAAGCAGAGACCAAGTGGGCTTTTATGGAATGCTCATTAAGCAGGCAAGTTTCCCGGTGCTGGTGAGTGTGGGAAGCAGATGGGACAGTGGGCAGAGTGCTGCGGTGCCCCAGAGAGTGCTGGCCCCGGATAAAAGTGCCAAAGCACAGATGTGGAGGCACAAGCTGGGAGGCAGGGAATTCGGGCTTTGAGACCCCTCAGGTCTGGAGCTTTTCAGGCATGTTAAACCTAATCCTTTACATCTCAGTTTCTCATCTGTAATACAGTGATGGACAGGCAAGTCTGGCGTGCAGTCCATGGGGTCACAAAGAGTCGGACACGACTGAGGGACTGAACTGAATTGATACCTACTTTAGGGGCTTCCCAGATGGTGCTAATGGTAAAGAATCTGCCTGCCAGTGCAGGTTAGACATAAAAGGGTTCGATCCCTGGGTCGGGAAGATCCCCTGGAGGAGGGCATGGCAACCCACTCCAGTATTCTTGCCTGGAGAATCCCATGGACAGAGGAGCCTCGTGGGCTATAATCCATAGGGTTGCACAGAGTCAGACACGACTGAAGCAACTTAGCAAGGCAAGAGCAGCTTGCACAGTGACTGGGCATGTCAGTTTCATTCCCTGAGGACAGCATGAGTGTACAAGGAAAAAAAGACTGGAAGTCCAATCTCTATGGAAAAGGGAGCCCCCAAACAGGCAAAGACAAGCAGCCCAAAATCTGCTGCTTCCAAGCTTAGCCTTGGTTTGGATTTAAGATTAAGACATCTGGTAGCAGAGTAGATGGTGCCTGTTTTCACATTCTATAAAACTGCCCAAGAACAGGCTCATATTCACGATCAGGGTTATACCATTGATCATTTGTCCCCAGGTGTGAGGCTGCCATGGAAGCTTTTTTTATACACACGAGCACACTTCCAAAAGGAACTGGCTGAGTGCTAATTTGGAAACGTTTGCTGGCTTCTGATATATTCCTTTGAACCTACAAATTTAGAAAATCCAGTTTTCTATCACTTTTTTCAGCAAACTCAAACCATTACATTCTCTTTGACAATAAAGCTGCTTGATTTTCTTCAGTTCAGTTCAGTTCAGTTCAGTTCAGTCGCTCAGTCGTGTCTGACTCTTTGCGACCCCATGGACTGCAGCACGCCAGGCTTCCCTGTCCATCACCAACTCCCGGAGCTTGCTCAAACTCATGGAGTCAGTGATGCCATCCAACCATCTCATCCTCTGTCGTCCCCTTCTCCTCCCGCCTTCAATCTTCAATGCTTGATTTTCTTAAAAACAAATAAAAATATAAATTTTAGAAAAACTTTTATTTGTTTATGGCTGTGCTGGGTCTTCACCGTGGTCGGTGGGCTTTTCTCTACGTGTGGGGAGCATGGGCTGTGCTCTAGTGGCGCATCGGCTTCTCATCGCAGCAGCTTCTCCTGGTGCAGAGTACAGACTCTAGGGCACAGGCTCAGTAGCTGTGACACAGGGGCTTAGCTGCTCTGAGGCATGTGAGATCTTACCAGGGCAGGGATCAAACCCACGTCTCCTGCAGGGGTAGGCAGATTCTTTACCACTGAGCCACCAGGAAAGCCCCCCACCAAAAAAAACTATTTCTAAAGGCACATAACCTACAAAATTTTCCATGCTTGCCATTGTTTCCAGAGCATATAAAGAAGCCCCAAAGTGTATGTGATTAAAAATATTCTCAAATTTTGATCAATAATAATGGAGAAAATGGAAATTAGTTGCTAACGTTTGACAAGAAAAGTGAAGCCCACAGCTCTCTGTGACTTTTCCACCCTGAGGAATGAACACTTTCTCATTTTCCATGAGTGCCACGTGGCACCCAGGTTCCATTTACCCACCTCCCCTGGGCTTTGAATTCTCGTATTTAATTCTGGTTTCCAGCAATCACTCATTCAATGATCTCTTATTTTGTTAGTTTTTCTCCCTACGTCTCCTTTCGTCTCTGCTCACTGGCCCTCTGATTCACCAAACTGCATACTCTCCCCATGTATATTCATACATATGAAGTGGGTTTTTCTGTGTGAAGCCCAGTTGTGTATTTATACATGTGGATCAGGCTCTTATGCCTAAGCATTTGTCTGCATATGTCAATCCATTATACGGCTTTCAACGCCACTCAAACAAAAAAATCTAAAGTCCTTGTGAGATTGAGGCCTCCCTCCACTACCTACCTGACTTCATCCTCTATTTATTTGGCTGTGCCGGGCCTTCGTTGCGGCACATGGGAGCTTTAGCTGTGGCATGTGGAATCCACTTCCCTGACCAGGGATCAAACCCTGGCATTCTGCACTGGTAAACATGGAGTCTTAGCCGTTGAACCACCAGGGACGTCCCTGACCTCATCCTTATAACTCTCCCCCTCAGCTCTGGACACCGTGGTCTTCTTGTTTCTCAAAACTGCCGTGAACACTCCCACCTCAGGACCTTTGCTTTGGCTGTTCTGTTCACCAGAAAGCTTCTTCCTTCTAATATCTACTTTCCCCCTCCCTCCCTTCATCCTGCCCTTTGTGCAAAGGTGACCTTATCAGACAGGCTTCCCTGGCTGCTCTGAGAGGCAGGCACTACCTGCCCCTCCAGCCTTGATTCTGCTGCCTTCCACTCCATGCTCCTTCTGCACGGAGGTGGGAACACTGTTTTATTAATTGCTGTACTCCCAGAACCTAGAAAGAGTCTGACACAGAGTCGGAAGGCAATGGATAGTTTTTAAATGAGTGAGTGAGTAAGCCCAGCAGAGCAAGACCAGAGGAGCATGCCTGAGTAGTAGATTCTGATTAATCCTTACGGCGCTGACATCACCCAGTCCTCATAGATCTTGCTAGGTAATTGTGCTGACAATTTTGAAGATCTATATTCCTAATGGGATGGGCCTCGACACGCCCACAAACAGGCTGTGACCATCCCACCCAGGCAACCAAGTGCCTGGTGTGATAAGACTAGTCCTTACCACATGCTCTCCTGAGTTTGACCTCAGTTCAGTTCAGTTTAATCACTCAGTCGTGTCTAACTCTTTGTGACCTCATGGACTGCAGCACGCCAGTCCTCCCTGTCCATCACCAACTCCTGGAGTTTACTCAAACTCATGTCCATCACGTCGGTGATGCCATCCAACCATCTCATCATCTGTCATCCCCTTCTCCTCCCACCTTCAGTCTTTCCCAGCATCAGAGTCTTTTCAAGTGAGTCAGCTCTTCGCATCAGGTGGCCAAAGTATTGGAGTTTCAGCTTCAGCATCAGTCCTTCCAATGAATATTCAGGACTGGTTTCCTTGATGATGGACTAGTTGGATCTCCTTGCGGTCCAAGGGACTCTCAAGAGTCTTCTCCAACATCACAGTTCAAAAGCATCAATTCTTCGGGGCTCAGCTTTCTTTATAGTCCAGCTCTCACATCCATACATGATGCCTGGAAAAACCATAGCTTTGAAGACAGACCTTTGTTGGTAAAGTAATGTCCCTGCTTTTTAATATGCTGTCTAGGTTGTCATAGCTTTTCTTCCAAGGAGCAAATGTCTTTTAATTTCATGGCAATAGTCACCATCTGCAGTGATTTTAGACCCCCAAAAGATAAAGTCTGTCACTGTTTCCATTGTTTCCCCATCTATCTGCATGAAGTGTTGACCTAGTATCATTCAAACACAACAACAAAACCCCTTGTGACTTTTGTTAGGTACTCCACCTTGACCTCCAATGAAGACACTTGCCCACAGGTCCTCTCTCTCTGTCGACTCCCCACCTGCTTGGCGGAGCTGTTCCCTGGATGCTCCTCCCACATGGCCCCCTGCGTGGTGTACCACGTGTGTGTGATGTGTGTTCAGTTGTGTCTAACTGTTTCACAACCCTGTGGACTGTAGCCCACCAGGCTCCTCTGTCCATGGGATTTTTCAGGCAAGAATCCTGGGATGGGTTGCCATTTTCTACTCCAAGGGATCTTCCCAACTCAGGGATTGAACCCAAGCCTCCCGCAAATCCTGCACTGGCAGGCAGATTCTTTACCACTAAGCCAACTGGGAAGCCCGTGGTGTACTACGCCTCAATCCTATAGGACCCATATGAGTAACCGATCCTTTAGCTTCAAGTAATTTCCATGGCTATGTTGGTTTGATCCTTATAAAGTCCAGAAGGAGGACTTTCTCCACCGTTTATGACACAATAAAAATTTATATATATACATATATGCTTATATTGGGCTTCCCTGATGGCTCAGCTGGTGAAGAATCTGCCTGCAATGCAGGAGACCCCGGTTCAATTCCTGGGTCAGGAAGCTCCCCTGGAGAAGAATAGGCTACCCACTCCAGTGTTCTTGGCCTTCCCTTGTGGCTCTGATGGTACAGAATCCACCTGCAATGCAGGAAACCTGGGTTTGATCACTGGGTTGGAAGATCCCCTGGAGGAGGGCATGGCAAGCCACTCCAGTATTCTTGCTTAGAGAATTCTCATGGACAGAGGAGCCTGGCTGGCTCCAGTCCATGGGGTCGCAAAGAGTTGGACATGACTGAGTGACTAAGCATAACACAGCAGATGCATATATTATGGGTTTCACAGATGGCTCACTGGTAAAGAATCCAACTGCCAAGCAGGAGAAACAGGGTCAATCCCTGGGTCGGGAAGATCCCCTGGAGAAGGAAATGGCAACCCACTCCAGTATTCTTGCTTGGGAAATCCCATGGGCAGAGGACCCCAGCAGGCTACAGTCCATGTGGTAACAGAAGAGTCGGACACAGCTGAGCGATTAAACCAGAACACCATCCATACGCTATACGTCTGTGCCTATGGATGTACACATATACAGACAGAGAAAGATAGGAAACTGATTACAAATTGCTCTGAATGGGCTGAGTCACACTTGAATTACAGTTGTATGACAACACTCACTATTTTACTTTTGAACAATCTGCAGGAGCCTCGCTGCGCCTTTCTAACCAAAGATTTCACCTCCTACAAAAACGAACGCTTTATTCAGTAACCAGGTACCCAACCCAGAAAGGTATTCAGCCAACACCATCTGGATTTGAGTTGTTTAAAAGTAACTGGATCAATCCCCATTTGCCCAAAGCATTTACACGGAAAGCTTTTTCTTTTCTTTGGGATGCAGACTAACTCCCAAACTACAGAGCCACTTGGCGATTAAGGCAGGATGGAGGTGCATTTGATAACTTAATGCAACTTTTTACCAGCACTTAAAACTCAGATATGAAATCTACACTTGATCTTTCCTGCTTGGAACTGGCCAAATTAGTGGCTGTATCCCCATGGACAACAAAAGACTCTCAGAAACACTCAGGGAAGCCGACCAACCAAAGGGCCCAACACAGTCCAACACGAGCATGTAGGGGCGGGCTGGTGCCGCCTCCCCCTCGAGCCCCTCAGACAGCCTTTCAGCTCCAGACGGTTATGTGTAGGATGATCAAGGCAGATGTGATACGCTCAAGGTAGAAATGAGGACTTCAGGGCATGCCTTGGAAGCTTTCTCCAGTTAATTGGAAAATTATATAGTGATTTCACTGCTCATAATAATAAAACTTTTTCTTTTAACTTTAAAGATGATGATGACTGGTGAGCAGTGCTATAAACCTCAGAAAGTTGTCTAGAAGGTTAAAATGACTGGACCAGATTTAGGGGCAGGGCAGATTTGCTGCACTTTAAAAAAAAATCTTTTTATTGTGGGAGA
>SJYF01000768.1:2397547-2408841 GCA_006410515.1 Procapra przewalskii
ACATGTATCCTATCATGTAAGAAATGAAGTGCCAGTCTATGTTCAATACAGGATACAGGATCCTTGGGGCTGGAGCACAGGGTGATCCAGGGAGATATGGGGTGGGAGGTGGGAAGGGGCTTTGGCATTGGGAGATTGGGTACACCTGTGGCCAATGCATGTCAATGTATGGCAAAACAAATACAGTATTGTAATGTAGGAAAAATAAAATTAAAAAAAAAGTACAACAAGCTGACATGGGTCTCACAAAGAAAATATTTGGGCTTTTCTGTAACATCTTACAAAAATGAACTTAAAAATGAACTTTTCAGCCAACCCAATACATCAGTTAGAGGGGCTTCATCCAAGCACGAAGCACAGTGCTGCTGGGCGAGTTCAGAGTTAACGCAACAACAATATATTGTAAATAAGGTGTCTTTAAGCAGAAACATGCATAAACCCCCCTACAAACAATGTCTTAGTATTTGCTAATTTAGTGCTGTAAAACAGGTCTTAATAGAACATATCACCTTGAGAAAAGGGAGCCCTCACGCTGTAGGAGGAGAGTCTTACCTAGTAGCTCAAACGGTAAGGAATCTGCCTGCAGTATAGGAGACCCAAGTCTGATCCCTAGGTCTAGAAGGAGGCAGATCAGGTGGAGGAGGAAATGGCAACCCACTCCAGTACTCTTGCCTGAAGAATCCGATAGACAGAGAAGTCTAGTGGGCTACAATCCACGGGATTGCAAAGAGTCAGACAAAATTACAGTTCAAAAAGATACATGCATCACTATGTCTACAGCAGCACTATTCACAATCGCCAAGATATTGGACTCCAATGTCTGCTGAATCACTGGGAAACAAGAGAGTTCCAAAAAAACATCTACTTCTGCTTTACTGACTACGCCAAAGCCTTTGACTGTGGATCACAGCAAACTATGGAAGATTCTTAAAGATGAGAATAACAAACCACCTGATCTGCCTCCTGAGAAATCTGTATGCAGGTCAAGAAGCGACTGTTAGAACTGGACATGGAATAACAGACTGGCTCCAAATTGGGAAAGGAGTACATCAAGGCTGTATATTGTCACCTTGCTTATTTAACTTAATTGCAGAGTACATCATGCGAAATGCCAGACTGGATGAAGCACAAGCTGGAATCAAGACTGCCAGGAGAATTACCAATGACCCCAGATATACAGATGACACCACCCTTATGGTAAAAAGTGAAGAAGAACTAAAGAGCCTCTTGATAAAAGTGAAAGAGGAGAGTGAAAAAGTTGGCTTAAAACTCAGCATTCAAAAAATTAAGATCATGGCATCTGGTCTCATCACTTCATGGCAAATAGATGGGGAAACAACAGAAGCGATGAGCGACGTTATCTTTTGGGGCTCCGAAATCACTGCAGATGGTGACTGCAGCCATGAAATTAAAAGACACTTGCTCCTTGGAAGAAAAACTATGACCAACCTAGACAGCATATTAAAAAGCACAGACGTTACTTTGCCGACAATGGTCCATCTAGTCAAAGCTATGGTTTTTCCAGTAGTCGTGTATGGATGTGAGAGTTGGACTATACAGAAAGCTGACCATTGAAGAATTGTTGCTTTTGAACTGTGATGTTAGAGAAGACTTTTGAGAGTCCCCTAGACTGCAAGGAGATACACCCAGTCAATCCTAAAGGAAATCAGTCCTGAATATACATTGGAAGGACTGATGCTGAAGCTGAAACTCCAATACTTTGGCCAGCTGCTGCGAAGAATGGGCTCATTTGAAAAGACCCTGATGCTGGGAAAGATTGAAGGTGGGAGGAGAAGGGGATGACAGAGGATGAGAGGGTTGGATGGCATCACCAACTCAGTGGACATGAGTTTGAGTAGGCTCCAGGAGTTGGTGATGGACTGGTGTGCTATAGTCCATGGGGTCGCAAAGAGTTGGACACAACTGAGTGACTGAACTGAACTGAAGATATGGAAGGAACAGATGAATGGATAAAGAAGATGTGGTATAATGTATATTTATATATACACACAATGAAATATTAATCATTAATAAGAATGAAATATTTGCAGGAACATGGATGGACCTAGAGACAGTCATACTGAGTGAAATAAGTCAAAAAGAGACAGACACCAGATGATATCACTTACATGTGGAATCTATGACACAAATGAATCTATCTGTGAAACAGGAAGAGGATCAGAGACAGAAAAGAGACTGGTTGTCACCAAGGGGAAGGAGGGTGGGAGAGAGATGGGTTGGTTGTTTGAGATTAGCAGATGCAAACCAGTATATTCAGAATGGATACAACAAGGTCCTATAGCACAGCACATGGAACTGTATTCAATGTTCTGTGATAAACCATAATGGAAAAGTATATGACAAATGTATTGATTTACATGTATAACTGAATCACTTTGCTGTACAGCAGAAATTAACACAATATTGTAAATAAAACATACATCAATAAAAAATTTAAAAACTAAAATAGAACGTATCACTTCAAATAATGAGAACCAGTGCATTTCTATATTAGGGACGGAGTGCTAGCCATTATATATAATTCAAACAGGCAGAACTACTTTCATGGATTGCCTTCAGGGCAAGAGCTGTGTTTTTGCTGAACACCCAGGTGGTTCGGTGGTAAAGAATCCACCTGCCAGTGCAGGAAACACAGGAGACTCAGGGTGGATTCCTTGGTTGGAAAGACTCCCTGGAGGAGGAAATGGCAACCCAGTCCAGTATTCTTGCCTGGGAAAACCAGGGACAGAGGAACCTGGAGAGTTACAGTCCACGAGGTCACAGAGTCGGATACGATGGAGGGACTAGGCACACACACATGCATGTACATAGGGACCTCCCTGGTCATCCAGGGGCTGGGGATCTGCCTTCCAGTGTGGAGGATGTGCGTTCAGTCACTGCCCAGGGAACTAAGATCTTACATGCCTCAGAGCTGTTAAGCCCATGCTCCCCAGTGGAAAATCCACTACACAGCAACCAGTAGTCAACGCAGCCAAAAATAAATTAATTAATTAAAAAATAAAATTAGTCATTCCTCCTTTTTAAAATGAAATGTTCAACCTTTAATGAAAGCCTTGCCATGGAGAAGGGAAAGGCTACCCACTCCAGTATTCTGGCCTGGAGAAGTCCATGGACTGTATATATAGTCCATGAGGTCACAAAGAGTTGGACACGACTGAGCGACTGTCACTTCACTTGCCATGATTATCCTCATGACAGCTCTCTGTCCACTTTCACTGATGCAGCAGATCTGCTGGCCCACTGGTGGTGAGATGGAGGTGAGTTCCCACTCCGACTCTCTACTCCAGGTCCAAGGGCACCTCACGACCCCTGCCAGAATCCAAGACACTAAATAAAGGAGGAATCACTCACTTCTTTATATCTGGTTGTGCTGATGGTGGTTTAGCTGCTAAGCCGTGTCTGACTCTTGCATGTCCGACTCTGTCCCTGGGATTCTCCAGGCAAGAATACTGGAGTGGGTTGCCATTTCTTTCTCCATCTCTATACATACTTGGTTATAATATTATGTTCAGAGTGATTTTTTTTTAATTTAAATTTTTTTGCCTTACCACACAGCATGTGGGATCTGAGTTCCCAGGCCAGGGTTCGAACCCATACCCCTTGTAATGGAAGCGTGGAGTCTTAACCACTGGACCAGGGAAATCGCCCAGAGTGATTTTAACTGCTGTGGTAGAGGAGCACAGAGGGTGTCTGGTGGGAGGGGGCAGTAATAAGGAACATGTGACTTACCCAAGAAGGAAGCAGGAAGGCCTCCAGATGGGAGGTGGCGCCTGAAGAAAGCGCAGGGGGTAACCAGGTGAAAATGAGCCTCAGGCGGCAGGGGCCACATGTGCAGGGGCTCAAAGGAAACTTCTAGACCTTTGGCATGGTCGGTGGACAGGGCATGAGGTCAGGAGCGAAGGCTGGAGAAGTTGGCGGGGCTTCCCTAAGGAGTTTGAAGTTATCCTGAAGTCAGATGAGAGTCACTGAAGGTTGAAGGTAGGCAAGTGATGCTGGGCAGATTTGCAATTCCGAGAAATCCGGAATCCAGCAGTCCGTGTTGGAGGAACTGGAGAGACCCAGGAAGAAATTCGGGTGCCCGCCATCCTATGGGGGGCCAGGATGAAGGCCTGAGCTAAGACAGTGGCAGGGGGACAGGGTCGGAGGGATGGAGATCAGAGTCTACAGCACCAATGTGCAACCCGAGCTGGTGCACAGAGCTCGCTCCACACTCAGAAGGGCCAGGCTCTTGGTTTAATGCTCTGCTGTGACCACCTTGACAGTCTTAATAATTTAATCCTTGAATATCTGTTTTGTAAATGAAGCCCAATGGGACAAGAGGCCGTGAGCATGGGCAGAGGAGACGCCCACAGTCCCTCGCCATCACAGGGTCATAAAGTGTTTAAGATGTCCTGAGCAGAGAATTCCACGGAAGTGAGATTCCACCAGCAAAATTCAAAGTGAGCATCAGGAAAGCATGTTGTGTCTCCAGCTGGGAGAGCAGACACGCTGACAACACCACACTCTCCCTTAGAACAGGAATATGCTTTGAATGAGGGAAGCTGGCCGGGGCAGCGTAGGAAACCCGGACAACCCAGAAACCCAGCGTATCTTCTTATTCCTGTTAGTGCCACGCATTAGCAAGATACTCATGCTGCAAATGATGGCATAGAAGGAAAGGGAAAGACAGAGATTCCCACAGCTTCTTTTCCTTTCAACCACTGCTTACAAATCAGTAAGACAAAGTAGAGAGTGGTGTATGCAGAAACGGGCAGTATATACACAAAACAAGAAGGCATCATTTCTGTAATTCCATACACCTATTCGATGTTCTTATATTTGTATTTAAAATCAGTGTCGCCTAATATGAAGATGATGATAAAATCCATGCTCCTAATTTAAAGGGTCCACTTTTTTCACTTAGAACAACATTGAAGAGCAAGCTCTGAATATTAAGAGAAAGCTCTGAGTATTAGTACCTTTAACAGCTCTTCCTCCTTGATTTCTGGACAAGGAGCTCCCATTGCCACTTTGCAGTGGAGCCTGCCGATTATGTAGCTGGTGGAGACTGAAACGACAGTGATTTAGCCCTAGAATTGGATGGGGACGAGGTACATAGAAACAGGAGAGACTAAGGGATCCCTCCCGGGTTCTGAACCGTTGGGGCCATCCTCCTGGGAAATTCATCATGAAAGTAGGGTCTGTGATTCCGTTCTGAGTGCCTGTGGAGTGTCCCAGCAGAGCATCCGGAGTCAGAAGCTCCGGAGAGGGACCTGGGAGGAGGGAAACCAGGAGGCAATCTGCAAACAGGTAGTGGCTGAAACCGAGGGGGCCGCTCGTGTGAGAAGAACTGCGGGCAGAGGCACCAGAGTTGCAGACCTTGAGATGGGAGGACAGAGAAGACCCTTTAGGGGAGACGGAGAGGGAGGGAAGACAGGAGGGAATGAGGAAGAGGCCCAGTGTGGCTGCCAAGGAGATGCGAGAAGTAACACAACAGCCAGAGGCGGATGTCACGGAGGAAAGTGGGTGTTACCGGCTCTGGGGACCTTGGGGAAGCGGTCTGGCCTCTCTGAGCCTCAGATGGGCCCCTATAAAATGAAGGCGACAGTGAGGACACATCTCAGGGACCTTGTCAAGATTAACTGAGCTGTGTGCACTCAGAACGCTCCTGTTCTCATTTCCCCGGGCTTCTGTGACAAGGCACCACAGACTGGCAGCTGAGGAGATCAGAAACGTATTGCCTCACAGTTCTGGAGGCCGGAAGTCCAAAATCAAGGGGTGGATAGGGCCACACTCCCTCTGAGAGCTCCAGGGAAGGCGGTGTTCCAGGCCTCTCTCCCAGCTCTGGTTGTTTCCTGGCTTGTGGCAGTGTAACTCTGATCCTCACATGGCCTTCTCGCCCTGTGTCTCTGCGTCCAAACCTCCCCTGTTTATAAGAACACATCAAATATTGGCTCTTCACATCAGACGGCCAAAATATTGGAACTTCAGCTTTAGTAACAGTCCTTCCAATGAATGTTCAGGGTTGATTTCCTTTAGGAGTGACTGGTTTGATGTCCTTGCAGTCCCCTGGACTCTAGAGAGTCTTCTCCAGCACCACAGTTCAAAAGCAACAATTCTTCGGTGCTCAGCCATCTTTATGGGCCAACTCTCACATCCATACAGAGGGGAAAGCAAACTTGTAATCCTAACTGTTGGATTAGGCATCATTTTAGAACAACCTCATTGCTTCTGTAGAGACTTCGGTCAAGATTACTTCCATAAAGACTCTATCTCCAAATAAGGGCAAGGTACCACGTAAAGACTCTAGTATCTTTTCAGGGGGGACATCCAGAGTCAGCTGAGGACAAACGTTTACCTTTATTATCACTGCCTTCATTAGTTGCTGTTTGGTTCAAAGGTATGAGGAAGTGACCCAGGGACAACGTGAGTTTAGGGAAGTCAAATTTGTTGTGGCCACCATCTCCATGACAACATGACGTTTCCCCAACAGCCCAGGTGAAGGTAAACATATGAAGTAAGGAGAGAGAACAAAGAAAAGGGAATGACGCATTCTGATAACAAGCCAAAGACAAGCATGAGCAGAAATCGCGACAGCAGCTTGAGGGAAGCTGCTTGCTGCCCAGCGAGGCTTGCTATACCAGGCGGCCAGAAATAAATACCATCCCTTCCCTAATTCAGTCGATAACACACAGTTCCCTACATGCACACAGAAGGAAAACCGAGTTTTGATCATTAATTAAATAACAGTCTTCGTCTGTGGAGTCACAAGGTCTTCTGAGCCAGAAGCAAAATGGATGCCTTCCACCAATTGAAGTTCTAGCGTTCTTTGAAGTGGTAAGACCCACAACTGATCTGGAGATAAGCAGTCAATAATAAACAGGTTGAGTTGCCAGAAGTGTCAAACTGGTCAACATCTTAACAGGAATTATGTCTGGGGCTAAATTGGAAGCCATCAATCTCAAAGGAAAAAACAGATGGATCCGTGAGGTGCATCAAAGCCTAGAAACAGACAGTTGCTCTGTTTTAGATGGAGGATTGAAAAGGAACATTTCAGTCCTCACCAAAGGCACAGGTAAGCAGAAGCTCTCTTCCTTGCCTCCCTCCCTAATCTGAAGTTCCTTCCAGAACAAACGCTCTCCTGTCACTTCATCCCAACACCAGGAGCAATACTGGCACTGCCCTTCCTGGACTAGTTCCCTTTGCCAAAGTTCCGGGTTCTAGAACCTTTTTCCTTTTCCCTCTAGAGATGTGAGAGTTCGATCATAAAGAAGGTTGAGCACTGAGGAATTGATGCTTTTGAACTGTGACACTAGAGAAGACCCTCCAGAGTCTCTCAGACTGCAAGGAGATCAAACCAGTCACTCCTAAGGAAATCAACCCCAAATATTCATTGGAAGGACTGTGGCTGAAGCTGAAGTTCTAATACTTTGGCCACCTGATGCTCAGAGCCCATTTATTCGAAAAGACCTGAGATGGGAAAGACTGAAGGCAGGAGGAGAAGGAGACTACAGAGGATGAGATGGTTGGATGGCATCACCGACTCAATGGCGGTGAGTTTGAGCAAACTCCGGGAGAAAGCGTAGGACAGAGGAACCTGGTGTGTTACAGTCCATGGGGTCCCAAAGAGTTGGACATGACTGAGTAATGGCACAACAACTTCTGCTTTAAGACTTGCTTCTCCTGAGTTCAAGGCCCAAAGAACTTTGCTAGACATATTCCTACCTACAGGGATTCAATCTGTGTGAGGATGGCTGATGATGCTACCTTTGATCTAAAAGTCATCTTCACTAAACATAAAGTCACTTCAGAGTAACAGGGTTACCAATATCCTATTCCTCACCATGCAATGCACTGAAAAAAACACAGCTTCGTTGCTGGGACATTCTGCACAAATACATAAGGGAAAAAAAAGCAGACAAATCCAGTCTAAGGGATGCTCTTTAAAATGACCATCTCATAATCTTCAAGAGTGCCAGTGTCGTGAAGGATACAGGCTGGAGAGCAGTTTTAGGTTGCAAGGAGACCAAAGGGACATGATAGCTGAAAATAACACATGATCTGAGATCTTCTTGTGCTCCCAAGTGCATTTTTGGAACAAATGGTGAAATCTGAATGAGGTCTGTAGATCAGAAAGCAATAGGGTAGCAAGTTCCTATCTTGATCCTGATTTTGATCATTGTTCTTGATTATGTAAGACAGTGTCCTTGTTCTTAAGGAACCCAGGGGAGTACACGAGAGGAAAGGACATCTTATCTGCAACTTAGAAAACAAAAAGGGGAATCTGATAAAATGGAAACATTCAGGGAATCTGGACGAAGGAAGATTTTTTCCTATAAAGGAAGTTTTTGTACTAATATTACAGATTTTCTGTGTCTGGAAAAATAATAAACACTGAATTAATATATGGGTAGATTTAAGAGTGTGCAATGCTTTCCAGCAAATCTCAAGCGTGACTGAAGGGCAGAACCACCTCAGGAGATTTAAAAATATCAGTGCCCAGGTCCCAGCCCAGAAATTCCAATTCAATTAGCCTGGGAAGGAGCTCCAGACATCAGTGTATTTGAAAGAACCCCCAAGGTGATTCTAGCCGGAGGCCCAGGCGAATAATAAAGGGCCAGTTCAGCCCGTGGTATTGTCAGATGAAGGGAGAGCTCTGAGCTGGGGTCTTTCTGAACCCTTCATGTCTGTTCCTTTTGAGGGCTGATCCTGAGATCCAGCACAGTGACCCCAAACAGGAGCAGAAGCCTCCTGGGTCCAGTCTTGGTCCTGTATCTAATAAGTTGAGAGACCTCGTGGCAAATTCCAGCCTGGGTTCTCTCTGCTGTGGGCTGAGGTTAACAGAGAGCAGCTTCCAGGAGAAATGAGCTTCCAGGAGGAGGATACATCTCTGAGCTCTGATGCCCCGAAGCAGCGGGTGTGCAGAGGACAGCCTGACATCCTCATGGCAGAAAGAGATGAAGGCGATTGGGGCTGATCAACTTCTGGTACTGCTGGGAGGTTCTGCCATAGCTGGGTGGCTCCCGGCTGCCCTCTCTCCCTTTCCAAGGACCAGAGTCTAGGATGGTTCTCCAGGAAAGGGGTTGGAGGAAGCAGAAGGACACCCATTATCCCCCACATGGAAAGCGGGCAAGCTGGGGAGGCCAAATTCCCAGGGGGGACTAGGGTGGCCGCCTCTGGCCCCTCATGACACAGCCTGATGGAGCTCTGTAAAAGGAAGGTGTCCTCACTGAGAACTAAGGCAATGTGCTGATCCCAGACCTCAAAGCTGCCCTGCTGTGGACTTCTAAAACGTCCATGCCCAGCTCAGCCTTCTAACACTGTGCTGCTTGGAATGGTGACCCCAGGTCACACGTGGCTACTGAGCCCTTGAGATGAGGCCAGGCTGAGTTGAGATGAGCTGTAAGTGTAAAATACACTCCAGGTTGTCTAGTCCTCATAAGCAAAAGAGAACAAACTATCTCAGTAATAATTAATTTTTAAAAGCTTGAGATAAAAATGTTAGCTTTGAAGTCTCATAAAAATATTTTTTAATTAAAAGTCAATAAAAACTACTGATTAAGGTGGAAAGGATCATACTTTGGGAACACTGGGTTAAATAAAATTTCCTATGAAAATTCATTTCACCTCTTTTACTTTTTCTAGTGTGGCTACCTGAATATTCACTGAAAGGACTGATGCTGAAGCTGAAACTCCAATACTTTGGCCACCTGATGTGAGGAGTCAGCTCATTGGAAAAGACTCTGATGCTGGGGAAAGATTGAAGGCAGGAAGAGAAGGGGATGACAGAGGATGAGATGGTTGGATGGCATCACCGACTCGATGGACATGAGTTTGAGTGAACTCCGGGAGATAGTAAAGGACTGGGAAGCCTGGCATGCTGCAGTCCATGGGGTTGCAAAGAGTCAGACATGACTTACCAACTGAACAATAACGAAAGGATATTTAATATTACCTCCATGGATTACATCATATTTCTATTGGATAGCTCGGTTTCTAAGGTCTGCATATTGTCCTTTCACAATTTTAATTCCCTGGTGATAATTCAATTAAAATCCAGTTGAGGAAGGACTTGGTATGCCGTGGAGTCGGCCCTGGGCCACGAATGCTCTGCAGTGAGAAATGCTTAGCTGTTTCCCCTGGTTCTCAGGCTTTGGTGATTCCAGCAAATTTACTCTTCCCCACAACCTGAGAAAATGCAGATACGGACAGGTAACGGCCATACCTCACAGTGTGCTAGAATAATAATGATAACGATGTAAATTCACAACCAAGTCCTTAGGCCTGCAATTTTAACCCAATTTGTGAGGCTGAATCACAAACATTCGATCTTCTTAAGACTCTCAGTATATCAGACTGCTTATCTGCTGCTTAATAATTTACTTTTGCCCCAGAAAGAAAACACGTAAGTTGGTAATGAAGATGAATGGTAAATACTCTCAAGAAAGACGCTAAGGCTGTAGCAAATCATAGTCCAGAAGGTTCCACAGAAGACTAGTTTGAGCTTAGGTCACATGCCACTGTCTGACTGCATTCGGAGGATGAAAGGCCCCTCACTTGTGTGAGTGTGTGTTTGTAAGTGTGTGTGCGTGTGCATTCAGTTACACACACAGGAGCAGAAAACTAAGACACTCCCTTTGGCCAGATTTCCTTGCAGTAACAACCTGGGCCCATGGAGAGTCATGGTAGATTTATCTTTGTTTGGTTTCCAAAGCTCTTCCAGGGACCAATCTTCTCATCCGTGGTCTGACTCTATCTTGGACCACATGTGCAACATGGATGGTACAATCTGTCTTGTGTATGAGGTCTACATGTTAAATTTCCCATTATGGAAAAAATACAAACTTTGAATTCAGTGACTGTCCAGGTGTTTAAGGGAGCTTTCCAGAAACGAGGAAGAAGGAAATAGAGGCTGTTTTGCCAAGGACCGGTGGTACTGTGTGCAGAGCCCAAAAGACTGGTTTGGGTGAAAAGTCCCTCCCATAAGGTAGACTGGTGTTTGCAATATCGTAAAAAATTTTCCCGGCCCGGAAGCTTACAACACACTCAGTATTCACGGTTCAGCTGAATCCAAGGGTTGAACACCATGCTTTGGTTCTTTTTTAAAAAAGCACAGTTCAGTTCAGTTCAGTTGCTCAGTCATGTCCGACTCTTTGTGACCCCATGAATCACAGCACGCCAGGCCTCCCTGTCCATCACCATCTCCTGGAGTTCATTCAGACTCACGTTCATCGAGTCCATGATGCCATCCAGCCATCTCATCCTCTGTCATCCCTTTCTCTTCCTGCTCCCAA
>SJYF01000768.1:2459664-2499621 GCA_006410515.1 Procapra przewalskii
TCACCCTCCTCACCACTTTCACCTTCCTCACCACCCTCTCCCCTGTGAGTCTCCTCACCCTCCTCTCCCTCCTCACCCCCCTCACTATCACTACTGCCACCACTAAGTGAAGGGGACTCCCTGGAAGGTGAAGACTCCTCAGTCTCTTCAGGCATTGAAGGCAGTGGTTCTCCATCATGTTAACTTACCTCTTGTCTTTATATTAGAGTTAGTTTGTAATAACTGAACTCTGCAAACGCTGTTGGGTTGAGCAGTGGAGGCTCTGAGCCCATGTGCTCGTGCAGGGCCAGCTGACACGTGCCCTGTGTGACCGTATGCCCTGGATTCTTTGGGTGTAAAACAGGAATGTGAGACACACGTTTGCCTTAAAGCTACTGAGAGGAGAGACTGGTGAAGTGGCCCTCATGGCCGCTCCTGAGGGGCTGGCTGTCGGTCATGGCCTTTGGGCCCTCGTTGAGGATGCTGTCCTGGGTCCAGCTGACACCCCCGCGGGACAGTGCAGACTGCAATCCTGGGAAGGCCATGCTGCATGTGGAATGTGGCTGCGCCTATGTGTCTGCTGTGAATGTCTAATATCCGATAAAAAGCAGACATCACCTCATGCGTGTCTCATCAAAAGCAGTACCAGCCTTTCCATCATCTCTGGATTTTCGAAAACAGAGACCTATTATCTCATGATGTGAGAGTGGATGGTGTGTAGACAGGCTGAGCATCTTCTGCTGTGTAGCAGAGCAGTCCCTGAACTAAAAATGTGTGTGTCCTACAGGCGGGGAAGGGGAGACCTGTGCTTTGATATTTAGAGAGGGCTTGAAAGAAGAGGAGCAGCTTGAGAGGGAAAGAGCAAAAGAAAAACTCTTGGTTTCCATAAAGAGATGACCAGTGATTCTGGACGTCTGATAGTTCCAGCCTGGAGGACCCTGTGATGCGGGGTTGAGCGGGATGTTGGGGGTGGGGCAGCCTCGTGTTCCTGCTGCTTCTCAAGGCAGGGTGTGTGTGTGGGCGCGTGCATATGAAGACCTGTGTGACACGATCTCCTTCGCCCCCAGGGAGTACATGACGTCCGGCTGGCCTACATTCGGTTTGCCCTTTCCTTCCTGATTGCCGGCGATGACAGCACCATCACGCAAGTGCTGGAGGTGAAAGGTAGGAGGGCCTCGTTGTCTTGGGGCCCAGCCTCCTCGTGATTGTTCTGAGTGTTTAGCAGGTTAACAAAGATCAGCTTCCTCTGTGGCTGCCTTGCACATGGGAGTGAGGGGTGTGTGCAGAGAGACTTTGGTCACCATGGCTTGAAAGCCGCTGGTCAGTGCAGAGAGAGGGGTCCCTGTTGCACCAGCTGGGTGCTGAGTGAGCCTAACGGAGGAGAAAGGCAGACTTCAGTTCAGTCTCTCAGTTGTGTCCGACTGTTTGCTACCCCACGGACTGCAGCGTGTGAGCAAAGGAGGCTTTATAGCTCCAGAAAGGATGCAGACTCATAGCCCTGGCTACTGAGCTTCTCCTAGTAGTTGCGTTTTTTAATGCCTGGTGTGAGCAGGATGTCAGAAATTGAGCTTCAGAGAATTCTGGCTGGTGCCAGTCTCCCTAGAGCGAGGCTTGGCGTGGTTTCATCCATCAGGGCCACCAGCTATTTTCTCAAGATACCAGCTTTTTTCTCTGGATGGCAGTGCAGAGAGGGTCGTCGTCCAGTGAGACCCCCGGGGTCAAGCCCTGTCTGTGGGTGAGGAGTGGTTGCCATTTCAGCTGGGGCCCTGAGACTCGTGGGAGGAGAAGAGCATGGGGCCTGCAGCCGTTTCCCCTCCCCCAGCACGGGAGACCTGAGTCCCGTCCAGGGCAGGCTGCTGAGAGCACTCACGAGCAGGTGCGGGTGTAGGTGCCTGGAGGTGGGCAGTCTGGGGCTGGGTGGCCACCCAGACCGCAGCCCCGTGGAGGACACACCTCCTTCCCGTGGTGCCGTGCCCTGGTCCTGCTTATTGCCAGCCTGCGTCAGATGCCCTCTGCCTCCAGGGCCGGGCATTTCTTCAGAATCTTCCCCTGCGTCTTCTCATTGTCTGGCTTCTATTAAGCGGAGGATTCGGATTTTGGTGTCATCCGTCTACACTGCTAAAGGGGCAAGGATGCACTTTTGTTAAAGTTTCAGCAGGGCAGCTGGGCTGGGCCAGCCATTCCACATCCAGCCGTTTATCCTAAGGGAATAATTAAGGAGTTGAGTAGAGCTTTTGTTAGGGGACATCTTTTTATTAGCTGGAAATCGGACTTCTTACTACCCACCAGCAGGGGAGTGAGCAAATTGAGCACTAGTCATAAGGAGGAATGCAGCTATCAAAAAGGATATAGAAATACACTTACTGATACCGGATCTTTTAAGGGTATAGGATTGGGTGTGACTCCGTTATAAAACTGGTAAAATATGATCCCATTTTACTAAAAGTTTAACAGAATATGGACATACCAGAAGGTTGACAGTCAACTGGGAACCCAGACATTACTCAGTATGAACTTCTGGGTGGTGGTGCGATGGTTGATTTTAGGTTTCCATCTGGTATTTTCTGATTTTTTTTTTTTTTAAGAATAATGAATTTGCCTTTGAAGAAATTACATGTGCTCATGAAGACTGTATAGAGCAAGAGAAATTGTAGTGGGTTTGTTGATTTTACCAGTGTCGCCAGTATGCTAGTAATGACAGCATCAAGCTGTGGAAGGCCGGGTCCTCGGGGAGAGGAAGCAAATGAATCAGTCCAGTTCCACGGCCGGTCAGTAAAGTGACAGCTGTCATTTTAAACACATCTCTGAACTGGTCTAAGCGAAGAGTGGAACTTGGGAAAACTAATCATACCACGCGTGCTCTTTCAAACCATTAATTAGTATTAACTTTACTGACGTCAGTGTGAAAAAAGAAAGGGAAGACAGAACCAAAGAACTTTAATGATTCACTCATTGTATTGCTTTTAGATGTTTATTTCCTGTGTCACAAAAATAGTTTTTCCTGTTGTGAACTTGTGTAATAAAAAAAGAGAAAACCTGAAAAAAAAGGGGGGGAGGGGGCAAGTCAATGGCCTTGTTTGCCGTGCCATTTTAAGAGCAGTTTTAAGCAGTAATGCTCTCTTGTCTGTTCCCAATCAAGTATTTTTGAATCTAACGCTTTGAAACTTTTTACTTTCAGAATTTATTCCTTGCATTTTTAGCTCAGGCATCAAGGAAGATAGGATCTCCACCATCAATATTTTGTTGTCCACACTGAAAACAAAGGTACGTGTTTGGTGATCAGTATTCCTGTCACGTGTTTGTTCCAGTGTTTTTTGACAGGACTTCAGAGCTGTGACCTCATAGGTGATGCGGGTTGTTGTGTGGGTTGGATGGGAAACCGTTTCTTAAGCGAGAACTTGGTGGTGATGAGCGATTCTGAAGGTGACAGCTGCCATTTCTTACAAGAGGAGAAACACTGCTACCCGCTTCCCCCATCCCTACCCAATTCCACAGGAAGCCGCGGGGTAACTGCGAGCTGCAGACGACAGCCCTTCTTCATGTTCACACCTAGCATGCTGTGTTGTGTTATATAATAACACAAAATGTTATGTTGTGTCATCTTCCATATTCTGCCTTATATAAGCATCTCGCAGAAATCTGAAAACTTGCTTTTGAAAGAATCGCTGTCTTTGACACAGAAGCCCCTTCCATGATCCATGAGAAAAACTCTGTGACCCTCCCCAAATAAAAAAAAAGTTGTCCAAAGGCTGTGAGCTGGCAACCCATATGAAAAGGGCTTGTGAGCACATAGCATTTAGTGCTTCTCAACTTGGGCACAGTTCTGTCCCCCACGGGCCATCTGGCAAGTTTTGGTTGTCATAACCGGAGAAATGTGACTGGCATCTGGTGAGTAGAGACCCAGCTCGAGCAATCATTATAGGCTGCTCAGCATCCTGTAGTGCAGAAGGCAGCCTCTCACAACAGTTACTTGTCCCCAGATGTCAGTAGTACTGAGGCTGAAAAATTTCCTGGATTCAGAGCAGAGCAAGTCATGAGATTACAGGTTTTTTCACCTACCAAGTTGGCCTTGGCTTTTCAGACCTGATACTCAGCGCCAGCAAAGAATCAGGTGCTTCCCTGGAGGAAGTGTGATGGCCCCTCTGGAAGACAGCAGGTCTGGCGGTGTGTATCAGAGGTCTTGAAAATGTGTATCACCTGGAGGTGGGGTTTTGGGAGTCGCCTCAGGATCACCCAGGGAGTGGATTTGAAATAACTCATAAGCCCTCAGAGATCCAGGCTGGGGGCTAGGTTGGGAGGAGCTGAGAACTTGTGCACCATTCCAAGTGCATAGGCAGGGACGCAGTGCAGGCTGCTGCTCATGGAAACAGCCTGATTGTACCCACCTGGGGAATGGGTACATGAGTTACCATCACTTCTAGGATAGACTGATGATCAGTCCTCCAAAACAATGTTCTAAAGGAATTTTTAATGATGTGGAGACAATTCATGCTACATAAATAAAGCAGGTACAAAGCTATATATAATTTTAAAGAAGTTAAAAAAACCCAAATCCCAGTAAAAACCCAATATACTTAATATATACACACGTATGTATTTTGTGCGTGTTGTGGGGAGGGGCAGAGGCTGAAAGGAAATATACCGAAATGTAAACTGTTGGTGTCCTAGGAAGGTGACAGAATTTTGTTTTCCTCTTTACATTTTTTCTTTTTCTGGCTAAGTGTTCTGCCACACGTCTGTATTATTTTTATAATGATGAAATCCAACATGTTTTAAAAAGCAGCTTCCTTGAAAGCCATTTGTTCTATTGTTTTCAGGTAGTTCACAATAAAAATATCACAAAAACCCAGAAGGTGCGTTTCTTCACTGGACAAGTGCTGAACCACATAGCATCTCTCTATGGCTGGAAGGGGATTGTTGACGTGAGCCTGGACAGCGTTGAGGTACAATCTCTGGGGTTCGCTTGGCATCACTGTTAGCGTGAGACCAGAGCTGGGAGACTGAAGCATCTATACGTATCATCTTGATGGCTCGAGTGGTGTAGAATCTGCCTGCAATCCAGGAGACTCAGGAGACGTGGGTTCGATCCCTGGGTTGGGAAGATCTGGAGGAGGAAATGGCCGTCCACTCCAGTATACTTGCCTGGGAAATCCCATGGACAGAGGAGCCTGACAAGCTACAGTCCCTGGGATCACAAAGAACCCGACATGACTGAGCACGCATGCACACACACAAACATGATCTACGCATACACCTACCTTAAAGAAAAAGTCCCCCTGTTTGATCTGTTTCTGTTGGCCTGTGGTTATGTTAATTATCTAACCTAGATACAACATGACTCTTTGAATTAGAGTAAAATTTTTTCTAATCTCCGAGGTATCATCTTAAACTTTTTTTGTCTTCTTTAATGAGCAAACTATTATTCCTTTTAGCTGCAGGGCACCTTCATTTTCCCTGTGTTTGCATGGTAGACTTAGAGGGTAGATTCCTGCTCTCTCCCTCCTTGCTTACCTCTCCTCTTCCATCCGTTCTTCTCACATCTTTCCAGTCGTCAAGAGTTTCAAGGCCTGTTGCCTCTGCTTTAGGGCCCTGGACTCTAGGGAGCATCAGCTCCCTCCATTGCTGACGAGAACAGTTTGCTGTGTGCACCTGCTCAGCTGCTCACTCATGTCCGCCTCTTCGTGGCCCCGTGGACTGTAGCCCATCAGGCTCCTCTCCCCATTGGATTTCCCAGGCAAGAATACTGGAGTCGGCTACTATTGCCCACTCCAGGGGGTCTTCCTGACCCAGGAATCGAACCCCCATCTCTTGCCTCTCCTGCGTTGAAAGGTGGGTTCTTTACCACTAGTGCCCCCTGGGAAGCAACAAGTACTAGATAAGAAGAGTCACTCTCATGAGGACCTAAGGCCTCCGTACCTTTGAATTTTCCTTATTTTGATTTTTCTCAGGGCATTTCTGAACATGGACTTGGCCAGAGTAGTGAAGGCTCAGACTTCCTGTTAACTCTATTATAATAGTTAACCTCTCAAGAGCCCCCTGTCGTACCCCTTTTTATCTCACGACCTGCCTGTGTCCTTGTTGTGCACATATTTTGTACGTTCCGTAACCAGGAAGCCCCGGGGGCTTCATAAGAACACTCCCAATTGTGGGATTTCATTCAAAAGAGCAAGAGAAACTAAGTCATTCATAAGCTTGTTTGAAAATACAGGTTTAAACTTGCCCCTCTCAAGAGTTTTGTTTTTGCTTTCTGGCTGCACTGTGTGGCTTATGGGATCTTAATTCCCTGACCAGGGATTGAACCTGGGCCCTGGCAGTGAAAGCGCAGAGTCGTAACCACAGGACCACCAGGGCAGTCCCTAACAGTTCTATTGCATAGGTGAGGACACGGAGAATCGGGGCATTAAGCGACGCTCTCGTTACTGGTAGTCTGGTGTCCAGACCCCATCCTTAACCTCTCCTGGGCCTATTAAGATTTGCCTCGTTAAAATGAAAGATGTTCCTGTCACCTAGGAGATTCTAAGGGATTCAGGATCTCCATGTGAGACGTTCCGCTTGCCCCCATCACTCAGAAAACTGCAAGGGTTTTAGGAGCTCTGTGCCAGGAACGGGGCAACAACCAAACATTCCCATCTTCTGCCACAGTATCACAATGCAAAAGCAAGAACAAGCTTAGGAAAAATAAAGCATGTGCTGTAAACAGAGAATCTTTGCTATGGGGGTCCCGAGACTGGCCTGCTCTGTGCTTCCTGCTCGGTGCTGGCCTCGGCGTCTCATCCACAGGTTGCTCCTTCGTCGAGAGGATGCAGTCCTGTCTGCCCGGCCAGGCTCACGGGGCTGCGCTAAGAGCTACTGTAAAGTGCTCGGAGACAATCAGGGACGACAGGAAATCTCGAAAGTTCTCTGTAGCTTCTTGCGGTCCCAGCAGCCCCATGTTTGTTCAGCTTTAAAAAGGAAAATTTTAATTCAGTTTATTTAAACTGAAAAACTAACAAACGAAAAAACCCACAGTTGACCCATTCTCCCCAGTCCCTTGACCCCCATATCTGACAGCTACCAGTCTGCTCTCTGTGAGGTTTTTAAAAAAAGAATTATTGTTTTTATTTGTTTATCTTGTTCAGATTCCACATATCAGAGCACTTTTAAGTTTTGATTGGTATTTCTCTTTTTTGTGCAGTTTTGTTTTGAATTATCATTGCTGCTGTTCAGCCGCTAACTCAGGTCCAACTTTTTGTGACCTCATGGACTGCAGCACGCCATGTTCCTCTGTCCTCCACTGTCTCCCAGAGTTTGCTCAGATTCATGTCCATTGAGTCGGTGATGGCATCCAACCATCTCATCCTCTGTGGTCCCCTTCTTTTGCCTTCAGTCTTTCCCAGTATCAGGGTCTTTTCCAATGAGTCAGTTCTTCGCATCAGGTGGCTAAAGTGTTGGAGCTTGAACATCAGTCCTTCCAGTGAGTATTCAGGGTTGATTTCCTTTAGGATTGATTGGTTTGATCTCCTTGCTGTACAAGGGACTCTTAAGAGTCTTCTCTGGCACCACAGTTCTACCAGGTGTTTAAAATGTTTTCTGATTTGCTTTTAATATGAGGCATGTGCTAATGTCCAGTTTTTACCCTGCAGTTGTTAGTAAGGCTTCATTGAGTGTCTTTGAAACTCTCATAGACTTCTGCTGAAGACGCAGGGAAGACCATGGTGCGGGAGCTTGTTCATAACTTCCTGATGGATCTGTGCTGTTCGCTCAAGCATGGGATCAATTTTTACGATGCATCTCTGGGTACCTTTGGCAGGTAAGGCTGGAGCCTGTTTGCACCCTGAGTGGGAGTTCTCAGAGGCCGTCACATTCATGACTTCCCATGGGGATCTGTCAAGTGATAGAAGTGCAAGGGGTTAGAACTAGCGTTTCAGATGATGCCTGACTCATTTTGGGGATGAACTTGGAATAGGACTCAGTTCCTGTTCATTGTGGGCACTCGGGGCACAGTCTCAGGGGAGTTGACTCAGACACACAGAGTGAGGTGTCTCACCCAGGAGGGTGCTGTGTCCACTTGGGGGCAGTGCACCAGATGAATCTGAGAATAAATCCAGAGACGAGGGGCCCTCCCAGGGGCCTCCCCCACAGTACTTGGTGGCTGCTGTTGCTACCCCAGTTTTGCAGATGAGGGAAAGGGGCCCAGAGAGGTCAGGTCACTCACCCTGTAAGTGGCAGAGCTCAGGTTGGAACCTGGGAGGTCTTGGTTCCCAGCCCACACTCTTGACAGCCACACAATCCTCCTCTCTCCAGAGCTGGCTGCTAGTGAGTCAGGCTTTCAGAGTTTTCTTCTTGCCTTTTATTTCATATTGCACCATTATGATAGCATTTCATTGGTAAGAAAGCATGGAGTCCACAGCTAATGGTTTCGATTATGTTCTTTTGGACATTCTCTTTAAACCTATAATACATATCTGTGTTAATTTTTAAACCAAAATACCCTACTGTTAGATATATCATTCATTAATCTGCTTTTTTCCCATTTGACAGGAAAAATATCGGACATATTCTCTGGTCATCATGAGTGACCCTTAGTTTTATCTCCTTGACATTTTATTATAAGAGTAGAGTTGGTTTGCTTTGGTTTCCACCAGTCAGGCAATGACTGATTCCCTCATAACGGGATTAACCCAGTGAGAATTTTTCTCCCTGTTTGTGGCTTTGAACTTGTTTAGATTTTGTAGTTATTATGCATTAACTTGCCATGTCATTTCTAAATCTTCCAACTTTGTTTTGGTGGTATTATAGCTTTTTGTCACGTGTGAGAGAAAATTTGTTTTCTTGCTGAGATGTAAGAGCAGACTTTTATAGTCTAACATAAACACGTTGAAAAATGCCTTTTTCCTGTGAAGGAGACCCATAAAGTAGATGATCCATTTCATGAGCATATTGAATCAGCTTGTGGTCGTGGGTCTGTTTAAATAAGCGGTGGTTTATGTAAAATTTTTCAGCCATGGGCCAAAGGCAAATTTTGTGCTTAGAGAGAGGAAGGGGTTTTGTTTGTGGGGTGTTAATGGAAAGCTTTGAGAAAATTGAAATGCCTGGCTTCCCAGTGGTCGTCAAGCTCCCTCGTGTCCTGCTGGCCTCCGTGCAGATGTCTCTTCACGAAGATAGACCTTCCACTCTCACTGTCATTTTGCCTGGCTCTTGCTTCTGATGGCGACTTACCACCACTTTGCATATTTGTTGGCTTGTTCATCATCCGAGAGGCAAGAATCGGTGAGAACAGAGGCGAGTCTGTTTTGTTTTCATTTTTATTTCACTTTTGGCTGTGCTGGGTCTTCGTTGCTGCGTGACAGCTTTCTCTAGTCGTGGTGTGTGGGCTTCTCATTGCGAGGTCTTGTTGTGGAGCTGGGGCTCTTAAGTACGAGAGCTTCAGTAGTCGTGGTGCACAGACTCCATTGCTCCGTGGCACGTGGGACCTTCCCGCACCAGGGATCAAACCCATGTCCCCTCCGCTGACAGGTCGATTCTTAACCACTGGACCAAAGAGGTCCTGGCTAGTCTGTTTTGAATCCCCAGAGTCTAGGACGGTGCACATAGGGAGGCATTTTAGCATGGGCCAGGGTTGGCCAACTTTTTCTCTTAAGGTCCAGGTAGTTAAGTATGTCAGGCTCAGTGCATTATGCTGTCGCTACTGTGGCCACTCAGTAGGCCATTGTGGTACCCAAGCAGCCACATGAATAAACAAGTGTGTATAACCATGTTCCAATAAAGCTTTATTGACAAAGGCAGGTGGCAGGCCAGAGCTTGCTGAGCCCTGTTGTGGAGGTTCAGAGAACAGTTTCTGGAGTGCCTCAGAGACTTCAGCAGGTTATCGCTCTTCTTTGCCAGTATGGCCTCATCTGTTTAAAAAATAAAAAAGAGAGAGATACAATTAGCACCCACCTCAGAGAGTGTGTGGTAACTGCTTAGAGCAGTATCTGGCGCACACTGCAAATTCTGTAAATGTTGTTCATTTTATTACACTGTTGATTAAAATTGTGTGTGTGTATGCCATATTTTTGGCATGCTTTGCAAATTTAACATTCTGTGCATTTGAAAACACAAAGTGTGCTTTGCTCATGAAATTTTCCTATTAAGAATGTTAAGCTTTTTAAAGGATAGCTTTCTGATCAAAATTACTCTCTAATTCAAATTTTGAAAAATCTTTATTATCTGTAAAGTATCATATTGCATCTTAGTTTCGGTGAGTTTTTAAGGGGCTGCAAAACCAATGGTCCCACAAGCCATCAACATGACACGCAGTGAGGCCGATTTTGAGTTTTTTCCTGGATATTATGACTTCCAGGGACAAGCTTGATACAAAAATGTTTCTGGGGATAAAACCCACTTAACTGCATAGATCCTAGGCTAGGTGTCCAGGTTTGTGCAGGTTTTAAGCCTGTAAGTTTTCCTGTTTTTATCATCTTATATCTTTGAAAACTGCTCACTTTGAGACAAGGTTCAACTGTTTTCATACAGTAGATTGCCACCGCCCCACACTAGCTTCTTTTGGCTGCTAAGTGAAGGTGCAGGAATTTGAAATAAGCTAGAAACAGGGAAACAGAAGACCTGTAGAAGGATCTGCGCCACTTGGCTAAGTTAAGAAATAATTTTATGGCACTCTGGACTGTGGCATTTCATGAGCACTTCATGGGGAAAGAGTGTAATCTTTTCATCTTTGTTTAGAATTTTATTTGTGTGTGTGATATTTTTGGCTGTGCTGAGTCTGTTGCTGTGCGCAGGCTTTCTCTAGTTGTAGTGCGAGGTCTGGCGCCGCAGGGGCCTCTCTCCTGCGGAGCACGGGCTCCAGGGCCCGCAGGCTCAGCAGTTGTGCTGCACAGGCCTAGTTGCTCCGTGGCATGTGGGGACTTCCCAGACCCATGTCCCCTGCACTGGCAGACGGATTCTTTGCCACTGAACCACCAGGACGACCCAACGGAATCTTTTTAAAGGAAAATGCATGCCTCTGTGTCTTTTTACTTAATGTGCACATATGTCTTCATATATGTGCTTTTTCATGTGTAGTTGGAGGAAGTGAAAGAGAAAGTCGCTCAGTGGTGGCTGACTCTTTGTGACCCCATGGACTATCCAGTCCATGGAATTCTCCAGCCCAGAATACTGGAGTGGGTAGACTTCCCCTTCTCCAGGGGATCTTCCCGACCCAGGAATTGAACTGGGGTCTCCTGCATTGCAGGTGGATTCTTTACCATCTGAGCTATCAGGGAAGCCCGTAGTTGGAGGAAAGAGGTCAGAAAAATCTAAAAAGGAAATTTTAAAATTGCTTTTATGCTGTGGGTTTAGAGAGAAAGGGTTTCTTCCTTTTCTCTGAGCCAGCTGAACTTGAGGGAGGGAAGGAGAGGTGGGAAACAGGACAAAGGAGAGACTTTTTTTAGCTGTTACAGAGTAGGGGAGTGAGACATCCCTGGTGGTCCAGTGGTTAAGACTCTGTGCTTCCAACACAGGGGGCGTGGATTTGATCCCTGGTGGGGGAAGTCCCACAGGCTGAAGAAGCAGAGGAGTGAAGTTAGGCCCTTTGGTGGAGAGCAGGAACCCCCAGACCATGAGAACATCTCACTCTATGCTCTGAGGGAAACTGACCAGAAGTGAAATATGCCCATCGTTGCATCACAACGTAAAATGCTGTGTTTACTCGCGGGTTCCGAGGACCTGCCCTGTCATCCTGAGAGCTCGGTGTGTTGTGAAAACCCCCCGCTCACCCCTCTTTCTTCTGTCTTTCTGTGACAGAGGAGGAAACCTGACTCTCCTGCACTTCCTGCTGGGTTTGAAAACTGCAGCGGACGATGAGCTGGTCGCTGAACTGGTGGTGAACATTCTGAAAGTGTGCCCGGACCTACTGAACAAATACTTCAAGGAAGTGACGTTTTCTTTTCTCCCAAGGCTGAAGTCCACTTGGTCAAATAACATCAGACTGCTAAACAAGGTGGCAACCACTGCATTTTGAAGTCTGCCTCGTGGGGTCGTGGGTAAAGTGCGAGAAGTTGGGGTGGCGAGGATGGGAGGTTGGGTGACATCCTGATAAACTGCAGGATGAGAAACTTCTTTCAGCTATTCTCCCGGTATATTTTTGTTGTTTTTTCAGTCGCTCAGTTGTGTCTGACTCTGCGACCCCATGGACTGCAGCGCACCTGGCTTCCCTGTCCTTCACTATCTCCCCGAGTTTGCTCAAACTCATGTCCGTTGAGCCCGTGATGCCATCCAGCCATCTCATCCTCTGTCGCTCCCCTTCTCCTCTTGCCCTCAGTCTTTCCCAGCATCAGGGTCTTTTCCAGTGAGTTGGCTCTCATCAGATGGCCAAAGTATTGGAGCTTTAAGCTTCAGCATCAGTCCTAGATGATGTTAATTCAGTGTCTTTTTCTAAGGACATTTTACTTTTCACTGAGCTGCATTTAGAGGTTTATGCTGCTAAATCTGTTAAGCCAATTTTATTTTCTTCATCCAGATTTCACTTCGAATGTGATCTTGATGAGTTTAGCCACAGTTGGGCTAGAATTAGCAAAATGCCTGACAGTGAAATGCAAGCCAGGGAGCAAGGCTATTTAAAGATTGCCATTTCAAGTTCTTACAACAACTTGAAATAAGCTGTGTCTTGGTGGTCTGTCTTGTGGATATGAATGAATTTCCATCTGATCATGGGTGTCAGCCTCCCCTCGTTTACCAGTGGAAGTACCTGCTACAAGTCCTTCCATTCACCATCGCCCCTTCTCTCACCCTTATGATCTGCCTCAGGGTAACGTGGGGCCTCCCAGGTGGCCCAGTGGGTAAAGACCCCACCTGCCAATGCAGGAAACTCAGGTTTGATCCCCGGGTTGGGAGGATCCCGTGGAGAAGGAAATGGCAACCCACTCCAGTATTCTTGCCTGGAGAATCCCATGGAAAGAGAAGCCTGGCAGGCTATAGTTTATGGGGTTGCAGAGTCGGACACGACTGAGTGACTGAGCACACAGTGATAAGACACCTGGAATTATTTTTTTGTGCCTTGACTTGGGCAATAGGTTATCTGCAGAACAAACTTAGTCCATCATTTTCCTTGAGCACCTGTGTGTGTGGTCCGCCTGTGTACTGGGGGCAAGAAGGAGGCACTCTGCCCCCCCACTCTGGTGGTGGTATCACCGTGGCCACCCCCCCTGTTGGGAGCTGCCCTGGCCGCGCTCTGGAGTGGGATGGGGAGGGGCAGGTGCGTGGCCGCTGCAGGCTGGATGGTAGTCCTGCCGTCTCTAGGCCTCCCTCGTCTCAAGGCTAGAGTCTGCCTTCTTGCCTTGCAGTCCGAGGGACGCTCCCCTCGTTGAGGTCCAGAGTTGTCATCTGTAAATATGTTTTATCTTGATACAGAATATCCCTACTGCGAAGGGTTGTCATGAAGTGCTAAAACGTCGATATAATTTGCCAGGTGCCGTAACTGGGGAGTAAGTCATCCCCTTGTGACTTGTTTGCCATCAGAGGTTTTAACAGGCTCCCCAGACCACCAGTCACACTCTGCTTTGACGGTCACTGCCCCCAGCAGCAGTCTTACCACCTGCCGGGTCTCTAACCAGTGGAGTTGGGGGTCGACATTCCGGACCCTGTTCCTCGTGGCGAGCCTTGGGCCTCTGTTACTGCCATCGTTTCCCCGGAGCGGCTCACTCTTGGGCGCCTCCCGTTAGACTCCGGTCTGGAAGTTAACTTCTCTGTCGTCCCTTTCTCAGATCTATGCTGCCCAGCCGGACATCTCCCGGGCGTTTCAGACCCGAGAGTTCATCCCGCTGCCTCGGCTCCTGGCTATGGTGATGGTGACCACCGCGCCTCTGGTGTGCAACAAGATCATGTTCACGCAGGCGCTGAACGTGAGTGGGGCCCTGCCTGCAGACCCTTCCGCTCACCCCCCTGGCTGTGCTGGCCACTCTGCTGAGAATACCGGCCTATGTGTATTGGGTTGTCTTGTGTCAGTGCTTCCAAGGTTTTCCATGTGTCCCCTCGCCGGGGGACGGGGCCCTGGGGCCCAAGGCACATACCTGCCTTTCTCCAGCACAGAGCGGGCTGCAGGATCCTATGTGGCGCTGGGCCTTTGTCAAGAGGGGGCAGGGGGAGCAGGGGGTGGAATCAGAGGAGGGGATGTGTGCTCAGCTGCAGCCCAGTGTCACGCATTGAAGTCTCATTACTTGAGGATCTTTGGACAGAGTGGGCCTGACATTTGCCTGGCGAATCCTTTCCTCTGCGCTTTAAGCGAATAGTGCTAGCTTTCCTGGGGGACATTGACTTTGAGGCCCAGCTGTTTCAGAAGTTTGGGGAGGACGTGTTCATGGAAAAACTTGACCTTAGATTCTGTGTCATCGTCTGTCCTAAAGCTCCAAGGCTCAGCAGAAGCCACGTTGTGAGGGGCCCATGCCTTGTTCACTGTAGTATCATGGCCTGAGCCAAACCTGCCCTGAGCTGTTAGCACGTGGATCCTGGGCTTCCCAGGTGGCGCTGGAGATAAAGAGCCTGCCTGCTAATGCAGGAGACCATGAGTAGACACGGGTTCAATCCCTGGGTCGAGAAGATCCTCTGAAGGAGGGCATGGCAACCCACTCCAGTATCATGCCTGAAGAATCCCCAAGGACAGAGGAGCCTGGCTGGGTATGGTCCATAGGGTCGCACAGAGTCAGACACGACAAGCAAATTAGCACGCACGCATGCACGCATGGGTTCTGGGTCCTGCCAGTGCCTACTGGTTACCTCAAGATCCACCTGGCAGAGGCCAGGTGTTCAGAGCGGTGCAGGGCTTGGGGCTTCCTCAGGGCAGGTGCAGTCCCCGTGTTTCAGGCACGCTGGTTGGGGTGTGAGCACGGAAGACCAGGATCTGCCACGGTGGGTCACAGAGCGTGGTTTGGACCCAGTATCCACGGGGCATTTGCTGTAAAGTGGCCCCAACTCCTCAGATTGTACTGTGGGATGAGAGTTTTTTTGCTCCCATCAAGGGATGGTGCTGAGAGAGAGCTGTGGGGTGTGCGGAGTAGACAGAAGAGGCCTGGGTGGGACCTGGCAGGATGGCTTATTTGCTCTGGTGGCCAAATCCCAGAACCAGAGTTAGGACCCAGCTAGCTTGCCCATCTGTTTTGTGAGACACAGAATAGTTTATCCCAAGAGACTTGCAAGAAAGTCGAGTTGAGACGGGGTGGGGTGTCTGACGCTGCCTCTTATGGGAAGGAGATGATGCCTGGCTGCATTTCCTCTCTGCTTTGAGCCAATCCCGGTCTTTCCCCAGCGGCCTGGGATGTCAAAGGCTCTCTCACTCCCAGGACAGAGGAGTTGTGCCCCTGAGGGTGTTCATGCCCTGCATGGGGCAACCTCAGGCTGGGGTAGAGGACACGTCCTCCTGTGCCGGCCCAGGGCCAGCTCAGGGGAAGCTGAGGCTCTGCCTTCCCATCCGTGGCCCTTTCCCAGCTGTACCTGTGTTCCCGTGAGTGACACCAGCGACAGGTGTGTCTCGGGGGTGGCGTTAGGAGTGTGCGTGTGAGGGTTGTCGAATGACATTTTCCTTCTATTCATTAGTTTTATCTTTAAAATTTTAATAGCATAGATTTTAGAACCAATAAGAAAAGACTGAGCTCGTTTTACAAACGGGAAATTAGAAGGCTATTCAGAGATAAGGCGTCAGGCTGTTGGCCAGGCTTCGTGTTCCAAGCCAGCGGATATACACATTGAGCACTCATTTCGGTCCTGCCTTTGAAATGATGACAGGGTGGGAGTGGTTATTGGTTCAGGACATTTAACGTAGCCCTTCTTGAGAGTACAGCGTCCATATAAAATGAGACACCAGCTGATTGGAATGCTAGGGGCCTGGGGTGTTATTAGACTGATGGTCCATCAGAAAACCTTGTTAATTCTACTTGACTGTTAAGCTACAGTATCCTACCCAGTGCTCCCAGGGCTTGGGGGTCCCCTGGGGCTGATGGCAGTGGGCTGGTCTGGGCCTGTGATGGAACGTGTCTCCCCGGTGCCCAGGAGACGTCCTCGCTCCTGCTGGCCTGGGGCACACCGCCGTCACCAGGGGCCTCACCTTCCCCCTTGGTGCTGATCGCACAGGCTCTTGAACCTTACTCAGTCTCCGCGGCAAGTGAGAGTGTTGAAGGTCTCCTGGCTGTCATCCAAATCCAAGTAGAGAGTCCGGGTGTGGGAGGCCTGCGTTGGGGGCTGCGGTGAGCTTACAGGTGGCTCTTCAGACGAGGTGCCCGGTACCTTGGCTTATCATCTCTGCAGCTGACGAGAAGTGCTTCTTCAGGGGCTGGTCGGGTCCTGGTGGGGCCTCGGCTGCACTGACACAGATTATCCTTGTGAGTCTGGCAGTTGTCAGACAAGACTTATCAAAGTCTAAAAATCAGGACTAACCATCAGACTCCTCTCCTTTAGTAACCAGCCTCCCAGCATCAGCTGAGGTCAGGTCTGCAGGAGGTCAAGCGGGCAGAGGCCAGCAGGCCCCAGGAAAGGCCAGCATGCCCTGGGTCCACCAGGGCCACCTGAAGACGTTTGTGGACTCAGCTCTTTGTTTTCTTCCCAGTTGGACAGCGTATCCGTGAAACACACGGCTTTATCCCTTGTTGCCGTCATTTTGAAGAGAGCCTTAAAGACCATCGAGCACTGCCTGAATAAAGAGGCCTGGCAGGAGCCGGGCGTCTACACGGCCGCCATGATGGAAGACTTCGTGCAGCTCTTCAGAGAAGCTCTGAGCAAGGTAGGCCCGGAGCCAGGTGTGGCCTCTCCTTACAGGCAGCACAGCCGCTGGGAGAGACGAGCTCGGGGGCGCAGGGAGCAGGGTGGGGGTGAAGTGAAGGGAAGTGGTGGGGGCGCTCTGGGGCCTCTGGCCTCCTTAGGAGCCGTCGCACCGCTTCACCCACGGGCTTGCTGGGCAGGGTGCCCCTCGCCAGTCCTAAGGGTGAATCGCTTCGTTCCTAACGTCTGGCTCTGGTGAGCGAGTCTTTAGGGGTGTCTTTTCATGATCAGTACTTGTGTTTTCATCCAACGGATGGAGGAGCCTGGCGGGCAACAGTCCATGGGGTCCCAAAGTCAGTGACAAAGTGAGTGACACCATGCACTTGCATGTTCACCTGGGCTGGGTTCGGGGACTTATACCCCAGAGCAGAGCTCCCAGAGGCCAGGGTCTCTCCCTTACACACTCGCATGTGCTGGCCCCTCTCCCCTGCTCTTTGCACCTCATCATCAGTGGGATCAGTTTGTTTCTCTTCCTCTCAGTGGGACTGATTTTTTGTTTGTTTGTTTCCTTTCAGATTTTACCAGATCTGAATGCCATCATCTGGGTCTGGCAGTCTCTTAGAAAGCAGGATTCAGAACAGGATGACGAGAAAGGAAAGAAAAAGGCCAGCAAGACTGCTGCTCCCTGCGTGGCTCCCGAGAGCGGTGAGGGCGGTTTGCAGACACCGCTGGCCCATGCAGCCCGGGAGCCTCCTCTCCCGGGGAGCTTGTGAAGCCCTCTCTGACTCTGAAAGAAGCCTGTGTCCTTTTTGGCTTAGTGAGAAGGAGGAGCCTGGCATCGTACTTTGAGTTTTAACATCTGTTAGAAATGTACCCAAGCCTTGTGCAAGCACCACGCACATCTCTCTCGACCCTAGCGTGATGGATGCTGTGTTCTCTGGCCTTCTGGTGGGTGGAGGGTGGCGGCAGGCGTAGGACACTCTTGTTCTGCAGGTAGAAAATTACCCCCGGGTAGTCAAATGCATTGCCTTAGACCTTGGCATTGACGAGGCGTGGTGCTTTGTGTCGTGTATCTCTGTCCTGTTTAATCCTTCTCTCGGCTCTGTGGGGGTTAGGCCCTGCTGTGTGTCCCCCCTTGTTCAGACGAGGACCCTGAAGCACAGAGAGCCCGAATAACTTTACCCTGCCCAGGGTCACAGCAGTGAAGTGGGGATTTGGACCCAGCCTGTTTGAACAGTCCTGACTTCTTTACCACATTGACTCCCTAAATCTCACTCCGCGGGCATCTGTCTGCAGCCTCGATGTTTCGCATGCAGTTGACCGTGATGGGATTGCTTACTGATTGAGGACAGAGAACGAGGGTGTTTCCTGATTCACACTGTTCAATTCTGATTCAGATGATGCAGAAACCATTCTTCTGAAAGCCGTGCTGCTCCAGGTCATCTGCCTCTACCAGAAGGTGGTCCCGCACGTGGTCACGCAGTACAACTTTGACTTCAGCAAGCTCCTGAAAGGTGCGTCCTGAGCGATGGCAGGTGCCCCTCCGCCGGGCCTGCCCGTGGGGGGTGAAGGGGCCGCAGATAACTGGGTCCCCAGGACACAGGACCAGGAAAGCTGGTGGGCGGTTTAGCCGGCTTGTGTGATCCACTGGCCTGGTTGTTTTCTTCTGGATCAGTGCCGGTCTTCTTTACAGAAATATCAGATGAACACTTAAGTGCACCAGGAGAGAGAAGGGAGAAGCCAGCTAGGCTGAGTTCTCTGCCAGGGGTGATCGTAGATGAGATTGCATGCTAAGTCACGTCAGTCGTGTCCGACTCTTTGCAACCCCATGAGTTGTAGCCCGCCAGGCTCCTCAGGCATGGGATTCTCCAAGCAGGAACACCGGAGTGGGTTTCCATGGCCTCCTCCAGGGTATCTTCCCCACCTAGGGATTGAACCTATGTCTCTTACGTCTCCTGCATTGGGTGGTGGGTTCTTTACCACTAGTGCCATATAGATGAGATTCTTCTTTACCACTGGGAAGCCACATAGATGAGATTATGTGGCGTTGATTCTAAATCTTCTTTTCAGAGGAAAAGGGGTGCAGAAATGAGAGCCCCTGAGAAGGAGATCCCGTTCATACACACAGACTTTTAACACAGTTACTCAGATTTGACTCAGGTTCCAACCACATCTTATCGAAGTAACATCATGCTTGTCCGGCCATGCTTCCTTGATGGAAAATTTTGTCTACTAAAATTGACTTCATAACTGGGCCGACAGAGGAAGACTTGCAGAAATAATCAGTCTTGGAATTTATCTAAGCTGTTGAAATAGTCCTGTTCAAAAAGCTACAGTTAAGTTTTTGATGGTTCAAAGGCAGAAAGTTCTCTTTTGCCGTGAGATGAGATTTGCTAGAATGCGGCCACTGAACGTTTACTCACCTCGTCCTTCCCAAGTAAATGGTTAATCCAGAAATGAGGCCAGGGGCTGAGGACCCCGCCTCGGGTACTGGTGGCCACAGGCTGTGCATAAGATTCTGGCCATCCCCGGAGCAAGCCCTGTGTCCCCCACCAGGGGTCGCACCGACAGGAGACTGTATGGAGGGCCACGTGCCAGGGGCTTCCAGTTGTCGGGCGGTCAGTGTGGCCGAGCGCAGGGAAGGGCCTCCTGGGCCCAGTGGCATCCCAGCTCTTGAGTGAAAGGTTTGGGGTGACCGCAGATCAGGGGGATTTGAGGCGTGTGCACAGGAGAGTGGGCTCAGGGTGGGCTGAGCCCCACGGCCTTCCACCTGTTTTCACCAACAGTTCCTCGTCGGATCCTCGTGGCTGGGGCATCAGTAGCCAGGCGTCCCCCTCCCCCTGACTTCTCGTCTGTTTTCCTCTTGACTGCCTGCAGGGGTCATCTCAGAGGAGGGCCTGCGGGAGGAGGTGCCCCCGCTTCTGCAGCACCACATTCTCAAGGTGGCCCTGGAGCTGCCCTCCAGCAAGTTTCTGTGGTTAAAGGCCCAGGTAAGAGGCCGAGAGCCCGCCCTGAAGCCTTAGTTCCCCTGCAGGCTGGGCGGCTATCTGGGAATTTCTAGCTGGATTAGAACCCTGACTGCCAGTTCCAGAGGAGGGCATCCGCCGTTCTCCTCTTAGAGCAAAACCTCAGCGCAGAGGCCAGGTCTATGTTTGTGAGCCAGGAATCTCTTTACTCTGCAAACAAACGTGCTTAGCTGTTCTTGCTGAAAAGGCATCGTTGCCGCATACTGTGAGTTTTTGTGTTTTTCTAACAGGACTTTTACATTTTTCTGGTCCTTTTAAAACCTTTTTGGAAAGAAACAAAATACATTTCTTCTCTTTCGTCCTCATCCTGGAATGACTCAAGACGGAGCTGGAGAGAGACACCAAGGCAGGAGAGGGTTGAGGCTGGTGGAGAAAAGGCTGTTCTCTGTGTCTGTGATAGTGTCTTGTAGCCCTTTCTGGAGAACATAGTGTTGACCGATAAAGGGGACTCAGGATGCAAGAGGTGTTCATCGTGTGTTTCAATACAGGACGCTATGTCGCCCTGTCCAGGGAGAAAAATGACCAGGTCAAATTAAGCACTGTCCATAAGGGTGTATCTCAGTAGCTCAGATGACTTGTTTTAATGACGCAGGTCTCCCACGAGCTCTTACAAGAGCCGTTGGTGTGGATGTGTACGTTGGCACTATGAGAGGTGAAACTCCCAGAGAGGTTCAAGAACGCCGTGGCACTGGGGGCTCTGTGTCTCCCCTGAGTCCTCTCTCTGTGGCTCACCTGTGTCACACTGAGAATAGTTCTTATCCAGGACTCAGCGCCAGGCTTGGCACGAGTGTTCTACGTATCATCTCGCTTACCGCCACTCCCAGACAAAGACAGCTGGAGCGCAGAGTGGTTAGGAGACTTCTGGGGTCTTAGGGGCTCCAGGACACGACCCGGGGAGTGTGGCCCAGAGCCTGCTCTCAACCCAGTGACGTCATTGCCAGGACTACAGAGAGATGACGCGTCTGGGGTGTTTGATGACCCGAACTGTTGAGATCTCGCTGATTTAGTTGGAAAGTGAGCAGAGAGGCCTCTTATCTTGAAAGAGCTGGTATTAACATAGTAGTTTTTAGCTTGTGCTTCAGTTTTTGCTTTTCATAAGGGTCTGCTGGGCTTTGTGAGTGCCGGTTCCTCAGGGGCTCAGATCGGGGCTGCAGGGACTCCCCGGGAAGACACAGAGTCTGGGCAGGGTCTGGAGCTTCCTGTGCTCAAAGCCCAGAAGCCTCAGAGAGTCTGAGTCGTGTATAAAGGGACCAGTTACATCGCACCGGCGTCTTGCTGAGATGCAGCGCGTACTGTATTAGGTGGAGTCAGGCAACCCTGGGGGGTGTGGTTCCCCACCAGCCTCTGGCCGGAGCTGCATCCGCACCAGGGCTCCCAGGCTTGCGTCCCACCTCAGTCATTAAAACAGCCTGTTAACCTCCTTGTGTCTCAGTGTCCGCACGTGTGAAAAGGGGGTGACCGTCGTCCCCAGCTCAGGCTTATCGGGAGGATAAAGTGAGTTAGCGTCTGTGAAGCACCCAAAGGTCCCCCTGCTTCCTGCTGTGACTCTGTTGTTGCTGCCACTGCTGCTGGGGGCTGGGGGGCTGAGCCTGCTGACTCTGGAGATTCCTCGTGTCTGACGTCCCAGCAGGCTTGCCAAGGGGTAGCTGAGATGAGGCGAGAGGCTGGAGAGAAGCTTGGGCCTGTAGTATCTGTTCACTCAGCAGCAGTGACCTCTGTTATAACTTTGTCATTCAAACTCCAGGAAGGCCCAGATGCAGAAATCATTGGAGGCAAGCGATCAGTGTTTTACTTACTGATGAAAATGTTTGTGACCAGTGGCCACTCACAGCTCAAGTCATCAACCAAACTTCTGATTGTGAAGGTGAGCCTTTTCTATACCAGTTCCTTATTCTGGAAGCGTTTCGCGTAGTCTTTCTTTGCTGAATTCAGAATGCATTAGGACCGACATACTTTAAGGAGAGAGGGTTCTATGGCAGCTGTAATTTATTCTGTCTTCACCTGGTTGCGTTCCTGAGAGGCAGCCTGGTGAAGTAGGGAAAGCCAGCACTTTGATCCCTGGTTCCGCCCCTTCAGGGGGTGTCGGGCTTGCCTGCTTAATCTCTCTGAACTTAGTTTTCTCGAGGCAAATGGGGATAACAAAGCTAGAACTGCGGAAGAAACGACACGTGATCCGGGCGCAGTAAACATTAGATTGCCCGCCCTCTGGGGACCAGTTTAGTAGGCAATGCCTCGGCCTTCATCTCCAGACTCAGCCCTCTCCAGGGCTTCAGCATTTTGTCACCAGAGTTAGAGGAAGGAGATGAGTTTGTTGGTGTCTCTTCTTTCTTACACTTGACCTTATTTTCCAGAGCTACTTTAGGTCTTGACTGCAGTGCTGGGAAATCCCGTTCTTTGATTCTGCTTTGTCACGGGGTTGGGTGGCAGGGGGGAGTCACTACAAAAATCACATTCATTGTGTCTGGTAGCTCAGTCGCTCAGTCGTGTCCGACTCTCTGCGACCCCATGGACTTGGGCCCGCTGGGCTCCGCTGTCCAGGGGATTCTCCAGGCAGGAATACTGGAGTGGGCAGCCAGTCACAGCCCAGGGCTGGAGCCCAGGTCTTCCGCGTCGCAGGCAGGCTCACCAACCGGCGGGAGCACTAGAGAAGGGCTCAGGGCACCAGAACTTCACCTCTCCTAGATGAGAGGGTTGTCTCGCTGGCACTCGAGCCTCGTGTGAGCTGCCCTGAGGGCGTGAGCGTCTGGGCCTTGCCCTCTGGCCTCTGCACGCCTGTGTGGGTGTGTGCTCTCACGACCGCCCCCTTGCCCGCGGGTGGAGCGGTCTACCAGGCTCTCCCTCGGTGCCAAGACCCCGAGTCCTGTCATCTGACCACGTGGGGCCGGCACTTCACCAAGTCCTGCCTCGAAGCACATTCTCCCCTCAGAAACGGCGGTGCTTCCGGCCCAGGCCAGGGTCTTGAGGGGCCACGCGGAGATGGCGCGGCTGGCTGGCTCCTTGTCTCGAGGAATCTCACACTGGCTGAGGACCGAGTCCAGGCTGAAAGTCAGACTCGCCGATGGCAGTTGGGTGTTTTAGGAGTTGAAGGGAAGGAATAAGCAGCAAGACGCGGGGCTGTGTTCCCCTTGATGGAGCCCGGAGCCACCTCTCGTCACTGGCAGAGGGGGGTGCTGTTCCGAGCTGGAGCTTGCAGAGGAGAGCCGGGTGGGACTTGAGCCATGTGCGCGCTCCTCCGGGGGCAGGAGGAGACCGAGACGCCAGAAAGCGGGGTTCCGCCCTGACTTACCCGCTGTCTGCCTCCCAACAGATCCTGCGGGACACGGGCGTGTTTGAGCATACCTGGCCAGAGCTGGAGCTGTGGCTGGAGCACTTGGATGGCACGGCGGAGGAGAACAAGGAGGCCGTGATTCAGTTTCTGGAACGCGTGAGCGCCTGTTTCCCGTGTAGAGGAGCGTTCAGGACGATGTACTCAGTGGTCCTTAGTGTATTTAAGGCGTTTCTTAGGCAATTAAGAGGCCTTTCTTTCTGGCTCACTTCCTAATTCTTGCTGAGACAAGAGAAACCACTTAGTTTTTGCATCTGTAAAATGGGAATCTATCACCGAGTGCTATTTAACTTCCCTTGGGACATTCGTTCTCACAGAAGGGATTAGTGGTACACTGAAGTGAAAGTGAAGTCACTCAGTCGTGTCCGACTGTCTGCAACCCCGTGAACTGTCGCCTGCCAGGCTCCTCCGTCCATGGGATTTTCCTGGGAAGGATATTGCAGTCAGTTGCCATTTCCTTCTCCAGGGCATCTTCCCAATCCAGGGCTTGAAGCTGGGTCTCCTGCACTGCAGGCAGACTCTTTACCATCTGAGCCACCAAGGAAGCCCACAGTGGTATACTAAAATTAGTATTAAAGGCAATAGTCTAGTGTCGAAGGAGATAATTTTTTTTTTAAGTTCTGCAAGAAACTGTTTTTTAAAAAACTTGGCAGCAAAAGTATTGCTCTTAGTAAGGCCTGTTAAGATTCTTGCTCTCCCCTTTATTTCACCTGTGACTTCTAGGCGCACTTTTCATCCCACCTGTGAATGTCTAAACACTTCCCACTTGACTCTTCAATGCTCAGGTCCTCCTGACGTTGGTGGCGAATCCGTATTCGTACACGGACAAGGCGTCTGACTTCGTCCAGGAAGCCAGCGCCCTGCAGGCTCCCGGGACGCGGCAGGACGCCGATGACTCCAGCATTCCCGTCTCCCACATCAACGGTAGGTGCCGTTCCCCAGCGCTCACTGGGCTTCTGAAGAGCCAGCCACCGTGGCATGTTAGGGACAGACAGTAGAATGGCTCTCTGAAGCCTCGTGCAGAGGGCAGATGTCCCCCCACTTTCTTTGCGTCAGAGATCGCCCCCCCTCTGGAATTGGGAATCCCCTTGTTTGTTTCTATTGCAGGAAATGCGTCCAGGGGCTTACTCGCTGCGTTATTTTCGTCTGCACACTGTTTACACTGTGCCAGGTGCTGCTCTGAGCTCCTCACAGACCCTAACATGTATAACCTCACAAACAACCCCAGACCAGGCAGGCTGTCCTCACTGCAGGTCTGGGTGAGGCAGTTCAGGCACAGAGAGGCTAAGCCATCTGCTCGGCCTCACCCAGCGAGCACGCAGCAAGGTCAGGGTTCGACTCCAGACCCTGCGGCCCCAGTCTGTGCATTAACCTCTGTACACTCTTGTTGCTTCTCAGATGTTGCCTTGTTTCCCTGACTATCCGGGTCGAAGTTTATGGGCTTTTCTCAGTGTCACTTGAGGAAACATCAACCCATTATCACCTGAGCGGATAATCCTGCATTTTGTCCAGGAGAGATAATGAAGAATTTTACAGATAATACCGTATCTGTTTAGAATCAAACATTACATTAAGCATTTTCCCCAAGAGAAGTTTAGCTTTTCCTTGTTCCCCTCTGTTCAAGTGTTCTCTTTCGTGCCCTCCCTGGTGGCTTCCTGCCGCAGAAACCATTGGTGCCTCTTTACCTGGGCCTGACTCCCCCGTTGCATCTCCAGATGTCCTCGACATGGTGGATGTGCTGGTGGAGGGCAGCGAAGGCTTGGATCAGGAGGTTGGCTTCGTCCTGAATGAAGACATGATCCTGCTCACGTTCCCGTTCAGCGCCGTGGTCCCCGCCGCCCTGGAGGCCAGGAATAAGTTGCTCCTTGGAACAGAAAGCAAAGCAGGTACCCGTGCGTGGTCAGGGTGTTCTGGGTGCATCAGGCCAGCTGGGTCTCTGGAGGGTAGGAGGTGGGCTTCCAGGGGCTCTGGAAATAATTGCTGCAAACCCAAGGCAACAAGGGTTCAGACCCCCCACAGTGACGGCTGCACAGCTGGTAGAGCTCAGTGTGCAGGAATGGGTGTCTGGAGGCTGACTCGGCTGTCGGGAAAGTGGGTCATCTGACAGACGAGCCTGCAATTGTGTGTTTGCGTGGCTACAGATCCCTGTGGTCACACCAGTGTTTTCTCTTTGGTCTTTACTCATGATTATCTTGATGCTGAGCGCTTCCCTGGTGGCCCAGATGTAAAGAACCCGCCTGCCAGTGCTGGAGACCTGGGTTCGATCCCTTGGTCGGGAAAATCCCCTGGAGAAGGGTATGGAAACCCACTCCAGTATTCTTGCCTGGAGAATCCCATGGACAGAGGATCCTGGAGGGCTACAGTCCACGGGATCCCAAAGAGTCGGACACGACTGATCAGCTCACAGACATCTTGATGCTAAGGGACACGTCCTTCATCTTTCCTGGGTATCCGGGAAGCAAAGACCAAAGGAAGCACTCACTGACCACAGTGGCGTCATTTAGTCAGGATCGTTCGGGATTTGCTGCAGTAACAGCTACGTCCCAGAGCATCAGTGGTTTAGGGACTAAGGGTCTCTTGCTTGACCTTGTCCAGGACAGGTCAGGTGCTCTCCTGGGCGGTTGTCGTCCAGGAGATCACGGCTGCTCCCATTTTATTATCTGTGTCGTCTCAGCATGCAGCACCCAGAGTGCCTGTGGAAGGGGAAGAGAGAGTGGACAGTCCCGCAGGGTGCTCTGGCCAGGCCCGAAAGTGGCCAAGCCAGTTGTGGGGTCCCCGCCTGACTGCAGGGAGGCCGTTGCTGAGGAAGAGAGGAAGGGGCTTGGTCTGCATGAGGCAGATCCCGGAGGCCTGGCCTCGCCTCTTCCGGGCCTGGGTCTCCCACTGCTGGGCCTCCACACCTGCGGTCTGACTGTGTGCTGTATGTTTAAGCGCAAGTCTGGTGTGGTCTGCAGTGGTAGCCTCTGCCTTCCGTTGCAGTCGTGTGATCCGTTAGAGTCATGATGAATCTTTTCCGGGTCTCAAATTCACGTGGGAGTTGGGTGACTGATCTCTCCCACGCAGGAGAGAGCGTCGTGGCGTACCTGACCGGGGTTCTCACGGACCTGCTCCACACCCAGAGAGACCCGCTGGCCCTGTGTCTTCTGCTTCAGTCTTATGACCGGTTGGAGCCTCCGAGCCTGCCTTGCCGCTGCCAGCTGTCCCGGTTCAACAAATACTACAGCCTCTGGATCCCGGAGCCAGCCCGCGAGGCCCTGGTGAGCCCCGGCGACCCTGCGGAGACGAGGCCTTCCTTTCCCTGGCAAACCCCAGAGCCCCTGCCTGTGGGCCACGGCAGCTTGTACCCCACATGTGCAGCTTTTCTCAGCTCACGGGGTGAACTTTCTTCACTTTCTCATTTTCCTTGGTTAGAGGAGGAAGCGCAGTGGTGGTCAGCTGACGTGTCGAGATTCAAAGCGGCCCAGTCATGGGGCAGAATTGAAATCCCCGCTGGCTGTGTGACTGGGGAGAGGAGGTCCCTTCTTCTCCCTTTCTGCACGGTCTGTACACACTGGCCTTGTGGCCCTCGTCCAGGCACCCTAGCACCCCCTAGACCAGCCGTGCCCAGCAGCCAGACCTGGCCCCTGAAGGCCGCCAGCCAACTAAGTTCTTCTAAAACTGGAAAAGCAAAAAAGGAAAGAAGGCAACCCATTTTCTCTTGGTGAGGACTGCATTCTTAGCACATTATTGACCAGGAGCTTTTTGCAGAAATTCACAGGGGTGGCTGGCTGGTTGTTACGTTAAGTGAATATTGAAATAACTCCACTCAATAACATTCTTGCAGTGAAAGAAGAATTACTCTGTCGGTGGTAAATAAGTTGTTAAAAGGGGTGCTGCAGGTCTGGCTCTAACGCAGAGGACTGAGGATTGCTGAGTGGGGCAGGAAGGTCACTTGCCGTGTGCATTTTTGTGTTTTCATTCAGCTGTGGCTGCTGTTAAAAAAGCAGGCAGCCCAGGACTCCTTGCCTCATGGACTTGGTAGCAGTAGCTAAGGTTGATTGCATGTTTGCTTTGTCAGGGCCTCCCCCTAAGGGCAGTATGTATCTTTTCCACCACGTAACCCTCACAACTCAGAGAAGGTCAGGACTTCCTGTCCTCGTGGTACACATGGGGAAACAGAGGTGCAGAGCAATGCCACCACCAGTCAGCAGTGGACTCAGGGTTTTGCCAGGCAGCCGGGCACCAGAGCCCAGGCCCGTCACTGCCATCACTGCCTTCCCGCCTGCAAAACTGTGGTCAAGAGCTGGTCAGAGCCACACAGCAGCTCCTGTGGGTCAGCAGTCAGGCGGGGCCACGGTGCTCCCAGGGTTGGTGTCCGCCTCGTGGAGCTGGGCACAGGCCATTCCCACCCCCGACGGCGCATCCGGATCCCCAGATGCTCAGTCACTGGGCAAGTCTGTTCAGCAGGTCTGTGCGGGCCCGGGAGTCTGCTTCTCTAGCAGGTTCCTGGTTGATGCTGCTGCTGGCCCAGGGACACTACCTCCAGCCCCACTTAGTTTCAGGGCTCACGTAGCCTAGTTGTGTTGGCCTTAGGAAGCGGAGTGTTTGGAGGTATAACAGTACAGGCCACGTGGGGTGAATAAAGATGGCAGTTGAGAATGAAGTAGAAGAAGTGAACCCCTTTGAGACAGGCTGGTTGCAGGAATCTGTCTTCCATGCAGCCCCTGTCGTCCCATCCTTCTGAGGGAGGCCTTCGAAAGGTCTGCAGCTCACTGAGTTGGCCCCTTCCCAGTCTGCAGGGATCGATCACAGTGATTCCCGTTTGAGTGAAGTCCTGTCTTTGTCCCGGGCGGCTCCAGTTCTCCAGGGCATGTAAATAACCTCCCTGACCCAGCACCCTCACCTGAACACACACTAGGATAAAACACGTATGACCGAGTGCGTTGGACTTGACAGGGTTCCGTGGTTTTCAGCATCAGTGGGTGACTTTCTGTGAAGCGCCCCACTGTCGTGCGTGTTGCCACACTCCCTGCCTTTGGCCCCCTGGGTTGATCCATCTGCCTTCTCACCTCTGCTGTCCCCCAGCCACTGCAGACTTCAGGCAGCCCTGCCCCGCTGGGCCCCACGGCCCCGTCCTTCTCCTCCCTGCTGCAGACGGCCTACACCAGTCAGGACCAAGGCCAGGGCCCAGGCGGGCTCCCGCTCCTGGACGAGGGGGTTCAGGCGCAGCTGCGGGCCGCCCTCCTGCGCCTCCCGATGCACCAGGCCCTGCTTGCCGCCAAACACCTGCTGCTGTACATCAGGAGCGCCGTGGAGAACTTCGCCCAGGTCCGTGCTGCCCCGGCCCCCTGCCTCACCGCCCACAGCGAGTGTGGCTTCTGCCGGTCGGGTCCGAACTGAGTGGTAGTGTGGATTGGAGCATCTCGGGGCCCTGCTGCGCCCTGCTTGTTCTGCACGTGGGGAGGGCGGTGGGCAGTGCGCAGGGCCCTGGGCAGGCCTACAGTCTGGGTGCGGGTGGCTGGTCTGGCTCCCTTCTCCCTGGTGCAGAGGTCTAGATCCCAGATGGGGAGCCCAGCGCAGCTGAACTTGGTCACCCAGGCAACGATGAGTCAGGACGGGGCCCTGCCAATGGCTGACCAGGTCAGCATCACGGCCAGGCCTTCTATCTTCTTTCACGAGTTTAAATTTGGTGGCTCATTGTTGCGCGTTCTATCCCTGAGGTGCTTTACCAGAGTTTTAGCTTAGATTTAGGGGGTGGGGGGGGCTTTCCTCTTCATCTTGGTCAAAACAAACCTCAGTGTTTCCTGAAGATTTAGGAGAACATGTCTTAATTAAGACGGCTTCTCAGGTGGTGCTAATGGTCAAGAACCACCTGCCAATGCAAGAGACACAGGTTCGATCCCTGGGTGGGGAAGATGCCCTGGAGGAGAAAATGGCAGCCCACTCCGGTATTCCTACCTGGAGAATCCCATGGACAGAGGAGCCTGGCAGGCCACAGTCCAGAGGGTCACAGAAAGTCGGGCACAACTGAAGCGACTTAGCACGCACGTCTTACTGAGACATGACTTTGATGTTGTTGGTGTTGCTGTTTGAGGCCCATCTCCCTCTTTGATCCTGGTTTCTGGCAGCATCTCCCGATCTGTCCCGGGGGACCTGGCGATGAGTGTCGGCCCTTCCAGGCCTGAGGGTCCTGTGTCTTGCCTCACAGCTGGGCCGGAGTGCAGGGCCGCCCCTGTTGCAGTTCCTCCTGGATCTCCTCCGGCGCCTGGTCATCCACTGCCAGCAGCTGGACGCCCAGAACCAGCAGAAGTGCCAGGCCGCCCAGGCGGAGTCTGACCTCTTTGTCGACATGGAGTCTGTGGCCTCGCTGGAGTTGGCCAGCGACAAGGTACAGCCACCCTTCTTCCCCCTTCCTCTTGGCCTTTCTCCTGGGAGGTTATAGACGCTGGTTTTCCCCCCATTCTGGTTGGAAGCTAGCACCTGTTCACTGCAGGGAAGCAGGGAAAAGCAGAGTCCCCTAGAGGAGATACTAAATGCCACCCGCACTCCACCCCCATCCCGAGGGAGGCACGTTCACTTTGGGTGCTTACACTCCCCTTCTGCGAACACTTTTCCCTCCCACTGTGCGCCCCGAGCACCCTGAGAACCCAGCCTGCATCTTTTCCTTATAAAGGGTTGTGGCCTGTATTGAGTAAAGGTTGGGTAGGGGTGCGGCCCTCCATTGTGAATACTTCCAGTGACCACTCTGCCCGAGAAAAGTGAGCCTCCTTCTTTTGTTGGTGGCTTGGCAATCAGCTGCTTATCTGAGGCCCTACCAAGTCTTTCTCACCTTTTGCCATTTGAAATGTTATATGGGGTTCAGGAAGCAGGCATGTCCCTCATTTCATAACCAAATGCTGGGCTCCCTTGCTTTGGTCTCCGAGGGGGCTTTTGGGGCGGGGGCGGGGTTGGTGTATGGCCATCTGTTAGCCAGTCGTCAGGCACAGCACTCCTAATCTGTGCTTTGCTGTTTTCACTTGGGAAAGCTCAGTTGGCAAACTCGTAGGCTCTTCTTCCCTTCCCTGAAGAGTAAATAAGGAGAAAAATAGATTTCTGTCCCCAGGGGCTGGGTGGCCTCCTTGGCTAGGAAACCATGTGCAGCATGGCTGAATCAGATCCCTCTCTGATGTAGCAAAGGGTGCTTGGCTGCTCTCTGCTCAGTGGTTTAAACTAGTCTCAGGGTCAGAGTTTGTTCCCTGAGGGCCTAGTCTCCTTCTGAGAGTGGACACAGGCTCACCTTTATTCTGGCTCGTGTAAGCCCTGCTCACCTCCCTCAACCACAGAATCTCTTCTCAGCGGAGGCCACCCTGCCCCTGTGGTCAGGTGGTACTCACATCCCTCGCCCAGATTTACTTAGGAGGGCAGGATTGCTAGGGAGAAACCAGAAGACGATGGATCGTAATCGCATGTCGGCATCTCTGCGTAGCCCTGGCCTGCCTAAGTGACCGTGGAGAGCAGTTTCTCTGCACAGTTAGTTCATTCAGCCTCCGTTCATCAGATTTCTGCTGGTCTCGGGGCAGAGGGACTCCAACTGAGTTACAATCCAGGCCCCTTGGTCTCATCCGGGAGGAGGTGCATTCCAGTGGGGTCACAGCTCTGAGTGGGTCTGGGTTGGGGTGCTGTGGGCACCCCCCAAGAAGGGCAGGGAAGCATGAGCTTGAGGCCGGGGGTGATTAAGGAAAGCTGCCCTCCTCTGTCCGTCTGGCTTGACGGGAGCCGCTGGCGGGGTGGCAGCTGAGGCCTCTGCCCTGTGGCTCTGTTCCAGACGCTGGAGGAGGTGCTGGTGGCTGTCCTCAGACACCCCACGTTGGAGGGCTGGTTCCTGGCCCTGGAGCAGCAGGCCCTCCCGCCGCATGCCCTCAGCCCGGTCCTTGTGAAGCTCCTAGCAGCTAGCCTCAGCTCAGGGATCCTTCCGCTGCTGGTGGCCAGTGCCCCAGCCCTGCGGAGCCTCGGTCAGCTGGGCCTGCTGGCCAGGTACTCAGAGGCCGTCACCCAGAGTGTCCTCCGTGAGCTGCGCAGCCCGAGGGCCGGCTTGGCCACATCGACGCCGAAGACCCTCCTCCCTCCGCTCGAGGCCCTGCGGGAGCTGCACCCCTACATGGAGGACGCCCCGCTCCGGGAGGTCACCCTGGCCCTGCTGAGCCTGCCCGAGGCCCGCCTGGCCGCCCAGCGACCCACCCAGCCCGCCCAGAAGGAGAGGCCGCTGACCGCCCTCGGGAGGACCCTGGTCCAGCTGCTGAGCAGCCACGCCCAGGAGAAGCTGCAGAGCAGGGAGCTCCTCTGGGCCTCTGAGTATGTGCGGGGCCTGGCAGCTCTGCTGCCCACGCTGGCCGTGGCCGAGCTGGACGCCGTGCTGCTTGGAGCTCTGCAAAGGGAGCCGGCGCTGGTCCCCGCGGTTGGGCTGACCCTGCTCGACGACTGCCTGGCGCGGCGGACGCCAGCAGCCCTGGCCACGGCAGCCCTGCTCCTGCGGCACAGCTGGCCGCACCGGCTGCGCTTTGAGCACTGGTGCCAGCGGCCCGGCTCCCGACGCTGCCTGCGGGAGGCCGCAGACGACTTCCTCCCCGTCGTCCACGTGTATCTGCAGGGCAGGACGCAGGGGCGTTTCACACGCCCTGCAGAAGGTAAAGGGGCAGCTGGGGGCAGCCAGTAGGGCCCTGTCCCTCCTTCCTCCACGTGTGTCCACCCTTAAGCCCTGGAGCCTCATGTTCCAAGGTTCCATTTAGCTCTGTTTCCCCGCTGGTGTCTGCCCCAGCTCCCGAGTCGGCTCCGAGTTACCCCGAGGAAGCTGGGGCAGTAGCTGTGGCCACTGGGGGCCAAGGAAGGAGCAGCTCCATCTGGGTCTCACTAGGGGGAGAGGGGCTCGCTCGGGTGAGGGTCCTTTGTCCCTTTCCCCACCGTCCAGCACATTGGTTGAGCTTGCTGAGCGGAGCCATTCAGCCTCACCCAGCTCTCTCTGTTCCTCCGCTGGGTCTCAGATTTGAGGCACTTTCTGATCACCCCAGTTTAATTCCTTTTTATCAGTATGTATGAATGGCATTTCGCTCACTGCTCTGCTTCTGTGCTGCGTGGCTTGATATCATCAGTGACAAAAAAATGTTTTTACAAAGTAAGAGGCCCTCCACTCGTACAGCCTGTGGCTCTCCCTGTCCCTCTCCTATTCCCGAGTGAGCTCAGGACTTGAGTGTTCACCATCTCATCATGACCTTTGAGCTGGGCCCAGGGCTGAACGGTCCCTGTGGGGGCTGAGTGTTGACAGGTGGCCAGTGGCGTGCTGCTAAATGTTTTAACATCCAGCTCTCAGGGGAGACTAACGTGTAGCCTTTGTCAATTTCCATGGCATCAAAACTCGCCAGGGTCCCACCTCGAGCCACTAGTGTGACCTCACCCAGGTCACAAGGTTCCTAAAGCGCTGAGCTGGCTCTGGTGCTCCGTGGCGTCCGACCCTCCTCTCCCGTTCGTCTCCACCCCAGCTTCCTCCGCTGTCATTCCTGTCTTGAGGAAGACTCTGTGGACGCCGCTGCAGACCAGGCTTCTCAGCGCCGACGGGCCCCCAGAGTCCGGGCTGCCGCAGCAGATCCTGGCCCAGCTGGTCCCGTTTGCCAGAGCCAAGGACCTGCGTGCCCTCGTGAACCGCTTGCCCAGCTTGCTGCAGACTCCAGCCAGTCACACGAGGCATGAGAGCTCAGGCCTGTCTGATGGCCCTTCCTGTCCCAGCTGCCCCTTCCCTGTAGTGCTTAAGAAACCGTGAAAGTTGCTGCCCTGTGGTGGTGTCAGCCAGTGAGGAGGCAATTCCTTTGAGAACCCATCTTAACAGCATCCTGGCTGGAGTGTGTCCATGTCCATAAGTAGATGGTTCTGAGTCCCTTAGAGCCATGGTCCTCAATCGGGTGATTTTGCCCACTCCAGGGGACAGTTGGCATTGTCTCACATTTTTTTACTGTCACAATATGGGACCAGAGAGTCTAGCTTCTGGCTTCCAGAAGATAAAGGCCAAGGGTACAGCTAAATATCCTACAATGCATAGGACAGGCCCTTCCCCCCAAAGAAAGAATTATTTGGCCCCGAATGTCAAGAGTGCTGAGGTTGAGATAGCTTGATTAGACAGAGTCTGGACAATACATTCTTTTTCTGGTGTGTTAATAGTGTTTCTCCTCGTCATAAAGTTCTGGTACATCTTTGAAATTTGAGTAAGGGGCAGGTGAAGCCTTTGATTTCTGAGCTTAGGGAGTTAGTTGTAGGGACCGGGACTCAGGGCATTTGTCTTCTGTGGCCCGTTGTGATGTTGGATTATACCAAAGGCCTCGAACCCTGGACTTTTGTCTCCTGCTGCAGCTGGGCCGTGGCTGACGCCATCTCAGCCGTCCTGGAAGGGTCGGCAGAAGAGCTGCAAGCCTGGAAAAAGACTCTACTGAAGGCCTGTGTGCAGTGGCTAATTGCATCCTTCAGTGGCAGCCGGCAGGAGGATGGTTCCCAGGATCAGGAGAAGCAAATGCTGCTGAGGTTAAGTGAACTGTTGGTAGGTGTCTCTTATTAGGGACCCTGGTTAGATTCATAAGGGAAGGAGGGAGATAGACAAACCGAGGTTTACAGATACATTTATGCTGGGGGCATGAGTTCAGCCTAGCAGGGAATAAGAGGGGCCATGTCTTAGAGGCGAAAGGCAGGTGGAGGGCAAGCTCTGAAGTGATGAACCATCTTGTGTCAGAAATGGATGTAGAGATTTGTCAGAATGCTTTTTTGTTGCACCTCCTGAGATGGTTATCTGGTTTTGTGTTAGACTGTTAATAAGCTGAATTATATTAATTGATTTTTGAACATTAAACCAACCTTGCATTCCTAGGTTAAACCTGCTCAGTCATGACATATTACCATTTTTATGTACTCTTGGATTTGATCTGCTGATATTTCATAAAGAATTTTGATATATCTGTCCATAAAAGGTATAAGCTTAAAATTTTATTCTCTTGTCTGGCTTTGAGATCAGGTAATAGCGGCCTGCAGTATGGGAGACCTGGGTGGGGAAAAGCCCCTGGAGGAGGGCATGGCACCCCACCCCAGTACCCTTGGCTGGAGAATCCCATGGACAGAGGAGCCTGGCAGGCTATAGTCCATGGGATTGCAAAGAGTCGAACGCGACTGAGCGACCTAGCACAAGAGTGGCCTCAGAACGAGTTAGGCAGTTTTAAATTTTCTTCAGGTATTTTAAAGGCATTGCTTTACTGTTTTCTGGTGTGCTTTATTTCTGACAAGAAGCCTCTCATTTAAAAAAATTAACGATGTCTTGGCTGCACTGGATCTCTGTTGCTGCACACAGGTTTTTTTTCTGTAGTGGCAGTGAGTGGGGGCCGCCCTCTAGTCATGGGTCACAGCGTCTCGCTGCAGTGGCTTCTCTTGGTGCAGAGCATGGGCTTGAGGGCACGGGGGCTCAGAAGTCTCGACTTGCAGCCTCAGTTGCTGCGATGCACAGGCCTGGCAGTACATGTGTCTCCCCAGACCAGGGCTTGAACCCATGACCCCTGCAGTGGCAGGCGGATTCTTATCCCTGGACTATCAGGGACGTCCAGAGATCTCTCCTTATTATCTCTGTTTCACCGTACATGACGTTTCCCCGCAGCTTCTTTGAGGATTTTTTTTCTCTTACATGTCTTAAACAATGTGATGACGATGCGCCTTAGTGTCATTTTCTTCAGGTTTTCAGTGCTCTGGGTTCAGTGAGCTTCCTGATTTTGTGAGTTTAGAGTTTTCATAAAATTTGGAACTATTTAGCTGTTTCAGGCCTTCACTCTCTGTCATTTTTAGTGTTATATTTTTGCACAGAAATAATTAACATCCCTAAGACTAGTGTGAGTTTTTCCTCAACCCATGATGTAAACAAAGGTCCATCTAGTCAAGGCTATGGTTTTTCCGGTAGTCATGCATGGATGTGAGAGTTGGACTATAAAGAAAGCTGAGCACTGAAGGATTGATGCTTTTGAACTGTAGTGTTGGATAAGATTCTTGAGTGTCCCTTGGACTGCAAGGAAATCCAACCAGTCCATCCTAAAGGAGATCAGTCCTGAATATTCATTGGAAAGACTGAGGCTGAAGTGAAACTCCAGTACTTTGGCCACCTGATGTGAAGCACTGGCTCATTGGAAAAGACCCTGATGCTGGGAACGATTGAAGGCAGGAGAAGGGGATGACAGAGGATGAGCTGGTTGGATGGCGTCACCAACGCAATGGACACTAGTTTGAGCAAGCTCCAGGAGTTGGTGATGGACAGGGAGGCCTGGCATGCTTCAGTCCATGGGGTCACAGAGAATCGGGCACAACTGAGCAACTGAACTGAATGTTGTAAAGTTGTGTTAAAAGTAGAGCCTTTGACTGGTGTGTCACCGCTGAACCCAAGACTTAAAAGGGAATCCTCAGGAGAAGAGCCCCAACTGGAAGGTTTTAAGTGTGATAAATATGTTCATAGGTTGTAGATCAAGCTGCAGTGCCTGAGCACTTCTGTTAAAGGACTTTCAGTTCAATTCAGTTCAGTTGTGTCCGACTCTTTGCGACCTCATGGACTACAGCACACCAGGCCTCCTTGTCCATCACCAGCTCCCAGAGTTCACCCAAACCCATGTGCATCGAGTCGGTGATGCCATCCAACCATCTCATCCTCTGTTGTCCCCTTCTTCTCCCTCCATCAATCTTTCCCAGCGTCAGGGTCTTTTCCAGTGAGTCATCTCTTCACATCAGGTGGCCAAAGTGTTGGAGTTTATAACCTGCATTTCAGACTTACTGCGTTGTGTTACAGGACCGCGAACTTACGACACATAGGAACCCAACATAGCAGAGCTAGGGGTGAGGAGGAGCACCCCCAAGACCTGGAAGGAGCCGAGCTGGGGAGGCAGGGGTGCGGGGCTGTGCCTTTGTAGAGATTTGTGTTCTTGGGGCATGCTTCCCTCCCTCCCCCACTTTGCTTTCTTCCCCCCACATACACACACCCCCCGCCTTCCTTTTTACCAGACTAAAATTTTTTAGAGCAGATTTAGGTTCACAGCACCATTGAGCAGGAAGTACAGAGTTCCTGGGTACCCCCACCCCAACACATGCACAGCCACCCAGCTACCAATAGCATCCCCATAGACCTTTGCTTGTAATCAAAATGTGATTTCCATATTGTGCAATATAAGATCATAAATGTATAGTGTATCATTGGCAAGTACATACCCCTATGCCCCAGAGTCCTCTCCAAGGTTTTCATCATTCCAGAAAGCTCTCTCGTGCTTTTTCCTGGTCTGTCCCCTCCCCACCAGAGCAGCCACTCTTATGATGTGACATAACGGAGCGTGTTTGGAGACTGTCTCCACGGCAGGGGCTGTGGGCCTCTGACCCGCCTGTTAGGGTGCAGTGGTCTCGCCCTGGGTGGATGTTCACTCTTGTGTTTAAGCAGCCACATTTCGCTACACCTGTGTGTGTGTTGCGAATCAGTCAGTTCTGTTCGGAGTGGTGGACAAAGGGGAAGTTACAGGACTGTTCGAGAATTTCCTTTCAGTCACTGGTGACCATAGGTATCTAATAAAATGACAGAAGTACTAGTGGAAATAACAATTTTAAAAAATCAAAGGAAGAAAGAACTGCTTGCTTTTGTGAGTTGCTTCAGTAACTGTATTCTCTATTTCCTGAAGGGCTGTAGTTTAAATCCCATGTCCTCTATTTTAAGTTAATCCAGATATTCTACACATACTTCTCACTTACTTTATTCCTAGAATTCACTTAAGGAAGTTGACCCTGGTGATTGGCAGAAATTTGCGAAGACCGGACTCAAGTAAGTCGGATTTGTTTTCTTGGTGCGGCTCAGTAAGGCAGTGAGTGTCTTTGCCGGGGGTGGGGTCGGAGCCGTTTTTGCACGAGGAGGTGGTGAAGCTGGTGCTGCTCTGCTTTGGGGCGGAGGAGGCGGCAGTGCTGGGCAGGGAAGCTCCCTGCCTCACGTTACATGTGCTTCTAACGAGGCTGACAGGAGCAGCCTTTGAACAACTAAGTATTTTTTTAAAAGCCAGAGGTGTGCAGAGAGTAATATACTTGGCACCCAGATCTCATAAAGACTGGCAGCTTTCTCTGTCCTCATGGACTCTCTTCCCTCCCTCGTCCAAGTGTCGTTCTTCTGAGGTTGACTCTGCCATGGCCCTGTGTGTGTGTTTTTAACACTTCAGTTGCATGTCATTATATCTCTAGACAATAAACCAGTGTTTTTTGTGTTTGACCTTGTACACAGATGTATCAATTTCCCGTCCCTTTGGTGCACTCAGAAGTTTTTGGGTGACCGTTGTTGAGACCCTCGTTGGCACATGGAGATGATGCCGGTCGTTCCTTGCTGCTGCACGGGGGCATTCTGTCTCCTGACTGTGCCCCGTTCATTTAGCTGGTCCCCTGCTGACGGACGGAGCCTCCCCTCTCTCCTCCTGCCTCCCGCCATCCTGACAGTGAATGTCTCATGGCTCCTTGTGCCCGTGTGCCGGATTTTTCTGGGCGAGGGGGCACTCACTGGCTCTTACTATGGGCACAGCTTCAGTTTTACTAGATTTTTCCGTTTGTTCCCCAAGGTTTTCTTGTCGTAACACAGAGTGGAAGCTCATTTTGTCCTCATATCCTCACCAGCGGTTCATGCGGTCAGACTTTCTTTTTGGCGCTCAGGTAGCCATGAAACAGTGTCTCATTGTGGCTCTACTTTTCATTTCCCTAATTATATCCATCGATCTGAAACGGAGAGTCACTAAGAAGAAAATAAGTGAAGGCAGGTCAGAGGGTAATGGTAACCGAGGCTTGCCTGCGCGGCCTGGCGACGCTTCTTTGAGTCTTTGGTTACCCTGTTTCTAGAATGCTCATGGAGTAACATTCACATATGGCCGAAACCTTCTTTCCCAGAGCGTGATGCTATCATTTCCTTCATGGGCTCTGAAGGGATTTAGGATGAGAACTGCCGAGCCGTTCGAGGGGCATTCAAGGAGCTGAAAGGAAGGAAGGAGGCAGCCCTGGCAGGTGGGCTGAGGGCCGTCTTTGTTCAGGCCGCCGCCTGGCGTTTCAGCTAAGCAGGAAGTTCACGGGGCGTGTGCACTGTCAAGAAGGGAAGCAAGGTCCGTCCTGCCCTTCCTTTCAGAAGCGCTCCCTTGGCGCGTACCGGCTCGGTGTGCGAAGGGCAGCCGGGGTGATGGTGAATGACGGTGTGCTCTAGAATTCTCACCTTTGGCCTCAAAGGTGATCTCCTTTTAGATCATCGCGGGGTGATCTCCTTAATATAATGCTGAGAAAAAGAGGTTTTCTTATTGTTTGTGATGCCGTTTCCCCTTTGGTTCTCGCCTCCTAGGTTTCGGTATCAGGACCGCGCATTTCTGGAAGCCCTCCGTGCCGCCACGCAGCTGTTGTATCTCCCAGAAAGCCCCGCGAGCTCGCAGCTCATCCCACTCCCTGTGGTGCACATGATGCTCACCCAGCACTCCCTGTTCCTGCCCACCCTGCTGAGGGCCGCAGAGGAGGAGCCCGCAGACAGCCCTGAGCGAGGTGCCTCCTCACCCACGCCCCACTCCAGATACACAGTCTCTTTTCCGATTCCATCAAACTAGCTGTGCACGGGAGCTTAGCTCCCGCGTGTTCCCAGAGCTGGGGGAGCATTACCCAAGCAGTATCCGAACACTTACATGGCTTCTGGGGTGGCTCAGTGATAAGAGATCCACCTGCCAGTGCAGGAGACACAGGTTCGATCCCTGGAATGGGAAGATCCCATGGAAGGCTTCCCCAGGTGGTCAGTGGTGACGAGTCTGCCTGCCAATGCCGGAGGAAGGTGCCCTGGAGAAGGGCCTGGCAGCCCACTCCAGTGTTCCTGCCTGGAAGATCCCATGGACAGAGGAGCCTGGCAGGCTGCAGGCCACACGGTCGCGCGGAGTCGGACACGACTGAGCAGCTAAACGGCAGCGATTGTCTGAACATGTCTTCTCCATCAGATTCAAGCTCTAGAATTGCTTCCTCTGGCTTCAGGTCACATAGCAAACACACACCTCTTCTTAGAGCCTATTCTGGCTTACAGGAGTCCGGTTTAAGGTCCTCTCCCATATCGTGAGCGAGTGTTAAAGCCTGGGAGTTACGGAAAGTTAGGAGGGGGTGTCTGACCTGGGAGAAATTGTTCAGCTGTGTGAGATGTCTTAATGTGGTGACTGAAACGTTGATCAAGGGCGAAAGGTTCAAAGGTCCCCATTGCTGGGTCGCCACCAGGGCCTCTTACAGCCCCGGCTTCGGCTCCTTCCTCTCCAGTTCACTGAGTGCCTACTTTGCATGGTGAAGGCTGTGGGAGACAGCAGAGGTCTGACGGGTCCTGCCCTCCGGAAGTCACACCCTGTTGTTTAGAGACAAGTTGACATGTCCTAAGTGTGAGAGATCGCTGCAGAGCCAACTGTCATAAACTACTGAATTGGAGAGAGCCATTATCAAGTTCCTAGTGTAATCAGTAGAAAAACGTCAAAAGGCTCTCCCCCTTTTCCAGCAAGAATTAGAAGCACTAGAGATTTCGGTGACATAGTCATGGAGAAAAAGGTTTAGGTTTTTAAATCTGTTGGCTCAAAGTTTGGGAGGAGACTGGTACCAAAGACCCAGGGAGGGAGATGGTTGTCAAGACGCTTTTATTAAAAAAAACGGAAACGTGGGGCAGGACGAGGTGCGGTTCTCAGCCCAGTGTTGTCCAGAGAAGGGCATCTCACGCATTTCTGTTCCCGGAAGCCCTTCCTCCTCTGCTGGGAGTCTGCGCCTGCGCAGCCCTGCACTGCTGGGCAGCTCCGTGGTGTTTTCTTCCAGAAGCGCTGGTGGAACTGATGGCGGTGGTGGTGCAGCTGTGCCCCTCTGTCTGTGCAAGCAGCCACTTCGCGGTGCTCCTTGGGGCCTATGGTG
>SJYF01000768.1:2546057-2560571 GCA_006410515.1 Procapra przewalskii
CCAATTGAACACACTTTAATTTCATCAGCTTGAAATTTTCACTTCAGACAAAACACCGATTGTTCAAATGAATTCATTGATTGCTCTGGTAATAATCTTGACTTTTAAAAACCCCATCGAATTTCCCTGCTAGGAAAACAGATTTAAACATGTTTTCCCCTTTGACATAAGTAAGAACTAATACTCCCATCAAGGTCAGCTCTCTGAGATAACAATGACATGTTCATATTAACAAAGACCTCCAAGACCTTGACAGTTGGCCTTGCTTTTCCTCTCACTTTAATTTATAAACTTGAACTCAAAGGTGAAGTTGTCTTTCCTTCCATGTTTTCTTTTACAGGAGATGCGCACACTTGTTAGCTAGCCTTGTGGCCACCCACCGAGTACAGGGGAGAAGGTGAAGAGAAGAAAGGGGAGAGCAAACCCTGGCTGAGCAGTGCCTCAGCTGGCCACCCTGCTCTGTTTCCTGCGATTCTCACAGTACTCTGCTTGGGGGTTGGAAGCCTCTGTTAGGGGGATAACAGCCAGGTAGGACAGCCTCCATGCTCTGCCCAGGACACCTTGAACTTGCAGACTGGTATGCAGTCATGTTATGTGGTTGCCATGACAAATTACCACAGACTTAGTGGCTTAAAATACCATAGATTTACCATCTTACAGTCCTGGAAGTCAGAAATTCAAAATGAGTTCTGGGGCTGAACTGTGGTGTTGGAGAAGACTCTTGAGAGTCCCTTGGACTGCAAGGAGATCCAACAAGTCCATCCTAAAGGAAATCAGTCCTGGGTGTTCATTGGAAAGACTGATGCTGAGGCTGAAACTCCAATACTTTGGCCACCTCATGCAAAGAATTGACTCCTCGGAAAAGACCCTGATGCTGGGAGGGATTGGGGGCAGGAGGAGAAGAGGACAACAGAGGAAGAGATGGTTGGATGGCATCACCAACTCAATGGACATAAGTTTGAGCAAACTCCAGGAGATAGTGAAGGACAGGGGAGCCTGGCGTGCTGCAGTCCATGGGGTCCCAGAGTCAGGCATGACTTAGCGTTTGAACAATAATAACAATTATCTTACACTCCTGGAAGTCAGAAATTCAAAATGAGTTCTGGGGCTAAAATCAAGATGTAACCAAGACTTTCCTTTTGGTAACCCTGTGGAGAAATCTGTGTCCTTGCCTTGTCCAACTTCTGGAGGCTGTCCTCTTTCCTTAAATATATATATATATATTTAATATCTATTTATTTGGCTGCGCCAGGTCTTAGCCACAGCACCTGTGGATTGCCTGTTAGGTGCGGCATGTGGGGTCGGACCTGGCCCCCTGCATTGGGAGTGTGGAAACTTAGCTTCTGGACCACCTGAGAAGTCCCTGTCCTCATTCCTTGACATGTGTTTCCATTAGACCTTTCTCCTCTTGATTCCGTTGTCACTTCACCTTCTTTTTCTGCATCAACTCTCCCTCTTCCTACCTGTGAAGGTACCCATGCCATTTTGACCACCCAGACAATCCAAGAAATCTCTCCATCCAGAATCCGTAGTTCAGTTATATCTGCAAAGTCTCTTTTTGCCATATAAAGTCATATTCACGGGTTCCAGGGATTAGATGTAGATATTTGGAGGCGGGGGACTATTATTCAGCCTGCCACATGGGGCAAACAGTGTTGTGGGTATACAAATCCTTAAACACAGTGCCTCTCTCTGGATTATCTGTTGTTAAAGATTTTTGGTAAAAAGTCACTTTTTAATATTAAACAAGCATGGGTACATAATGGAGAAAATTAAAAATTTTCATGACTTAAAATTTTTTTTATCATAGGCAATTTCAAACTTTTACAAAAGCAGCAAGAATAGTATTTTAAAACTCCATGGAATCATCACAACTTCAACAACCATCAAGTCCTAAGTAACTTAGCAGCTGTACCTCCATTCACTTCCCTCGTTCTGGACTATTGTGTAGCAAATTCTAATACATTATTTCATCTGTAATATTTCATATTTCATACATATCTCTAAAGGAAAAAAAATTTTTTTAAGTAAAACCATGGTACTGTTATCCCACCTAAAAATAGTTAATTGCATCAAACATCCAGTCAATACTATAATTTTTCCAGTTTGCCTCATAATTTCTTTTACAGTTGATTTGTTCAAATCAGGAGGAAATGAGTTGTGTGTGTTGCAGTTGGTTGAAACGACTCTCAAGTCTTGTTAAATTTGTAGGCTCTGTCTTCCTCCTTCTTTTTTTTAAATTTGGAATTTCTTTGTTGGGGAAAAGAGTTATCGACTCAGAAGAGTATGCCAGTTAGATCCCACATTGTGTTAGTCATGTTCCTCATTCCCTGTATTTCCTGGAAAGTGAAGTTAGACCTAGAGGCTGGATCAGATTTAGGTTCAATTTTTTTATTGACAAGAATACCTCATTGGTGTTATGGTGTCCTACCCTCAGGAGACTCATAACGTCTGGTTGTCTTTTCTGTGCAATATTATCAACCAGTGATATTCATTGTTGAGATACATTGAGAAGTGAAAGTGAAATCGACTTTGCGACCCCATGGACTGTAGCCTACCAGGTTCCTCCATCCATGGGATTTTCCAGGCAAGAATACTGGAGTGGGTTGCGTTTCCTTCTCCAGGAGATCTTCCCGACCCAGCGATTGAACCCAGGTCTCCCGCATTGTAGGTAGACGCTTTGCCGTCTGAGCCACCCTGGAAGATCCATTAAATATCGTAAAAATGATGATTTCTTTCTTTCTTTCTTTCTTTCTTTTTTTTTTTTTGCCCGGCTTATAGGATTTTAGTTCCCCAACCAAATATCGAACCTATGTCCTCTGAAAAATAAAAATCGTGATGTCCTTATTCCATCATTTTTTTTTCACTTATTAGCTACCATCCTTCTAAATAAACAAACCAAAAAAGGAAAAATATCTTTGTTTACGAACTATCTGATTACCTCAGATGCAGTTCGCATCAAGATGGGATAAATGTTTGATTTACTTCTTCTTTTTGCCAATTTTCAAAATAATAGTTGGGCTTTCTAGCACCTTTCAGCAATGAATAGTGAGAGGTTTTTTGTTTGTTTGTTTTGAGCTTGTGCAATGAAACCCTCTTGTGTCCCATCCGTTACAGCTACTGTCTTTACCAATGTACAGTTTACCTCATAATTTGGAGAGTGAGAGCCTCCTCATGTTGGTTATATTGGAAGTTTGCTTTATTTGGTTTTTATAGCTTTTTTTGCTTTCTGGAAGACAAGATGTTCCAGGCTCATTTTGTTGATTTCTTATCCCAGATCGAGGATTCAGCCATTTCTCCAAGGACTACTGATATTTTAGTGGGAAATATTCAGCTATCATAATCTGGATGTTAAAGGTACTAATTGCTACTGAGTTGGTTACAGTGTTCAGGCCCATTCAACCTAGAGAGCTAGGAAATGTTTATTCTTTAAAGCAAAAAAAAAAAAAAAAATCATGAGTTCATACTGATACATTTTTTTTCCTATTTTAATTTTTCCCCCTTTTTCTCATATGCGGGAAGTCACTTTAGTTGTGTCAGACTCTTTGTGACCGTATGGACCGTAGCCTGCCAGCCTTCCTCTGTCCATGGGCTTCTCCAGGAAAGAATACTGGAGTGACTTGCATTCCCTCTTCCAGGGGATCTTCCCAACCCAGGGATCAAACCTGCCCTTCTTGTGGTTCCTGCTGTAGGCAGGCGGGTTCTTCACCTCTAGGGCCACCTGGGAAGCCCTTTTCTCATGCTGATACTTTTAAATTAAAAATCATCACCACAGAGGCTTTCCTTAAGCTTAACTTCCACAGCCGCATCTCTTTTTCCCTAAACGTAAAATCCTATTCTCCCCCAGTAATACTTACTCAGTACACAACGCATACACAGTCTCAGAATGATGTGTGCTTAGCGGCTCAGGCATGTCCGACTCCTGCGACCCCGCAGACTGCAGCCCGCCAGGCTCTTCTGTCCATGGGGTTCTCCAGGCAAGAATAGTGGAGTGGATTGCTATTTCCTTCTCCAGGGAATCTTCCTGATCCAGGAATCGAACCGGTGGGGGTGGGGGTGGGGGGTCTCCTGCATTGCAGGCAGACTCTTTACCAACTGTACTATGAGGGAAGCCCTCAGAATAATAATATCAATATCAATAAGAACATGATTACTGAAAACAATTTAAGATCTTTTGTGAGGAGGTAGGGATTTTTAAATTTGTTTTTGCTTCTTTTTTTTTTCTTGTTTTTTTTTTTTTTGTCCTTAGAGTATCTCCAACAAAGTATATATAGTCAAATTTATTTATTTATTTTGGTCATACAGAGTGGCTTTTGGGATTTCAATTCTCCAAACAGAGATCAAGCCAGGGGCCCCAGCATGAAAGTGCCAAGTCCTGACCACCGGGTCATCAGGGAATTCCCTCAACTTCATGTTTTAAAGTCACTTAAAATAGTTCTATCTATGAAGTTATGCCACCATTAAATATATTAGATATTTCAATATATAGAGATCACTTTTTAAATATTTATTTTGTTTTATGGTAATGTAATTTTTATTATTGTATTTACATGATTCCAAAATAAAATATTACAAACTAAGGTATGTTTGTAGATAAGTTCCTTTTTACAGAGCTTGTAAAGTCTGTATTCTTACTGGGCAGGAAACTGCTTGCTTTCCTGCACAACAGTCAGGGCAACAGATTATGGTGTTGAAACTTCTGAATTTTATCAATCTGATAGCTGAGCTATTTGTTTTCAGTGCAGTCAAAAAGTGAGTGTGGTAGAGAATATATTAAAAGTATTCAATATTTGCTTTTCTTTAACTGTGACTATGCATGCCGCATTCCTTGTTGCAGCACATATTTGAATAAGAAAGGAAATGTTCAAGACACATTTTAAAAGTTCAGTTGGACTTCCTTGGCGGCGCAGTGGATAAGAATCCACCTGCCAATGCAGGGGACTTGGGTTCCATCCCTGGTCCAGGAAGATCCCACATGCCATGGAGCAACTAAACCCCTGTGCCTCTACTCAGGAGTCCACGCTCTAGAGCCTGCAAGCTGCAGCTACTAAAGTCCACTCCCTCCAGAGCTTCTGCTCCACAATAAGAGAACCATCGCAGAGAGACGACCACGCCTTGCAAGGAAGAGTAGTTTACACTCACAAAAACTAGAGAAAGCCCATGCAAAGTAACAAAGACCCAGGGCAGCCAAAAATAGAAAATAAGTAAATAGAAATTATTAAAAGATAACATAAGTTCAGTTATGTCTAAAAATGTCCAACATACATGGATCAAGATTAGAGTGGATAATCTAATTCCAACCTGAAATTACTTGCCCTCTAAATTTTGAAATTTTCTAGCTTCTGAAATTGAGCTGTTGATGAGGAGTCTAAAGCCACTCTGATTCTCACACTTTTTTCTTTTCTTTGAAACTTTGGCATCTTTTCTGTAGGTTGAAGTTCAGATATTTTATGATGCTAAGTCATAATGTCAGATTATTTTGTTCTTTGGGCAGTTGGTATATCCTTTCCATCTAAAGAGTCATATGTTTAGCTGAGAAACTGTATTATTGTGTATGAGTGTGTGCTAAGTCGTTTCAGTCGTGTCCAACTGTTTGTGACCCTATGAACTGCAGCCCACCAGGCTCCTCTGTCAATGGGATTCTCCTGGCAAGAACACTGGAGTGGGTTGCCATGTCCTCGATTCCTTTGATTATTTGTTCTCCTTCATTTTGTCTCTCCTGTGTTTGGACCACCTGTTAGCCAGATATTGGGTCTCCTGCACTGATGGCTTATGCCTCTTATTTTTTCCTCACTTTTTATATTTCTTAGTTGTTTTACTATATTTTCTTCGATGTGAATTTTCTTTAATGTTACCTTCCAGTCCTTCTACTATAGATGCAACATTGCCTCAAATCTCTTGAAAGATACATAAGCCATACTGTGATACTGAAAGGGTAACAGCCAGGCATGCCAGGGGTCTCCAGTCGGAGGAAATAGCCTGCAGGTGTCAGACATTTTTATCTCTCTTAAGCGACAGGAGGAAACAACCTAGCTATATTTTTTCTTTCTCTATACAAATTTAAAAGGAGGTTTCTCTTAAAATTCTGTGTTGCCGTAATGACACCTGCTTTCACCTGAAGTTAACTATTCTCAAACCTAGAGATAACCAATGCCTTTTTCTTATGGAAATGTTTATCTTCAGTTCAGTTCAGTCGCTCAGTCATGTCTGACTCTTTGCAACCCCATGAATCGCAGCACGCCAGGCCTCCCTGTCCATCACCAACTCCCAGAGTTCACTCAGACTTACGTCTATCGAATCAGTGATGCCATCCAGCCATCTCATCTTCTGTCGTCCCCTTCTCCTCCTGCCCCCAATCCCTCCCAGCATCAGAGTCAACTCTTCTCATGAGGTGGCCAAAGTACTGGAGTTTCAGCTTTAGCATCATTCCTTCCAAAGAAATCCCAGGGTTGATCTCCTTCAGAATGGACTGGTTGGATCTNNNNAGGGACTCTCAAGAGTCTTCTCCAACACCACACTTCAAAAGCATCAATTCTTTGGCGCTCAGCCTTCTTCACAGTCCAACTCTCACATCCATACATGACCACAGGAAAAACCGTAGCCTTGACTAAAGCTATGCTAATATACTATGCATTTACCCCAAACTCTGTCTTCAAGCTTTTGGCTCAGTCAGAACCAACTTGACAAGCCATTATGTTATACTCAGATATTGTTCCCCTAATCTATGTAAAGGAAACTATTTGTGTGCTGATCTGCTCTTCTTCAAGATTCGAGTTTATCGTTTTATGGCCCAGGATGAACCATTTGGTGCCAAGATTATCCCAAAATGCATCTTATGGGTGAGGGGCCTGGTGCCATTCTGAGTTTTAAGACATTCCTTTCTTTCATTAACATACTGCTGCTGCTGCTGCTAAGTTGCTTCAGTCGTGACCGACTCTGTGTGACCCCACAGACGGCAGCCCATTGGGCTCCCCCATCCCTGGGATTCTCCAGGCAAGAACGCTGGAGTGGGTTGCCATTTTCTTCTCCAATGCATGGAAGTGAAAAGTGAAAGTGAAGTCGCTCAGTTGTGTCTGACTCCTAGCGACCCCATGGACTGCAGCCTCCCAGGCTCCTCCGTCCATGGGAGTTTCCAGGCAAGAGAACTGCAGTGGGGGGTGCCATAGTGACTATATAACATCCAGCTGAAAACTAGCGGAGCGGTACTCTTTCTGCCCCCTTCTGATGTCTATGTCAGAAGCTTTCTTTATCTCCTTTATACTTTAATAAAACTTTATTACACAAAAGCTCTGAGCGATCAAGCCTCGTCTCTGGCCCTGGATTGAATTCTTCTTCCGGGCCAAGAATCCCAGTGTCGTGATTCAACAACAACCTTTCAATACTTTAGGTCTCTGCCATATTATTCCAGATCCAGGAGTCACAGCCTTCACTTTTGGATCAATCTGTGTTGCATTTAGATGTTCGGTATGTTTGATGCAGTTTATAATAAAAATGATTCCCCAAGACCTTCCTCTGGTTATATACACACACACAAAAACAAATAATGAAAAGAACTGGGGGAAACACAGGAGTGCTCGGAAAGAAAGCAAGAGGCTGGTTTTAGAATTGCAAACTGGAGATATATTCTCCCTTATACTGCCATTCTCCAGAGTTAGCCCCCTGGAGAGATTGTAGTTGGAATGCCTCAAGGCATTGTCAAATGTGAAAAGTGAAAAGAAAGTGAAAGTCACTCAGTCATGTCCGACTCTTTGGACCCCAGGGACTGTACAGTCCATGGAATTCTCCAGGCCAGAATACTGGAGTGGGGAGACTTTATCAAATGTATGGCGTTATATTTCAACGGCTTGGTGCAGTGGTATGACCACTGTATTTAAGAGCAAGAAACTGAGGTTCTAGATTAGAATCTGTGTTTTAGGACCCTTGGGAGTTAGTGACAGACACCTGATTCTAACTAGCTTAAACACCAGCGGGGTTTACTGGGAGCACGTTGAGAGGGTGCCCACAGAACTGGGAACAGGGGTAACTGAGGTCCTGCTGTTACTCTCGATCTTCGCCTCACATCTTGCTTCTCCCTGAGGATCAGAGCCCTGCAGACTATTCCACAGAGCTGGATACCCGACTGATGACGGTTCTGGGCTCATGATTCAAGAGGAAGGGGTGGGCAGATTCTCTCCCAAGCTTTGACCTGAAACATTCCAGGAACGGACTTGGACAGGCTCTCCTTCAGACACCAGGCTCACTTCGAACCAGTCTATAGCCAGGAAGGTGGTGGCTAAGACTGATGTGAGCCCACCTCTGGGACAGGTCAGGAGTGGGGTGAGACCTTCAAGATGGGGAGCCCCACTGCAGCCACACTGTTGGAGATGGGGAGGGGAAACAGCTTTCCCATGAAAAGGGGAACAACGCTGGACCTGTCATAGCCCGGATGTCCACCAATCACTTCTACTAACCTGAGCTGTGACTTCTGATCCAAACTGAATCTCAGCTCATCTATTTGAAGAGTAAGACGTACGGGTGAAGCATCTCTGTGGTTCTTTTCCAGCTCAAACACATGCTTTTGCTGAAAAATCACATGTCTGTCTCATTCTTTTTTAACTTGCATGAGAATTAAACATCTCTATTAAAGACCGGGAAATCGTGATTCCACACATTAACTAGGAGAGGGAAACAGAACTATTTAAAGAATGTCTTTCCTCTGAGGACTTTTTAGAAGGTGCAGCATATCCCTGCAGTTACTGTTTCATCCCCGGAACACAGATATAAATATCTACCTACCCTTTTCCCACTGCGTATTTTATCTCCCTAAGGAGGCTCTGATTGTGGCAGAAGGTCCTTGGGGGCTGAGTGGGGAGCATGGCTTTCTCTCAGTGACAGCTGGTCGAGGAGGGCAATGCAACTGACATTTGGCCCCAGACATCTCTCTACTGGTAGCACTTGGACCAAACACCCTTGAAATGCAGCTGCAACCAGCTCTCTATATACTAAAGGGGCCAGCTGGCTGACTCCAACGACCTTTAATCACTCCTTGCCACTCTGTGTGTAAGGAAGTGCATGCAATTAACATCTAGTCCCTGATTGTAAGTGGACACCATTAATTTCTGATTTTCCCAATTGCTAGAGTCATAAATTTTTTCCATCAAAACTATCAGGGTCTAGGTACGAGGAAGAGAAAAAAAAAGGAAAAAAAAACTATCAAGATTTCATGCATTTCTTCTCCCATTTTCCCTGTCCCTTCTTTCCCTGAGTTACGATTTGTCTCTCTTTCCCTAGTGTGAGCCATAGATATTCAATTAGACTAGTATTTTTTTCTGTTAATTACACCAAGACTTTTGAACTCAGCCAGAAATGAGGGTTGAATCAGATAGTCCCAAGTAACTGATATGTGGAGAAAAGTGGATTTAAGGATAGAATCAAGAGGAAACCTTACTGGAACTTCCCTGATGGCCCAATGGTTAAGACTTCGTGCTCCCAATACAGGGGGCATGGGTTTGATCCCTGGCCAGGGAACTGGGAAACTAAGCTACCCTCCCCCTCACCACACACACACACACAAGAATAGAACCTTATTTTGAATTTTGCTTCCTACTATGCCCTTAGAACATATTTGGTGAGGCTGGCCCTCCCAAGACGCTAGGAAGGGACAAAGGTGGTCTGTGGGAGAGCTTCTTTCCCTTTGTCCCTCCAGATCCACTCTGCATCCTGATGTGGATGGATCGCCTCAATATGCTTTGCACTCTCTCTATTTCAGCTGGACCTGGGCAATGGGGAGCTCCAGCAGGGGACTGGGGGGAAAGATGAGAGCACGGTCAAGGAGTTTAAACTGCAGCCTCCCTCCATGGGAGGTCAGCTCCACTGGCTGCCTCCCCTGATGGATGGGTGACCCTCTCAGGGTGGTCTGTTCTTTCCGCTTCTGCTTTCTCTCCCACATCCTTGTGGGTTGAGGGAGAGGTGGTGTCAGTTCCGAGGCTATTAACCTGGGTTCCTTCTACCTCTTGAGGTTTTCTCCTGCGTGCACGCTCCGTCTTTGTTATCTGTCCCTTTATAAAGAAACCCTCTCCATATTTTTGGAATTTGACTGCCACTCCCTTAGGGAGTAGACAATTTTGCAGCCAACTTTAGCTGAAAACAGAATCTCAATGCTGAAGCGACAGTGTTCAGTCCAAGATATTAACCAGCGCTGCAGTCTTCACTCCAGGATGAGAGCCACCCTCCTCCCCCAAGGGGGAATGTGCAGGGGGTCCTGCCTCTAGTGCGGAAAGGGCATTGGACCAACCTCTCTCTCTTAGCCCTCGTCCACAGCCTGTTGACTCCATTCCTAGACTGAAATAGGGGACAGAGAGGACAGACCAGTCTCACCTGAACTGATTCTGTCATAACCGGGTTCTGCACCCTCTGGCCTGGCATGGTTAGAACCCATTCTCTCTCCTGGCCCCTTGAGACTGCCAGCACCCCAGTCCCCAGGTGCACAACCCCTGACTGGGACGGTCTCCCCTCTGGCTGGTGCTCCCCTCAGTCCTGGTTCTCCAGGGGGCCTTTCACACATGGCTGCCCCCTCCTCTCATCTTTTCAGGTTATCTTCCTGGGCAGCCCTGAAATTCTGGGTGACCCTCCCGTGGGTAAAGTTCGTGTCTAGTTGGCAGTCTGATCTGGCTCACTTTGCTGCGCTCCTTCAGACAGCTCAATGGCTGGATGGTCCTGCCAGCCACTGTGTCTGCAAACCCACAGGGGACCCACAGGCTCTGGGAGTGGTTCCCTGAAGTCTCCTCTCAACAAACTGGAACAAGTGGAGAGACACACTCCACCTCCTATATTGGGGGAGAGGACTGGAACTCACAACCCAGAAATGCCCGTGGAGTCACGTCTGTTACCACTTTCTCCAGCCTCTGATATTCCCCGGATGTGGGAGGAGGCTTAAAGGAGGGAGGGAATTAGTTCTCCAATAGCGTCTCTGCAGATGCCTCTGGAGTGAGGGGCGGCGGTGGGCTGTGGGGGTGAGAGAAGCAATTGGTCTGTACACTTGGGCAGGTCATCTTTACCTCATCTTGGAGGCTCAGTTTTAACAGACTGCAATGGACTGTTACACATGCTCTTGTTGTTAAGTTGCTAAGTTGTATCCAGCTCTTTTGCAATCCCATGGGCTGTAGCCCGCCAGGCTCCTCTGTCCGTGGGGACTCTCCAGGCAAGAAGACTGGAGGGGGTTGCCATTCCCCTCTCCAGGGGATCTTCCAGACCCAGGGATCGAACCCGGGTTTCCTGCATTGCAGGCAGATTCTTTAGCACTGAGCCACCTGGGAATATAAGTTTTGAACTGCTAATAAAAAGAAACGAAACAAAACAGTTTAAATTGGCTCCCATAATAAAGAGAATTTTTGGTTTGCTTAATCGACAAAGTCCAGAAATCAGGTGCTCTGTTTCTCTGTAATTCTCTCAGCTCTGTCCATCTCAGTATTTCTAAGGTGGCTGCCCTACAGCCCCGGTGTATGCTTCCTCGTTCATATCCAGGGAACAAAGAGGATCTCTCTTCCCTCAACCACTGAACAAGTCTTGAGATTCACTCTGATTGGACGAAATTTGACTACATAGGCTAAGTTCTTATCCCAAGTCAATCCTGCCAATACTGGGTGAGTACGATGCGCTGATTGGCTTAAGTCTAGGGTAGAAGCCATTCCAGCTCAGTCTCTATGGGAGAGAGATGGGTCATCCTGATTGGGTTAAACCTCTGGGGACCCATTCCTGGAGTTGGTGATGAAGGTAGTGGAGGTGATGACTCTTAGACTCAGCCTTACCCACATGTCCTAGTTGTGTAACTAAGAGAAGGGTGGGAAGGGTTGTTCAGGAAACAACTACATCCACCCAGTCCAAGGTCAGTTTACTCAAGCAACTCTTTTGTCATCCTACTCAAGTATCTCTTTGGTCCCTGCATAATATATGATTTTGTGGGTATCTAAATATTTTATATTCATAATGCAAACATACTCGTGACTTTAAAAGGCATTCATTCTGCTTTTCACTGGAGAAGGGATGGCTAACCACTCCAGTGTTTTTGCTGGCGAATCCCATGGACAGAGGAGCCTAGAGTGGGCTATAGTCAATGGGGTTGCAAAGCGTCGGACAAGACTGAGCAACTAACACTTTTGCTTTGGGATGACTTTGCCACTAGACATGATCCATTATATTTTTAATGCCCCACAAAAATGTTTTAAACTTTTTAGGTCAAAGAAAATACTTTAAAATATATTTCTGTGTGCATTTTTATAGCAATACAGTTTTAAAATATTATTATTGTTATTTACTTTTAAAAAGTTTTGGAAAATTTAAATGGAGGCATGGGCCCAGCAAGGCACATGGACTGGTGTTCCTAGGACGAGGAACAAGGTAGACGAGTCATCGGGCAGCCCTGCTCGGCATTCCTTCTTTACTGTGCTATCCCACCACAGTATTTAGTGTTGCTAATAGGAATTGCAGGCATGAAATTAAGACTCTTGCCCCTTGGAAGAAAAGCTACGACAAACCTAGACAGCACATTAAAAAGCAGAGGTAATACTTTGCCGATAAATGTCCGTCTAGTCAAAGCTATGGTTTTTCCAGTAGTCATGTACGGATGTGAGAGTTGGACTATAAAGAAAGCTGACCGCTGAAGAATTGATGCTTTTGAACTGCGGTGTTGGAGAAGACTCTTGAGAATCCCTTGGACTGCAAGGTCAAACCAGTCCATCCTAAAGGAAATCAGTTCTGAATATTCATTGGAAGGACTGATACTGAAGCTGAAACTCTAATACTTTGGCCACCTGATGGGAAGAACTGATTCAGTGGAAAAGACCATGATGTTGGGAAAGTTTGAAGGCAGGAGGAGAAGGTGACAACAGAGGATGAGATGGTTGGATGGCATCACCGACTCAATGGACCTGAGTCTGAGTAAACTCTGGGAGTTCCTGATGGACATGGAAGCCTGGCATGCTGCAGTCCATGGGGTCTCAAAGAGTCGGACACGGCTGAGTGATTGAACTGAACTGAACAGGAACTTAAAGGCTGAATCAAAGAGATTATCCTTTGAACTCCAAGGTTACTACCCACTTACTTGTACTAGAGATACGGAGCTTGAAAATAGTAGTCCTGGGAAGTCAGGCCTGCCTCCACAAAAGAAGCAGAGGAGGGAAGGCAATTCATTCTATGGGTGAAATAAAAACCTAACATATTCGAAGCATTTTCTTCTACTTGGAGGCTAATGAACATGGGCACAGTCTGCTAACATATTTTCATGCATATTATATCATGATCCCCATAACAACCCAACTCACTTCATTCTCAAAGAATTCGACTCAGGGAAGGCAAGTATAACCTTCCAGTTTCCTATGCAATTATACCTCCAGGAAGGGTAGGTCAGCTCAAGGCTTTTGACTCCAAAGCTTTTGCCTTACTGCTAGTGCCCAGAGGCAATAAAATTGGAAGTCAAAATTTTTTTTTTGGTAAATAGTTTATCTAACCATGCAAAGTGGGCAGTGACTTAGGGCATACCCAAAGAGTTCTAAGAGCAGACCAGGGCCTTGGGGGTAACTTCTTCCCAGACATGCTGCAAGGTTGCCCATAATGCAGGTCCATTCCCCACCAGGTGTTCCCGTCCTAATCTGTGGTGCTTTGAGGTCAGAGGCCGGCTTCGGTGGAGCTGAGGAAGGCTAACCACCCACAAGGGAGGCTTGCTTGATGCATGGGGCCACCGGCTCTCAGATCCAGGCAGCAGAGGCACTTCCATGCTTTTCAGCATCACCGCTGTTGCCCATACTGCCTCTCCAGCCTGTCCTTGCAGTGCTAGTCTGAGTGATCTGGGGCCCTTAACGCAATAACAATCCACAAAAGAAACATGCATTGGGGTGCTTCCCCAGCAACCCCTGCTTTCTCCACTTCCAGGAAATTAGGCAGACAAACTAAACCCCTGCAAAAGGGGAGGTGCCTCTACTGACAGCATCTGCATTACCCAGGAGCTTGTTAAGCAAATTCTCAGGCCCACCCTCACCTATTGATTGAGAGTCTGTGAAGGTGGTGTGAACAAAGAGTGTTGCCTGCCAGTATCAGGAAACAAAGGATTTTTGACCCTCAAGTCATCAATGGCCTCCCTGATAAGCCTATTGAAAAAGCACTAAATTCATTAACTTGAGATGTCTCCGCGTGAGCTAAATCCCTTCAGTTGTGTCACACTCTTTCCATCCTATGGGCTGTAGGCCACCAGGCTCTTCTGTCCATGGGATTCTTCTCTAGGCAAGAATACTGGAGTGTGTTGCCATGCTCTCCTCCAGGGGATCTTCCCCACCCAGGGATTGAATCTGTGTCTCTTACAGCTACTGCATCAGCAAGCAGGTGTAAGACCTCTCGGCCTTTTCTCAGGACCTGTCGCTCCAAAGACCGCAATGGCTCGAATTCGATGCAATAAGCAAGAGGATTTATTAGGCCGGCGCGCCAGGGTTCAGTCTCCTCGGGAGGAGTGAACCCCGAACGTTAATCATGAGGGACTTTTATACA
>SJYF01000768.1:2565346-2579544 GCA_006410515.1 Procapra przewalskii
CTAAGTTCTTCACATCTTTATTTTTTAGCGGCACCACTATGGTAGAATAATCACAGGAACGAAAACAAGTCTTTGATTAAAAACAGTTTCAACAACTTTCGATTACTTCCCACACAGGTTTTTTATCACTAGAGCCACCTGAGAAGCCATGGTTTTCTTTACTTAATGCTAACTGTGAAGGGCTGTAGCCTCTCGGGAGGGAAGGAGGCCTTCCAAAGGAGGGCTATGCCCCAGCTCCCCGATCTCTGGGTGGTGTATGGGCGGCATAGTCTTTAGCAACCATTGCCAAGGTTGCTCTAGTTCAGTTCAGTTGCTCAGTCGTGTCCGACTCTTTGAGACCCCATGACTGTAGCCCACCAGGCTCCTCTCTCTAGGGAATTCTCCAGGCCTGTCAGGCCTCCCTGTCCACCACCAACTCCTGAAGTTTACTCAAACTCATGTCCATTGAGTCGGTGATGCCATCCAACCATCTCATCCTCTGTCGTCCCCTTCTGTGAAGGGGAAGCGCGGAAGAATTACTTTTGAGCTGTGGTGTTGGAGAAGACTCGTCAGAGTCCCTTCCCTTGGACTGCAAGAAGATTCAACCAGTCCATCCTAAGAGAAATCAGTCCTGAATATTCATTGGAAGGACTGATGCTGAAACTGAAACTCCATACTTTGGCCACCTAATGCGAATCGCTGACTCATCTGAAAAGACCCTGATGCTGGGAAAGATTGAAAGCGGGGAAAGGTCGCTCTAAGGGGTTTGTAATTGTTCGGTGGGCAAGACTTTCTCAAACACGCCCCTACCCTCCTTTGTAAGAGGCTGAACTCTCCTCCCCAGGTAGTCCAGCGAGCAGAGATCTACAGCCTTTCCATTTCTGACCCAGGTGCCTGGACACCGCAGCTAGTCCCCGCCTCCACTGCGAGCATGCGCGCTATCAGGCTGCCCTCCGACCCCGCCTCCCTCAGGCCCCGCCCCTCTGGTCCTCCACCGCCTCGCCCCGCCCCGCGCACGCCCAGGGCCGGGTTTTTTTCCTCCCGTGATGCTCCGCGGCGCGGGCGATTCGTAGCTAATGGAGGGCGCTTTGTCCCCGGAAGCATGTTGCTCTACCAGCTGTACGTCTGGCCACAAGGGCGAGAGGCACGTCTCCTCTCTGTTAGGCAGGCGGCTCTCGGAAGACTCGAGCCGCCACCGGCTGCTGCAGGAGTGGGTGAACATGTGTAGCTCCATGAGCGAAGACGCATCGGTGGCCTGCTCTGAAAGGACGCGGCGCGAGGAGGCTGCGGAGCCGGCGGAGGGGCACAGGCCGCTGGTGTTTCTGTGCTCGCGCTGCCGGCGACCGCTGGGAGACTCGCTGAACTGGGTGGCGAACCAGGAGGACACCAACTGCATCTTGCTGAGCTGTCAGTTCGGGCCGGGTCGGGTGGTGGGACTTAGGACTAAGGGTTGCCTTCTTCCTGGTGTGCGGCACCTGGGCGGCCCCGGAAGAGGCGGGGGTGTTTTGGAGCAACTCGGGGTCTTTAAAAGCAGAGCAGTCTGAGAGGCTGGGCTGTTCCAGAAAAGGGGCAGGAGGAGAGTCATCCCTGCATCTTGGGCTTACGCGTGGAAGTCCTTTTCTGGGGTCCCCCATCCCAGAAGAACAGTGGACCAATCAGCAACGTCGTAAGCATGACTTGGGGGGGGGGCGGGGAGTCAACCAACCAGGTTGTAAGCATTTAAGGCGTAGCTGCTCTGTTATGCCTCATAGAAATTAGTGGGCTCTATTAATCGGTAGGTAATATTGTTAATTGTTTACTTAGGAAATTAAGCTTTTCAGCGGCCTGCTTCCTGCAGGGGATGCCAGGATCGATTTTTCGGATCCTAATAGTTGTATCAGCGGACGCCTTTAGTCTGAAGTGTTACAACTTCAGAGTTGACGAATCATAATGCTCTTATAAAAATTGAAGGAGACTTGCAATAAAAACACTAACAACCCTCACAAAATTGGAGAGGAAGGAGGATGTGGTAAAAGGGTGAAGAAGGTCAGAGTTGTAACTTTTAATACTGATTCTACCGGTTACCTGTATGTTTCCCCAGAGTTTCTTTGTTTTGCTGTTTTCATAGTGCTTATTTAGGGAAGTGGTTCACTGAGTTATCACTAAGTTTTCTGAGTTACCACTGAGTGGTTTTCTGAGTTGATGTAAAAGTGACTGTTCTTTTTGAACTTGTGGTTTTCAAGATTAAATTTCTGCTATATTTGAATTCTGTAAATATTTTTAATGGCAGAAATTCACCACCGATTTATTGACATTTATGGAAAGTTTTCCTTCCTGGGATGTATTGGGAAAAAAGGAGAGCAGTGTCCACCTGTTACCCAAAACTTTTTGAAGTCTGTTTTTCTTAAGGATGCACTTAACAGTAATTGTTGAATCCTTCGGTTGTTAAACATAAGCCTAAGAACATACATTTCCCATAGTAATTCATTGAGATTAATCCTTCACATCTATTAAAATCAAACAATGCAGAAGGGTGTAAAAGTAAAAAGGACTGTCCCCAAATCTTATCCCCTAATCCTGACACTCTCAAGGCCCCAGAGTTCAACATGCTTCATTCTCATTCATACTTCCAGATACTCTCCATGCGTATGTGAGCATGTTTAAACATATAAATTTTCAAAAACAAAAACACCCTTGGGATAATGTTTATCCTGTTAAGCATCCTTACCTTTGTATTCTACATCTATATTCTGAGTATTTTTCCATGTTAGTGCATATAGGCATAATTCACAGTTTTAGCAGCTGCCTCTTATACCTCACCTGTGTAGGTGATGGCCCTCAACGGCGTGGGTTTGAATCCTGGTCTTCCACTTACTAGCTATGTCTTGGGGCAAGCTACATAGCCTCTCTCTGCTTCAGTTTTCTCCTCTGTAGACTTGAGGATAATACTTACATGGGGGTAATTAGGAGGACTAAGCGAGTTAGTGTGTGTCCTGCGCTAAGAAGAAATAGGAAGTGCCACTTAAGTGACATCCTTAATAGAGATGCTGTTCATCCTCCCAGTCTGTCCCTGTTGATAGAGGTCTAGGTTTTTTCCCAGGGTTGCTGCTTTAGAACCACATGTATGTATTTGGGTTGAGATTTTGCTACAGTACGAGGGCCTTGGTAGGCTGTTATAACTGAGAATCTTAATCTTTATTCTAAAAATGAGAACCAGAGTCTATTTTAGTGACTTCGGCGTTTAAGCTGGAGAGTGATAGGACTCAGGTTTTTCTCTGGAGGATGCACTGAAGAGAATAAGCGTCGAAGTGGGGAGGTCAGTCTGGGGCCAGCACAGCTGCTCAGGGAGAGGAGGTGGCAGTGGTGTGGGGCTGGAGTGAGGCTCATGGGGTAGAACGGACAGGACTTCTCAGAGGAGCATCTGAAGGTGAGAAGGGTAAGGACGTGATGAGTGTAGGGTGACACCAATTTCTGATCTGAGCGGTGGGCAGATGGGAGTGGGGTTTACTGAGTTAAGGTAGACTGTAGAGGAGGTGAACTCAAGAGTCTGTTCAGATGTCCTTTCTTCATGTCCGTCCACCTTTGGTGTGTCCTGAATTTGGATGCTCTGGGAATTTTTCCTGTTGCTTCTAGGGATCAGGTGTGACCCCTGTTCAAGTTGTTGTCTAAAAGATTTGGGGCTGGGTTCCTGTGGACCCTTTGTGCTGCTGCTGCTGCTAAGTCGCTTCAGTCATGTCTGACTTTGTGAGACCCCATGGACAGCAGCCCACCAGGCTCCGCCATCCCTGGGATTCTCCAGGCAAGAACACTGGAGTGGGTTGCCATTTCCTTTTCCAATCTATGAAAGTGAAAAGGAAAAGTGAAGTCACTCAGTCATGTCTGACTCTTTGCGACCCCATGGACTGCAGCCTACCAGGCTCTTCCGCCCTTGGGATTTTCCAGGCAAGAGTACTGGAATGCGTTGCCATTGCCTTCTCTCTGCTACTTGTAGGGAAATAAGACTTTGAGATGTATGCCCAGGCTTGTGGCTCAGACGGTAAAGCGTCTGTCTGCAGTGCAACCAGGGAAGATCCGCTGGAGAAGGAAATGGCAGCCCACCCCAGTATTCTTGCCTGGAAAATCCCATGGATGGAGGAGCCTGGTAGGCTACCATCCATGGGGTCGCAGAGTCAGACACGACTGAGCTCACTCACTCACTCTGGGTTAATCCCTGTTTTATTGTGTTTGGCAGGTATACTTGATAGTCTGTAGTTTGAGGTTCTGATTGTTCCAAGTTTCACTGTCAGTTGAATTTTTTCTTCCCTGATTGTTCTAAGTTTTACCATCAATTGAATTTTTTCTTCCTAATTTTATTCATTTTGTTAATTTCAGTGTTTTCTGGGAAGGGAAGGAAATAACTCTTATTCTGCTGTGTTTTTCCAGAAGACCCTGTACACTTAGTTTTAAACCACTGTGTGTGTGTGTGTCTTATGTCAAACCACATTAATACATTGTTGTTACTTCTTTCCAGGCGTTACCTGTAATGTTTCTGTGAATGAGGAACAGATGCTATCCAAACGTAAACATGATAGTTGTTGGTGAGTAAAGCTATATCTATATGAGTTTGTATATTTTTTTTTTAATAAAAATCTTTAAAAAGATCATCAGCAGTAAAATTTGGGATAAAACGTTTTTCCTGGTGTGTGTGTCTGCTTAGTTGCTCAGTCGTGTCTGACTGTTTGCAACCCCGAGGACTGTAACCCTCCAGGCTCCTCTGGAGGAGGATTCCGTGGGGATTTTCCAGGCAACAGGACTGGAGTGGGTTGCCATGCCCTCCTTCAGAGGATCTTCCCAAGCCAGGAATCGAACCCAGGTCTCCTGCATTTCAGGTGGATTCTTCACAGTCTGGGCCACCGGGGAAGCCCTTTTTCATGGTAATATCAAATCACTGTGCATGCTTAGTTACTTCAGTCGTGTCTGACTCTGCAACCCTGTGGACTGTAGCCTGCCAGGCTTCTCTGTCCGTGGGCTTCTCCAGGCAAGGATACTGCTGTGGGTCACTGTGTCCTCCTCCAGGGGGTCTTCCTGACCCAGGGATCGAGCCCACGTCTCTTACATCTGCTGCACTGGCAGGTGGTTTCCTGAGTGACAGTGGGCGCCTTTAGATTTAAGAAGGAAGAGTTTCTAAACTTCTCAAGGCCTGTTCCTACACTTCCATTTTGGGTGTTTGGCTTGGACCTGAAGGTCATTGAAAATAAAAACAGAAAAAGAAAGTATCTTTATCATGGAATCTCTGAGCCAAAGAATGCTTTAGATAAATGCTCTCTGCTTTTCATGCCGTAGCACCCATAGATAATGCTAATGTGGCACAGATAGACATGTGCGGCCCACTGAGGTGAACAGACAAGGCTGCATACACGGTGGCACAGGGCCTCCAGCTGCCCCAGGCCCTGCTTTATCTCCAGATGTTGAAGGGGTCAGGATCCTGCTCTACCTGCCACCGTCTACCGCAAGCGGTATCCTCAGCAAACTAAATGGGAAGCTCTGCTTTGAAGAATTGTTGCCCAAAAGTTGTCTTACTGATGCATATGAATAAGTGGTATACAAGCAGTTCAACAGAAATGAATAATCATATATTAAAATTTTTATTATTATTATTTATCTTAATATTTATCTCTTTGGCCCCACAGGGTCTTCACGGTGGCACTTGGGATCTTTGATCTTTGGTTGTGGACTCTTTAGTGTGCAAACTGTTAGTTGCGGCATGTGGGATCTATTTCTCTGATCCCCAAGGATCAAACCTGGGCCCCCTGCATTGGGGAGCTCAGAGTCTCAGTCGCAGGACCACCAGGGAAGTCCCTTTTTTTTTAAAAAATTTTAAAACATTGGTTTTTCATTTTTAGTAATATTAGAGTGTCCTATTCAAATAAAGTATCTTTTCATTTAAAAAATTACTCTCTTTAAGGAGAATTTAAAGTCATAATACGACAGGTGGCGTGTGAATGTAACAGAAATTGTACTGCTGGCATGCTGGTAGTAAACAATTTGGAAAACCCAGCCTTGGATCATTTCTCCCTTTATTGATGAAGAAAATGAGGCCTGGGGAGGTTTACAGCCTCACCAAAGACATAGGCCGTGAGCAGGAGCTAATCACGGTGCTTTGCCGTCCCTTCCTGCAGAGGGGCCTCTACTCCCTAGTTCCGGTCATTCTGATGCCAGCTTACAGCTTTGCAGTCGCACACTTGATATTTTTCATTACATTGACTCTGAGTTTTTATTTAAGTTTATTTTAAAAGGAGTCGGTATGACTGCTGTGAATGTATCAGTTGCTGTTGCTCGAAAGTAACTGTGACAATATTACAGTGGAAACAAATGTTATTAAATTCTACCCCTGGCTGGCTGGTTCTGAGCCTGAGGTCTGTCCTCTTACAGTTAAAAGATTTGCAGCTGTGATACACACATTAAAGACCTTCTAGCACCAGGCTGAGACTTTTCTGTCCTTCATAATCAAGATTTCTAGAGAACTGAAAAGGGAATCGACCCTGTTCTGAACCAGTGTTGCTGTGTTCTGGTTGCTTGTATCACCCGAACCCCCTCCTTTATGCCAAGCTCTAGCTCATGGGCCAAGCGCCCGTTTTTATAAACATGTTTTCATTGGAGCACAGGTCATTCAGTTATGTATTATCTGTGGTGACTTCCATGCTACAGTGGTAGAGACAAGTAGTTGCAGTAGACTCCACATGGCCTGCAAGCCTAAAATATTTGTTCTCTGACTCATCACAGAAAAAAATTTGCCTGTCCCTGCCCCAGGGCATTAATGATCCTTGGTGGACAATGTGACATTTAAAGAACATGGACGCCTGGGGAAGGAAATGGCAACCCACTCCAGTATTGCCTGGAAAATCCCATGGATGGAGAGCCCGGTTGGGTATACTCCATGGTGTCACAAAGAGTTGGACACGACTGAGCAACTTCACTTCGAAGAATATCAGTAACTAATGGTGTTTGGAGGAAAGTGATGCAAGTTATGGCCAACCTAGACAGCATACTAAAAAGCAGAGAGATTACTTTGCTAACAAAGGTCAAGGCTATGATTTTTCCAGTAGTCATGTGTGGATGAGAGAGTTGGACTATAAAGAAAGCTGAGCACCGAAAAATTGATGCTTTTGAACTGTGGTGTTGGAGAAGACTCTTGAGAGTCCTCTGGACTGCAAGGAGATCTAACCAGTCCATCCTAAAGGAAATCAGTCCTGAATATTTATTGGAAGGACTGATGTTGAAGCTAAAACTCCAATACTTTGGCCACCTGATGCGAAGAGCTGACTCATTTGAAAAGACCCTGATGCTGGGAAAGATTGAAGGTGGAAGAAGGGGACGACAGGATGAGATGGTTAGGATGGCATCACTGACTCAATGGACATGAGTTTGAGCAAGCTCTGGGAGTTGGTGATGGACAGGGAGGCCTGGCGTGCTGCAGTCCATGGGGTTGCAAGGAGTTGGACACGAGTGAGCGACTGAACTGAACTGATGCTTAAAGGCATATAATTTAGGTTCTATAAAATCTGAAGGAGAAGTGAGCATGGGACAATGGTGAAGAAATGAGGTCATGGAGATTTCTTGGCACCCCTAACCTAGGATCACGCAGTGTAACAGAGCTGGGAGACTAGACCACAACTTGGAACTTACTGTGCTGGAGAGAAGTGTGACTGGAGATAGAATTAGAGTTAATTTATCTTTAGCATTTGGTGGTTGAATTTGAGTGGTGGCTAATATTTAAAGTTTGCTGGAATTGAGTTTTCAAATAAAGTTCGTGTTAAAATTAGCATTTTATGTATTTTGACAGTAAAAATAGGTGTAAGAATCAAAATTCTTTCAAAGATTTATTAATTATATTTCTTGTTAAAAATTAAATTTCTTAAGGATTACTACTATTATTTATCTTTACATTATTGTTATCCTTCCATTTAGTACAGTCTAGGTCAATGATCTGTAATGATTATAAGACAAAACATGTGTATTTTCTGTCTTGGAGAGTCATTCTGGAGGTATTCATTTTCCTCACTGATTAAAAAAAAAGGCTTTATTTGAGATACCAAAAATAAATAAATAAATGAACATGTATGATCTTTTTGCCTTATTTCAGAATTTTAGTTAATTTTTATACCAGATTGAGGCGTTTACATTCTAGAAAAGCACCATCTTCTTAGTATATCCTCAGCTTCTTTTTCATCTTTGTAAATTTTTATTTATTTTTGTCTGTGCTCCGTCTTCCTTGCTGGGCATGGGCTTTCTCTAGTTCTGGTGCGCTGGGGCTGCTCTCTAGCTGGCGGTGTTCGAGCTTCTCATTGTGGTGGCTTGTGGAGCATGGGCCCTGGGAGCTCGGGCTGCAGTAGTTGTGGTGCACAGGCTTAGTTGCTGCACGGCATGTGGAATCTTCTGGGCCAGGGATCGAACCCTTGTCCCCTGCATTGGCAGGTGGACTCTTATCCATTGCACCACCAAGGAAATCCAGCATTCTCTCTGCTTTGTCACTTGTGTGCATGCTGTCTTGTCACTGGATACTGAAGGCAGTGTGACCTGGAGGTGCTTTCAAATGTAAGCATCTTACTATCATTTTTTTTTTCCTTTTTATACATAGGACCTAGTAGGGTCAGGATAACATACTTTAGCAGCTTAAACATTTAGGTGTTTACAGATCTTAACAGTGGGGTTTTTGTGGTAACCAGTTACTAAAGGGTGGCGTTTTTTGTTGCAGCATCCTGCAGACTTTGTCCTGCACAGGATGTTCGCTCAACCTCGGCTGCCTGTACAGGTGCACACCCAAGGATCTGGACTACAAGAGGGACATGTTCTGCCTTAGTGTTGAAGCCATTGACAGGTATGTTTGAGGCATAAATGAACAGCTCATAACTGAATTCTCAGAAAGTTGTTTGCAGGCAAATTGGTATGCAAACTTGGACACTAAACATTGTTTGGTTAAAATATGTTTTTAAATAATGATTTCTGACCCTAAAGCAAGTGATTGTTGTTGTTTGGACCTGATTTATTTACTCTTGGAAGAGTCCATCATGCTAAATTGTAGAAGAAAGCACTGAGAACATTTTGCAGAGTAAAAAGTTGCCTTTTTTCTTAATTAAATTTAGTAGGATTTTTTTAAAGCAATTGTGTGTATCAATATATTTTGTCCATTTTATTTTTCCCTCTAGTTTTTAGTCCAGTAGAATAACTTGAAGAAATAGGGATTTCAGAAATGGTCAGGAAAGAGGTCCCTTTGCTGTTCTGAAAAAGTCGAAGTGCAAAGCCCAGCTATTTCCTAGAGGATTGTTGTTGTGTTCTGAGAGATGCAAGGAAGTACCTTCATTTTTCAAGACCTCTAAAAGGTGTTTGGAGACAAGGTGAATTAGGGTCTGATGACATATATCTTACTGACCCTTTAGTTCATTAACCTTTTAAAATTGGAAACAAAATTAATTGACCCCAGTGTCTTTTCACTTATCCTGGAAATGATGTAACTCTCAAGACTTTAGAGATTGTTGTTGTTTAGTAGCTCAGTCGTGTCCAACTCTTTATTACCCCATAAACTGTAGCCTGCCAGGCTCTGTCCGTGAGATTCTCCAAGCAAGAATACTGGAGTGGGTTGCCATTTCCTTCTCCAGGGGATCTTCCTGACCCAGGGATCGAACCCGTATCTCCTGCATTGGTGGGTGGGTTCTTACCGCTGAGCCACCAGTTAGAGAGATTTTCTTAGAGATGCCTAGGAAACCTTAAATATCAAGAAAGAAGAACAAAAGTGCCTACACTTTCATTACTTGAAGTATGTTGTCACTTTGTTGAATTTCTTAGATTTTCTCTTAAAAAAATTTAGAATAGTATTCTTTTTATTATAATTTTTCATTTAATTATTTTTTGATTACTACAGTTTTACCACCGTCTTTGAAACTAGACAAGTTTGGATCAAAATTGTGAAATCTGCAAACTTTTTACAGCCTTTAACACAAGAGAATAATGTAGCAAGTACTGCTCATTGGTGTAAAGCATGCAGGCCCACCTGGGGAGAGAGAGATCTGCTTTGGTTTTAATATGGAAGACTCATGCCCAGACAACTGCTCCCTTAATCTCCATGGGGATTTTACCAAGATTTGTGAAAATTATGTGGGGGAGAGTACAAGTATGAGCTACATGAAATCTTAAACAAGTGTGGTTGGTACGGAACTTTAAAAACAATCCATATTTGTATAAAAGAAAATATGTGGAAGATTTCTGCATAGAGGATCCTAGTATCGAAGCTGTTCTTTCCCCAACAGTTGAATTTAAGGAAAAGTTACCTCATAGGGCAGAATTTAAATGACAGGGAGCCAGGTGCGTTTTAGAAATGGATGCCCTCTGTAATGTTTATTTACAGCAGTATAAATTAGTCAGTTCCATTTAATTTTCCCCCATCTCATTTTTCTTTTCTAATTAAGATATTAACTGCCTTCTATAATTTTTCCTTTGATGACATTTTTTAGAAATTTAATCAATTAATTGTGGGTTTCCAACAGAAGACTGTTTATATTTAACAGAAGTGACATACTGAAGTTGTTACATGTGGTGAAAGACTTCTAAAGAAATACTAACGAATGAAGGTTTTTTATTTATTTATTTATTTATTTTTTGGGAGAAATAACAGCACCTTCTCTACTGTTTAGATTTATTTGGTTGCCAGAGCTGGGCTTGTTTTCTTCCATTGCTAGGCCAGTTGTATTTTCAAATTGTAGCATGTCATCACCTCAGAGAGCAGAGCAAAACATGAGTTATAAAATAACTGTTGAAGTCACCGAAATCTAGGTAATCAACAATTGACGCTACAGATTACATACTAAAAGTCAAAACTTGAAAATGCACAAAAACTTGAAAATGCACATGTTCTTGAAAAGTTATATAAATAACAGTGGCTTCTTCAGGATCTTTTAAAACTTCAAAATGTTATTGTTGTACCACCCAGCTTACTAAAGAGCCAGTTTTATTCCCAATAATGAAATATTTATAGCATTGAGAAATATGTAGCGCTCCTGGACAAAGCTGTTATGGAGAAAAACATGATTTCATGTAGTTCAGCTTCCCATGTAGGTTTCTATTAACAAAAGTAATTGTTTTATGTGTTTACTCGGTACTAATCTATACTTCAGTATACTTAGCTTTAATGTCATCAATACAAACTTTGTTTACTCCCGTCTCATATTTTAACTTTGTATTGTACTATACTTCAGTTATGTTTTAGGGTCATCTGAACAGCAAGTTGTGTCAGAAGACAAAGAGCTTTTTAATCTTGAAAGTAGAGTTGAAATAGAAAAATCTCTAAAGGAGGTAATTTTGTTCTGCACTTTTTGTGTCTTTGTATGAACAACTTCCAGTCAATGACCAAGTGCTGCTCCATGAATAAGTCTTAACTGTGTCTTCTCTTTTGATCTTAGCATTCATGGTGAGAGAGTGCTTATTTTATTTCAGTTGCTAGTAAAGTTGATTTACTGGGACCCAAACTACAAATTAAGCCAAAACTTTGTGGAAAAAATTATAAAGACATTCCATGCTAAATCAAAGCAGTATGTATTCTAAAACTATTAAAATAGAAATACATCTTTAAATCAGTATTTGATTTGATTTTCATGGTGAAAACAGCCTTGTTTTTGAATGTTAACATCCTGTCACAGGCAAGATAGTGGTGAATAAATGTAAAAGCTATGGATCAGAGGTTGAGAGCTACTATTAATAGGCTTATGTCTGATTTAAATAGAATTCATTAAATAAACACATATGTATAATGTATAACATAGCAGAAATTATATTAATGATCAACATTTAAATCATATTTAACCATGTATGATTTTAATCATATGTATTTTTTTCTATTTTTTCCATTCGATAGATGGAAGATGTTTTGAAAGCCTTGCAAACAAAGCTTTGGGAGGTCGAATCAAAACTGTCCTTTACCAGTTGTAAAAGCTGAATTGGTTCCAAGGCCCACATTCTACAGTCCTCTGCTGATGGAGAGTTCTTTCATATGTAGCAATTCTTATAATATACTTCACTTAGAACTGAAAGAGTTGGAAACAGTCATGTACATTGTACCCTCCTGTACTAATCAGCTGGTCACGTGAGAAGAACTGTAGAACTTTTCTGGCTGTGTTTGATTGTAAAGAGGTGACTGTTTCCTAAACTCCAGTTTTAAAGTCATGAGAATTGCTGGAATTTGAGTTGTTGTTTTGATAACAAACTGCTATAATTTTTTGAATGGTTTTTTCCTCTGTACCGAATTCGTTATTTTTTATTTCCTATTTTTTTAACTTTATTCTCTGTTCCGGATTCATTATTTTTTATTTCCTTTTTTTAAAACTATATTTCACTTGTAATAGTTTGAGCACTGTTTAATATTGAGTGCTTAGAAAATCTTAGAGGTGTTTCCATCTACTGTGTGGTTGAATCTTCTTTGAAAACTAATGAATACAGCTTTCTGGAGATACGGGTCAGTTGAATTATTTGTCAAAACTCTGAAACCTTGCACAAGAGTAGATCAGCATGTATTCTATTGGTGGTTGGATTCCGTTTGGTCCTGTTTATTTACTCCTGTGTGCTTGCTTAGCCGCTCAGTCGTGTCGGACTTTGCAGCCCCGTGGACTGTAGCCCTCCAGGATACTCTGTCCATGGGGTTTTACAGGCAAGATTGCTGGAGGAGGGTGCCGTTTCCTTCTCCAGGAATCAAACCTGTGTCTCCTGCATTGCAGGGGGATGCTTTACCTGCTGAGCCATCAGGGAAGCCCTTGTTAACTACCATATGGCCCATCATCTGGCAGCATAGTTACCAAGGAGAGATCATTCCCAAGGGTGGGATTCTGGGAGAATTTTCAGTTTTCATAATAATGAGGGGGAAAATAAAGATGAAAGCAAAGTGCTTTACAATTGATTTTTATGAAACAGTTTTAAGTGATCTCAGAAATCCTGCTGTCATTAAATACCACACATTTACTGGGCATGGCAGTGTAAAGGGTCCTGCTCAGGACTCTAAAGGTAACCCCAAATTTCCCTAGCCCCTACTCTGTTTTTGAGTATAAATGAGGCCACCTAACAGTACTCAGCGTATTTGAGTAACTTAATTTCTGCTCAGAACCTCCCTAATTGTTTCTGAGAATACCTCAAGTTTTCATGGCAAAAGGCCCTAAGTCAAATTGAGTTGCTCATTGATCATTCACACTGATCATTCTTTTTGAGAGATTGTCCGCAGCCTCTAATCGTTTGAAGTTAGTGAGCTGTCCAGGTCTCTTCTCAGTACCTGCTGTCAACAGTCACCCTGCCTCAGTAAGCTTGATGAGGTCCCCAGGGTCTGTCATTGTAGGTGTTTCGGTGGCTCTTGTGTGAAAGTTCATTTCGAACAGATGGGAGAGTTATTTTAACCGAGAGATTCAGCTGACTTTCTAGTTGCACAGGTGACAGTATTCTCCACTCACTTTCAGGGCCATTCCAGCTTGGCTCCTTAATTCCTTTTACCCTGTTCATCCTGGGCTACAATTTCTAGCCAATCCATACACCTTGAAAACGACTCATTTCACCAATGCAAAGTAATGTCTAATATCCAGCAGTGCCAACCAAGCCTCTCTTGTGGTTCAGGAAATAAACAGCCCACGTGCCTTTGTGGCAGTTTGGGCCTTTGGTTAGCATTTCCCTGTACACTCTGTGTGTTTGGAGTTTCATTTCCAGTGAGGGTCCTTCAGACGAAGTTAGCTTAAACCATGTGGGTGGAGAGCTCACACACATTTATCACACAGTCTTTGTTGAAGCATCTGAAAGCAAATCCCAGGAAACAGTCGTGTCTCTGTGTAAGGCACAGTCTGTGTCTTTGGCCTCTGTGATGTCGCTGAAAGAGTGGGCTTACTGTCACCGTGGGGCAGAGAGCTCTGAGACTCCCATGCTGCCTACTCGACAGTCCGTGTGGGACAGCCTTGTCCTCCGCAGGCTGCCCTGTGGCGCTTTGGAGGAGAGGGCCCATCCTCACGCTCTGGGTGAGCCTCTGCTGAAACCAACCACCCATTTCTCTGAAGCCTAGTGACTTCAGGCTTAGAGACTTTTCAGACTCTGCCTGATGGCTCATTGGCGTGCTGTTTGCTTGTTTGACTTGCCCTATGTAGCCACATACTAAAATCGACATCGGGCCTGGTTCCTACTCCTTGTGACTGTGTGCTCTTGTTTCTGGTTACCACTGCCCATGAGCAGGAGTGAGGATCCTGGAG
>SJYF01000768.1:2579566-2591183 GCA_006410515.1 Procapra przewalskii
TTCCAGCCTGAATTGCACAGGACCCCAACAAAGAGGCTTCAGATAGGATCTAACCAGCATTTGTTTCTTAAGCCAATCCTCGTGAAAGGGTGCTCCCCAGTTCTTTAGGGAGAACCTCTGGAAACTAGCATAGGACCTGTTTATAGACTGTTGTGAATACATGTGTATAGAACATCGTACATGGTTTTCATCCCAGAGTGTGGGTTCTGCTGTTCTCAGCAAGCTCTCCTGTATGTTCACAAGTTTCCAATCTTACAAGGCTGCAATGGGTATTGCTTATGTAGGATCGATATCTAGACGGAGTATGTCCTACCTGGGTGATTCTAGTCAGGCTTGGGGCATTAAAAATGGGCAAAATGAGGGTGCTTCCTTGCAGAGTTGGGTCTAGGTGTTTAGCAGGAACTACTTGAGAGGAGCCATGATGAGCAACGTGATGAGTTTTGAGGGAATCTTGGGGGTAGTCAACCCCTGGCCAGAGTCCCCTGCTTCAACTGCTCTATTAGCCTTGTGACCTTAGGCAAATCTTTTACCCATTTTGGGCCTCTTGTTTTCTTATCTGTAGAATGAGCTATGATAGCCTGCTTTTCTTGCATCACAGATAAAGTAGTGCTGAATGGCAATCCACTCCAGTATTCTTGCCTGGAGAATCCCATGGACGGAGAAGCCTAGTAGGTTACAGTCCACGGGGTCGCAGAGTCGGACACGACTGAGCAACTTCACCACCTATGATGGTACTTTGAAAACAGTAAAGCATCACAAAAATAAATGACAAAGGTGAGGCCTTGTTTAATTTGGTCTGATTGTCTTCTCATCAGTCTTAGTTCTAGTCGGATTGTTTGGATGTCCTGGTGCCTCAGAGGCAAAGAACTCTGCCTGCAGTGCAGGAGATCTGAGTTTGACCCCTGGGTTGGGAAGATCCCCTGGAGAAAGGAATGTTCACCCACTCCAGTATTCTTGCCTGGAGAATTCCACGGACAGAGGAGCCTGGTGGGCTACCGCCCATGGGATTGGAAAGAGACACAACTGAGCAACTAATTCAAAAGAAAAAAAAAATCTGAAACACCATATTTAAAATAAATACAGTGATACTGGATTAAGTTCATTCTCTAATTATAAATACATGAACACTAGAAAATCTGAAAAGTAAACAGCACAAAGAGCAAAATAAAACCCACACCCATTTCACCACTACTTTGTGGAGTTATATTCCTGTTGTCATTTTATATACAAATTTAGAATTGTTCTGGACACACTGTTTTTACTAAAAATATTTCATAAACATTTCTGTGCCATTAAACATTCTTTTGTAACCTGATTTTTAATGACTACCTAGGATGAAGCATCTATTTTCAAACTTGTTTAAATGTGATTCTTTGGTATGAAATTTGTACTAAGTGTCTTAACAACTTAGTTCACTTGTCAGATAGGAGAGAAGGCGTGAAAGAACTCTTCATCCAGCTGTCTCTGTCTCACTGCAGGGCGCACAGGAGCAGCCAGCCAGTGGTTAAAATTTCAGGAATTTGTGAACTGGCTGTTCAATCCTTGGCAGCTTCAAACTGGCCAGGATTAGGAGCACAGACGCAAGCAAGAGGAATATTCCAAGCATTGGGAATGAGCAGGATCAAATGTAACAAGATCCCTAAAATTTAGCCTTTGAGAATTAGCAATGAAATCAAAACACACACCGTCATGGGGACTTTCCCTCTAAGATCCTGACTTCCTAGTCTTCTTGACTCAGGTCTACACTGCCAGAGGAAAGCAGGGCACTGATGGTGTGGACAGTGAGCCCAGATAAATTCGGGCCCCCGGCTGGTTCTGATTCCATGCACCTCGGTGGCACTAGTTGTAAAGAGCCCTCCTGCCAATGGAAGAGATGTTAAGAGAGGTGGGTTCAGCCCCTGGGTGGGGAAGATCCCCTGGAGAAGGAAACGGCCACCCACTCCAGTATTCTTTCCTGGAGGAGCCACGGAGAGAGGAGCCTGGCAGGCCACAGTCCATGGGGTCACAAAGACCCAGGCAATACTGCATGTAGGAGTATTTACACCAGAGAAATCTGCAATTGCTAAAAGGCAGGATTATTTCCAGAGAGCTGCTTTCCCGGAATATTACTGTATATTTTGAACCTCCCTCTCTACTGTTTGACTTAAAGTTTGAGAAGACAAATTGACTTCTGTATTCAGCACTCAGAAGACCAAGTTCTGAGAGCTTTTCATCTAATATTAAATGAAACACTTATCTTTTGGACTTTAGTGATTGGACTGTCAAGGTCTTCACCTCTTCTGAGGAAAAAAGCAAAATACTTTAAGCAACTTAAGATGACATATAAATAGTGACTTACACACATCTGTTTTTGTTCCTTCTGAATTAAATAACTGGACGGCTGCTTGCCTGTGAATAAGATAGTTCATCAGCAATCACTTTTGAACTGAGGGAATTTACTCTTTAGCCCAGACATGTTCTGGATACGGATGGTTAATTTTGTTTAGTGAGAACTAAGTTCCGTCTATAGGATGTTTTATTATCCAGGCCTCTGTTCACGATGGCCCAAGTGCAGTCAAGGCCAATCTACATAACTGTAGTCTCTTTGGAGTATTTACACTTGTCTAAAATCTTGTTATATTAACCTGGGAAGCAGTGTGAAGTGAGGGGATCTGAGGAAGTGATGTACTGGAGTCTGGAGTTTTATTGGCCCAAATGCAATTTCAAAGAGAACTGGCCTCATTTCATTCAGAATTAGCTCCTACTGACCTCTGTGAGCTTGACAGAATTGAATTAACTCTAACTTTTACCCCCTAAATGATTACTACCATGGTTTCTAGATCCTCTATTTAATTTTATGGCAGAGAGATGGACAAAGGAATCTCTCAAGGGTCCTTTCAACCTTATAACTCATGTAAGCTGAAAGGAAATCAGAAATAAACGAGGGAAATGAGAATCCAGGAGCTGACTTGGAAGACTTGAGGATAATTCAGTTCTTTTTAACACTTTCACCTTCCTGTCTCAGGAGCTGCAAGCTTCTAATTTTGAAGACTTGAGAATCAGAAATTGAGGAAAAGTAAATGGGGTTCCCTGGTGGCTCAGCAGTAAAGAACCCACCTGCCAATGCAGAGATGAAGGTTTGATCCCTGGGTTAGGAAGATCCTCTGGAGAAGGGCACGGCAACCCACTCCATTACTCTTGTCTGGAGAATCCCACGGACGGAGGAGCCTGGTGGGCTACGGTTCATGGGGTTGCACAGAGTCAGACACGACTGAGTGACTGAACAACTACAAGATGTGTGTTTGATTGAATAACATTTTCCAAAGCAAATGCAAGAGTGTTGTAATTTTGAAGAGAAATCTTATGAAGCCATCAAATGGTATTCCCTGAAAGGGACAGATGAGCTTACTTTTGACAGGCACATTGGCCTTGCCGGGGCTGGATAACATTTTTGTTCTTAGTGTCGAGTAATCATTTACTGTGTAATCATTTGCCATGCTTGGAGCTCCACCTAGCTTGTCTCACTCCATCCTCAGAAAACCATCTCTCATGGAAAGCCTTCCTCCCCTTTTACCGATGCAGAAGCTGAGACTCACGGAAGTTAAATGGATTCACCTGCTCAGCTGGACTGCGTTGGGCGGGGGTTTGTGTGTGTGTGCTTCCTTGCTTCTTAGCAGAAAAACACGTGGAAGGAAGCTGTGGTACTAAAAGCCCTAGTGTCCAGAGATGTTGAGTCGTGAGCTTCTCTGGACTTGCCCGGTGGTCCAGTGATTAGGACTCCGCACTTGCAATGCAGGGGACACAGGTTCGATCCCTGGCAATGGAACTAGATCCCACACGCTGCTCAGTGCAGCCAAATAAGTTTTAAAAAAGTCATGAGCTCCCCACCCCCAATTTTTTTTTTTCTATAATTAAAGCGGATTGAGCCCCCTTGACATGAGTTCCCTTCCCTTTCTTCATCCCTGTTTTGAGATCCTCTGGCTGCCGTATCTCCCGGCCTCTTCCCTCCTCAGCCCAGAGCTGCTGGCTGGCCTGTTTCAAGCTCTCAGCTCTCCAGGTAATTCTGAGTCTCCCTTGCAGCCACCTCCCGTGTAGCATTGATTCTACTTTACTGCACTTACCACAGTGAACATACTTTACCCTTGTGTGTTTCATGGCTGTCTCTCCATTGGAGTGTTAGCTCCACGAGGGCAGCAGTTTCATCCGTCTTTCACCTTGTGCTGCAGAAATGCAGACTCATGGTAAATGCTCATTTAACAAGTCAGTGGAGTGAATGAATGCTGCTGTGTCACGTGGCTATTTCCCCACACCATCAGCCTTGGTTCACCCTCTCGAGCATGCTTAGGTCTCTTCTTGGTGACAGTCGTCCTGGACCTGACCTACCTGGAACTGGATCCACCCCACCTGCTGGGGCCTTCCACTCTGGGCATTACTGAATCCGCTCTCTTGAGGGCCACCGAGGAGTTGCAACCAAGTGTCACTGTCTGTCTGAGACCCCTAAGGCTTCCAATAATTTAAAACTGTCCTCCCCTTTAAAGTTCTCTTTCCAATTGATGAAAGAGGCGGGGGTGTGATGCCATGAGGGATTTGCTGTAAAATATTTCAATAAGGTAACTATATAGCAAGAGGGCACATGGGCATAGCTTGATCACTGATCACCTTTAAATGGTGACTAGTGTGCGATTAGTCACTCAGTTGAAACCAACACTTTGCGACTCTATGGGCTGTAGCCCACCAGGCTCCTCTGTCCATGGGATTCTCCAGGCAAGAAGACTGGAGTGGGTTGCCATGCCCTCCTCCAGGGGATCTTCCCAACTGAGGGACTGAACCTAGGTCTCCCGCATTGCGGGCAGATTCTTTACCAGCTGAGCCACCAGGAAATATGTGCATTGAGTGGGTATTGGGCTTCATTATGTATTTCGGTGTGTGTGTGTGTGTGTGGATGTTTTTGTCAGACCAAAAACCAAACCCAAATCCTAGGTGGCATCTGACCCTCCTCCCTGCTGCCCTTCCTGGCGGCTCTCCTTCCTCCCGCCTCCCCTCCTCCTGCCCGTGACCTTGTTTCTCTCTCCCGCCTCTCTCGGATGCTTCCCGGCCTGCCCTGACTTCAGTGACTGGCGCTGGGTCTCTGACTCCTGCGGCCCTAAGCCGTCTCCCCAGACCCACCCAGAGCACCTGCAGCCCTATGGCCCCCGCTTATGTCCTCTAGGTGCATGCCGAGTGTCTCCTCTAATGGATGCGGATGGTTTCCTCTCAAGGCCCCCCTGCACACCCCTGTTCCCTGCCCGTGCCTCCTGAGTTCTCAGTGACATTGTCCTTCTTGTGTCTTGGCCGCGAAACGCCAGAGGCCTGTGACCTCTTCACCATTCTTTGCCTTGCCCCCAATCAATTGTCAGCTCCCCTGCCTTCCTTCCCAAAACCTCTTCTTGCCTTCCCCTGCCCATTTCTTCCTTGCCATTTATCCTTGTTCAGGCTTCCTTGTTTCTTGCCCGAGTTTTTGCTTAGTTGGTCTTCTTACTTTAATTCTCACCCCTCGATCCAACGAACACACCATTGTCAAATGAATCTTCTCCTGTTCCACATTTCCCCAAAACACAAGCGGAACACAGCTCTCTCTCTCTTTTTTTGGGGGGGGTTCTTTTTATTTTTTATTTATTTATTTTTGTTATTTTATTTTATTATTATTATTTTTTTTACTTTACAATATTGTATTGGTTTTGCCATACATCAACATGAATCCGCCACGGGTGTACATGGAAACACAGCTCTCTTAATCTGAGACTCCACATCCCCTGATCTGGCCCCAGATGACTTCCCAGCTCTAGTTCCCACGTCTCCTACCCAGGACTCTGAGCTTTTGTCAACACTCTGTGTCTCACCCCAGGCCTTTTCTATATATACAGTTCTCACTGTCTTTTAAGGTCCTGCTCAAATGCCACTTCTTCCAGGAAGACCTTGCTGATTTCTCAGCCAGAGGTAACTGCTTCCACTTCATCATTCCTAAATTACTTCAGGATGTTCTTGCCTCATTTCATGTAATTTTGTAGGAACCTTTCCTGCAAAACTAGAGTTCCCCCCACCTGCCGCCAAAGACTCAGCATGTTGTGAGACCTTATATGCTGGAGGTAATTAATACTTGTCAAATGAGGTCAGAATTTTAATCTGTCATTTTAATCTTGTCTACTTTGTATAATTATGATGATAAATGGAAAAGTGTGAAAAACATCTAAGCTAGAGAAAAATTCATACCCAAGCATTCTAAATTGCTTTTAATATTTCAGAACTGACATATAAGACTAAAAAGAAACTATCCCAAAATGCAGTGGTGGGGTAGAATTAGAATTCAATGTTAACCAATGTAAATGGGAATTCAAGGGAGAATTACCAAACTGAACTCATTTGCGTGTATAATTACCCACCTGTGATCATTCTACTGTCTTATCTATTCCATTTTCCCCCTCCTACATCAAGTTAAAAATACTTCACATCTTTTTTTCTTTCTAACCAAATACAAATGAATTCTTGAAATTGGGAGTGGGATGTGGTTGCAACTCTACCACCTGAAGCAAGATGAAAATGGGCCACACGTGTGCAGTCGGTGTGTTGGGGGAGCCGAGCAGATACTTATAAGCCATGCTCAAATATGCAAGAGGATGTGTGGAAATAAACAGCATTGGAAACATCTTGCTGCTTCCAGCCACCGGTAAAGCTGTGAAAGAAAACCTCAACTCTTATTATAATGTGGAAATCCACGAAGCACAGAGATTGCTGCTTCCTTTGGCAAGAAGGTATTTGATAGTAGGAAGGTGTCAGTGGCTTTGCCTTCTTGAGAAACTCTTTTTTGCGGGGAGGAAAGGATCTCTCAGAGCTTGAGGAGAGAGGCTCTTGAGCTTGAAGAAGCAAAAGAAAGTGGTTGTTCCTTAGTGTTTGGAGGGGGATGGCCCCAGGGTGCCTGTGGGCCCTGCAGTGCAGGGCTCTGATGGAACCTCCCTGGCTTACCCAGAGGGCAGGGGCCTTCCCGTGAGACCCTGGTACTCACAGCGTGGGCCGTTACCTCCTAGATCCTGCCAGGTCTGCTCTGAATTTAACAAGACCCCGGTGATCAGCTCGCACGTTCACACTGGAGCTGTGCTGCTTAGAGGGCGGGGTAGTGAACACCCCTTTCATGCGCTCCTCTGTTTGATTACGATCAGGGTCATCATTAATGGCTCCGAACACCGCCGTCGTGTTCTCAGCATCTCCTTTAACACTTCTCAAGTGGGTAGGTTAGTAGTACTCCTCGCCTGCTTTTGAGTTGGGTTTTTCTTAATCAGACCACAAGGGGACGCGTTTCACCGTGTAAATCCTCCCTGCATCCAGCCTGGTCACAACCAGAGTCAAGAAGAGCTGGGGCAGAAGCCCCCTCCCAGACATAGGCTGCTTCATCTCAACTTGGAGTCTCCCCTCTCCGTGCTTGTAACCAAGCTCTTTAATTAAAATAAGATCAAAGTCTCTCCCCACCAGCCCCCGCCCCGGACCAGTGCCAAGGGCTTGGGTTACTCAGCATTCATTCTGAAACCGTCTACACCCACACGCCCACAAGCCTTCCCCAAGAGATTTACATTTTCACACAGGGAAGTTAATTATGTTTTCTCTTGCAGTCATTTCTGATGTTTCCATGACTCAGGTTCATTACTAAGTCCCCTCCCCCAGTCCTTAAGGCTGTGCTTGCCAGCTCCCTTTAAACTTGCCAAGAGGGGCATTAGCCTCCCCTGAGAAAGGACGTTTCCCATCACCTGGCTCGAGTGTCTGACTCATAGGGCTTCCCCGGAATCCTTGCCTGGATCACTGCCGTTTATTCCTTGGGAAATACTAAGGAACATTGTTATACTCCCTGGTGGCTCAGACGGTGAAGCTTCCCCCGGCAGTGTAGGGGATGCGGATTTGATCCCTGGGTCTGGAAGATCCTCTGGAGGAGGAAATGGAAACCACTCCAGTATTCTTGCCTGGGAAATCCCATGGACAGAGGAGTCTGGTGGGCCACAGTCCATTGGGTGGACAAGAGTCGGACTTGACTTAGTGACTTGGCATCACCAACTCAATGGACATGAGTAAACTGTGAGAGTTGGTGATGGACAGGGAGGCCTGGTGTGCTGTAGTCCATAGGGTCACAAAGAGTCAGACACGACTGAGCGACTGAACTGGACTGACTTGGTGGCCAAACAACAAGAACAGTTATTTCTTTATAGAAGGAGGCATCAAAAGCATTTTATTCAGGTTAAAACATTTTCTAGAATCTTACATTTAGATAATCCCATTTTATGTCAGAATTTCATTTGTTGATGCAGAAATTTTTTTTTTAATATTCGTGCATTAAATTATTTTGTTCAATGGAATGTAACTGAGGCCAAGAAATAGTGCTGTGGGGTTGGACCAGTCTGGGAACCCTGGAGCCTTGGAGTCTGGGTCCTGCTGTGCCTCTATCTAACAGCAGTCTGCCTCTTTGGCTTCCTATCTCTCAGCTTTGTTCTCATCTATATAATGAGGAGGCTGTACTAGAATGATCTATAGTGAAAGTTTTGGTTGCTCAGTCGTGCCTGACTCTTTGTGACCCCATGGACTATAGCCCACCAGGCTCCTCTGTCCATGGAATTCTGCAGGCAAGAATACTGGAGTGGGTTGCTATTTTCTTCTCCAGAGGAATCTTCCCAACCCAGGGATTTATCCAGGGTCTCCCACATTGCAGGCAGATTCTCTGCCAACTGAGCTACCAGGGAAGCCTGATCTACGCTGCAGAAGAATGATCTATAAGTTTCTTCCTTTAATTAATCTAGTAAAAGCAATCAGAAGTCGTGTTGTTTTAATTAAGCATCGACTCGGAAAATTGGGTCAATAGCTGATATAGGATTGTACAAGGCATCTATAATCTGATGGGCACTGAGGACATCCTGCCGTTTAGAGATCCAGGACCACAAAGGAGACTAAAGGGAAGTACAGCCTACATTGGCTGCTGCTGCTGAACAGTCGTCGGTGGCTGGCAGGTGGCACGTCTTGAAGATATTCTTGAATCGGCTCTCAGAATCCTAAATAGAATTAACACATGGGCGAGTGAACACGTAACCGCATCTCTGGTCACCAACATTTGATCGAGAATCTTAGTTATTAAAACATATCGCTGATTTCTTTTGTCACTACTTCAGTTGCTTTCAGTGAAAAAAAAAATGCCCTGCTCTCATCATTTCACTTTGGCTTGTCCTGTTCCCTTTCCCCTATCACTGTGTTCCCTTGGCAAAACCTTTAGCCAGCCAGAACTTAAATTAATCAGGGTTGCATGTCAGACGCAGAGTAAGGCGAACGAAATCCCGTGATGCCAGCTCACCGGGCAGAGTTTCCAAGGCAACCGCTGTTGTCTGTGTCTTCACTCTGAAGGGAAACCTGGGAGAATCTGGTCCTGACGTCGCTCTGAAAAGAACCAGCATGGGGTGAAACGATCAGTGAATGAGGGACTTTGGTTCCCGCCTGGTGTTTGTTTTATTGCTGTAAGGAAAGGTTGTATTCACATTTATTTTCTCTAGCTCTGAAATGAGGGTTTGAATTGAACTACTGGTGGATGGGCAATTAAAAGCATATTTGAAATATACATGGACTACAGTTCTGAGAATCACTGATCCTCCAATGATAAAGAAGGGATACAGTCAGAATTCTCACAGGAAAAAGAAATACATTTTACCCTTAAATGAGAGTAGGATTAGCATGGGCCAAGATGCAGAAAAGAAAAGGGCAGACAACAGTCCCCAACCAGAACACCTTCAAGCTCCCACCTTCAAGTTTTCCTCCTTGTTAATGAGACTATAACATTTATTTTCCAAACCAAGGCACATGAGAGGGTGAAAGGGGGAGATTCAATAATTAAAGGTTGGGTCAGGATGACAGACGTAATAAACCTTCCCAGGCAAGCCCGCGTGTATATCCCCTGCCTTTTGTGCTCTATGGTAAGAAGGCTTTGGAACAAAGATCCCCTCAGCTAATGCAGTTTGAAAACTGCTAGGCTCAAGTGGGGAAGATTCTGGTTCATCTGATGAGATCTGTTCGAGTGGGAGTGGAAGAGAAAAATGGAGACACATGGGAGGGCTTGAAGAGCCACTCAGGGAGACGTGACAGGGAATCAAACAGAAATGCACAGAAAAGGCTTGGGAGGCTTGGCTGTTGCTAAGGGAGCACCACTTTGGGTGGCCGCGGCCAGCAGGTTTGTGACGTAATCCAGTAAAGACCATAGTAATTATGATTTACCTTTGAGAGGGTTTCTGGGGGAGAAAAATCCCAACACAATAAGCATGAAAACAGTTTGTGGTTATGATTAATCCTATTTTCCGTAAAGAAATTCACTCAACATGGACATCAATAAGCTTATGAAAAATGGCTATTACTATTCTCAAAGAAATAAACTGCCATATATTGTGAGCTAATGATAAGATAAACTGAAAAGGCTGCAGTCCTTTTATAGTATTAAATGTATTTAGCTCAGGTGTAACATATGTTTTCCCTGGTGGCTCAGAGGTTAAAGCGTCTGCCTCTAACACGGGAGACCTGGGTTCTAATCCCTGGGTTGGGAAGATCCCCTGGAGAAGGAAATGGCAACCCACTCCAGTATTCTTGCCTGAAAAATCTCATGGACAGAGGAGCCTGGTGGGCTACAGTCCACAGGGTCGCAAACAGTCAGACACGACTGAGCAACTTAAGATAAGAAACATGTTTGTTCTTTATTCAGATGAGGTTTCCTGATGGAGTAATCTTTTTTCTTTGATGGTTATTTATTTTATTTGTCTGGCTACACTGGGTCTCTGTGGCTGCACGGCCTTTCCCCTAGCTGTGACGAGTGGCTGGAGCCACTCTGCCCACTGACTGGTGGGCAGGCTTCCCGTTGAGGTGGCTGCTGTTGTGACCAGGGTGTCTACTCTTGCAGCCCGGGGTTCTAGGGTGTACGGTGCTTGTGGCTCCCAGGCTCTGGAGCACAGGCGCAATGGTTGTGGTGAATGGGCTTTGTTTCTCTGAGACGTGTGGAATCTCCCCAGATCAGGGGCTGAACCCAAGTCTCCTGCAGACGTATTCTTTACCACTGGGCTACCAGGAAGGTCCTGGGTGAACTCATCTTAAAAGCTTCACAAAGTATGTCTTACTTTGAGATGCTATAACAAAATACCACAAACTGCGTGGCTTCTAAACCACAGAAATCTATTTCTCACAGTTCTGGAGGTTGGAAGTCTAAGATCAGAGGGGCAGCCCTCTGGGTTCTGGTGAGAACCCTCTACCAGGTTGTAGACAGCTGTTTTCTTATTGTTTCCTCACATGGTGGAGAGAGAGAGAACTCTCCAGGGTCTCTTATAAGGGCACTAATTTCATTTGCTGCACTAATTTTTATTACTCTGGCAGCAAAGGTCCATATATGGACCTATCAAGGCTATGGTCTTCCCTTGTGACAGCTGGATAAAGAAGGCAGAGCTCAGAAGAACTGATACCTTCTACTATGATGCTACAGATGGTGACTTCAGCCATGAAATTAAAAGACGCTTACCCCTTGGAAGAAAAGTTATGACCAACCTAGATAGCATATTCAAAAGCAGAGACATTACTTTGCCTACTAAGGTCCGTCTAGTCAAGG
>SJYF01000768.1:2609894-2622367 GCA_006410515.1 Procapra przewalskii
GGTAAAGAACCTGCCTGCCAATGAAGGAGGCATAAGAGAAGTGGGTTTGATCCCTGGGTCTGGAAGATCCCCTGAAGGAGGGCATGACAACCCACTCCAGTGTTCTTGCCTGGGAAATCCCATGGACAGGGGAGCCTGGCCAGCTATCGTCCATAGGGTCGAAAGAGTCGGGCATGACTGAAGTGGCTTAGCATGCACGCAGTATGGCGACTCTATTTTTACTTTTTTGAGGACTGTCCGTACTGCTTTCTGTAGTGCTTTCGACAATTTACATTCCCTGGTTGGTGAAGAATTTGAAGTTCTACTTTACACAAAATAATATTACTTGAATCTGACAGCGAACAGTCAAAGCTGTGAAACTGCATAGGAAAGTTATGAGCGGGTAAGTACCCTCTCCACTGACTTTGAAAAGAAGAGGAGTATAAAATCACTATGGCCTTTCTGAAAACACTGAAAGCCAAATACAACCTTGACATTTAAATGTGACTTTGAAGGGAAGGACCACGTTTCAGCAACTTAAGTGGCCTCCTTTTTTTCTTTAAAGGGAAATATCTAAATATTTAACCAGCATCTGTCAAGTCACCCAGAAGTGAGCCATGAACAAGATTTCCTGTGTTACGGGGATTGTAGTGGCTGCTAGGAAAATAACCCACAGATAAATGAATCCAGGAATTCATTTGTGCAAATGGGCTCTGCTGTCATCGTTCACTGAAAAGTAAGCTCTAGACACATTTTCTTGAGTAATTAAAAAAGAAAACAAAACCCAAGCCATCCAATGCTCAAAAACAGCAATGAAACTGTGACTTAAGTAAACCTCTCAGACATGGATACTTGTGGCAGTTTATGTGTATACAGCATGTGTACAAATATAAGTACATAGATTTGATCAGGGAGTCCATTTTTTGTGTGTGTACTTGAGTCTTATTTAAGCCCAACAATCATGTTGTGGGCTGCTATTATTCCCAGCTCACAGATGGAGAAACTGGGGCTGGCTCTCTCTCCCGACTGTTGCCCAGGCTCACATAACTGATTCTTGTTGGTTCTTTTCATCTCCAGACCCTCCAGGCACAATGAGTTGTTGTTAAAGTCCAACAACTTTACCTTAGATACCAAACTAACACAATGGGCTATATAACCTATACTTTAATAGGCTTATAATACGTTTCACACAAATAATACATTAAAAAACACAAAAAATAAACATTTTTAATCTCACAGTACAGTACCAAGAAAAGCGTGGTAGTATAGTACAACATCTGGCATCGAATGAACAGACAAGAAGGGATACTGACTGGACGAGGCAGAGGAGGTGGGAGATGGTAGAGCTGAAGGGTCGTCAGCAACAGGACATAGAGGGCCAGCTGCCATGTCCCTCCTGCCTGACACTAATGCGCTTTCATGACGGCTCAGATGGTAAAGAATCCGACCTCAATGCAGGAGACCGGGGTTCGATCCCTGAGTTGGGAAGATCCCCGGGAGAAAGGAATGGCAACCCACTCCACTATTCTTGCCTCAGGAACCCCATTGACAGAGGAACCTGGCGGGCTGCAGTCTATGGGGTCGCCAAGAGCCAAACACGACTGAGAGACTAAAGCCTGGTGGGGATGGCACTGGTTCTGGCTCCTTGCTGGCACCAGATGCATCTGGCACCAGATCAAAGTTCACAACTCGAGGGCTCACATGTAGGGGACTTACTGTACCAAGAGGCAGCAGAAGTCTGTGGCCAGGAGCCCCTGCAGTCAAGTCACACTGGCTTTTTTCTTTTAAACCACGGACACGACTGAAGCGACTTAGCAGCAGCAGCAGCAGCAAGCCTGTCTCCTTAGGAAATGCCCTCGGCGTGTCCTTAACGTGCCCATCCCGTAGCACTTTTCTTCCATGGAGGAAAGACTGCTGGTGAAGCTGAAGCTCCAATGCTTTAGACAGCATTGGAGGTTTGTTCATGTAAGAAACAGCAAACGCCAAACCTGAGGGCGGGGTGCAGCTGAACCCTCTCCCCGTTCTGTTTTCTTCCTCTTGGCTCCTGTGGCCTGAATACTATCAAAGTTTCCCACGGACACGGTCCATTGAGAACCTCACACACAGACTGGTCCTTTCACTGGGACCTTTCTGTGGTCAGAGTCCCGAGTAACAGAGAGGGCCCACCCAAGAGAGGGTGATGATGGCGATTCTTTCCCCTCTTCAGCTTTCTTCTCAACATTTCTGGTTGAAAATGATTGGAATTTTAGTTGCTGTTGAAACGTCAGTGTCAGCTAGGCTCTGAAGATTTTTTTTAGGTGGGCAGGAAGAGAAACTGCATAGATGGCTTCATCTTTAAGTTCAGATAATATAACCTTCCCCCTGTCCCAGGTTCCTGTCTCCCCACAAGAAAACAAATTTGTGATGACTGTAATACTTGATATTTGTGCTGGGAATCAACTTCTCCTGGTCATCCTGAAAGCAAGAGTAGAAAAGAGACCCCTTGGAATTGTATAAATGCTTTTTCTTTTACAAAGTCCCTCCTTCATCCCTATTAAAAGGGTTACATTTCTATGTTAAGAAGAAAGTAAAAATTACATATAATCCCACTGCACAGGTATAAACACTAATAATATTTTGCTAAGATTTCTTTCCAGTGCACATATATGATTTTTTTTTAAACAACTGAAATCAAAAAGTCAATGTATGTCATACATACTCTACTATGTGTAGACAACTAATGAGAATGTGCTTGAGAAGACTCTTGAGACTCCCTTAAACTGCAAGGAGATCAAACCAGTCAATCCTAAAGGAAATAACCCTGAATATTCATTGGAAGGACTGATGCTGAAGTTGAAGCTCCAGTACTTGGGCCACCTGATGTGAAGAGCCAATCTCATTGGAAGAGACCTTGATGGTGGGAAAGATGGAGGGCGGGAGAAGAGGTAGGCAGAGAAGGAGATGGTTAGATAGCATCACTGACTCAATGGACATGAGTTTGATCTTGATACAGTTGAGCTTATACGGAGCTAAGAAAGGTATTTGGTTATTGCCTTTTTTTTTTTCCAGGTACTAATCCTCACAGTGTGAAGTTGGAGTGATTATTTAGACATTTTGGGAAAAAGCCAACTGCCTTGACCTGGAGGACTCCTAATGTCCTTCTTTTTCTCCCCATGGCACCCAAACTCTCCCCTCCCTCTTCTTGACAGCAACAACGGTCAAAGACAAGAATGCTTTTGACTTCAGAGAAGTCCTTGGAGGTGGTAGAGTCATTAAGATGCAGAAGTTGTTACCCAAAATCTGGGTTCACTTCTTGGTGGGTGATGAGCCAGAAGACGCAACCAAGTCAAGGATCAGGAGACAGAAGGATTTATTATTACTTGCAGTAAGGAGAACACTGGGGATCTTTCTCAAAATGGTATCTCCTTGAGCAGCAAAACTGGGGCAGTTGTAAGCTAAGGGTACATGCATATTCATGAAAGAGCATGAGCAGCAGACAGAATCCAAGCTTTAATTGGTGGGAGTCGTGAGGGCCAGAGAAGGTCAACATTCTCACCCTTAGGTTCCAGGTGATCTGGGGTTGAGCCTTCAGGCTCATCTTTTCCACTGAAACAGAACTGGAGTTTTTATAGCTGGGAGTCTCAGCGACTGTTACTTCTCTTGCCTGACAATCTCATTTGTTCCTGCATTCTTTTCTTCCCTTAAGATCACTGTTACTGAGATCTGTTCAAGGAGGAGGCTTGTGGTCGGGCTTGGATCACAGAATGGCTTAGACTGTCAATGGCTTCCTTTCTGTCAAGAAAGCCGTGCCTGGCTCTCTCTCTCCAGGGAACACCTACCTTTTCTGGTTACAGAGACTTGGAACCCCTGGGTCTCCGAGGAAGGGAGGGGTGGCATGGGCCAGAAAAACTAGGGTGCAGTGAGGACAGTATTGGGGTTGACTGAAGAAGGGGCAAAGGCAGAATTGAGAGGAAAGGGTGATTAGGAGTGTTACAGAGGAAACCACAAGCCCAAAATGGCAACACTTGTGCTAAAGCCCCTGAGATCCAACCTAGATTTAATCTCTGCCCTAATTGCAATTTTGACCTTCCTCAGGAATGTATTCCTAATAGGCTAGTCTGGAATCTTCTGGTGAGAACCAATGACGTAATCTGTCTCCTGGGCCCTCTCCACCCACCCCTGCTCTCTGCATCATAGACTCTGATAGCTTCCTTGCCCCCACCCTCCTTTTACCTGTAAAAACCTTGAATTTTTGTATAGCCTCTTGGAGCATTCTTCTAGTTACTGCAGGAGATTCTGCCCAGCTCATGAATCCTTGAGTAAAACCAATTGGATCTTCAAATTTACTCAGTCGAATTTTGTTTGTTAGAGGGGAAAAGTCAGCATGGCAGAGAACAGGGCTTCCTTTGTCCCCAAGTCCCTTCCAGCTTGCTCAGGCCAAGGCAGGGTCGTGGAACGAGTCATGATTAAAGTAGGTGGCAGCAGGGACGCCCTGGTGGCACAGTGGATAAGAATCCATCTGCCAGTGCAGGAGACACGGGTTCCATCTCTGATCTGGGGAGATCCTACCTGCTGTAGAGCAATTAAGCCCGTGTGCCACAACTACTGAGCCTGCGCGCTAGAGTCCGGGAGCTGCAAATGCTGAGCCCGCAGACTGGAACCGCTGAAGTTCACACGCCCTGGAGCCTGTGCACCCCGATAAGAGAAGCCCACGAACTGCGAAGAGTAACCCCGATTTGCTGCAACTAGAGAAGGCGTGAGCAAAGCAGCAAAGACATGGCACAGCCAGACATAAACAAATAATTAATTAAAAAAATAAAGTAGATGGAAGTAACGTAAATTACTTCCAGGTTGAAGCAAAGAGGAGCTGGTACGCGGGCCTCTGGCCACCTCTTCCCCTGCGGCAGGGCCCGAGGCGGACTTGTGTTACAGATAGTGCACCCCAGATCTCTGACAGACTCCATGGACTTTTGGCAGAAGAGTGTGTTAAGCCACTGAGATTTCGGGGTGTTTCTCACCACAGCAGAGCCTACCATGGCCTGACTAATTTGGCTGCACACCTTCCCGCGATGGAGACTTCAAATGACAGCACCTTGCTGTTTTCGTCTTTCATGTGGGTAGGTATGGGCAAAGTGCCCCCTGGCACATGACCTACCGTGGGGGCTTCAGAAAATGGCTTTCTAGCCTCAGGGAAAGAGATGAGTGAGGAGAAATTGCATTTTTCCCTTCTTAAAAAAATTTTTTTTTAAATTAAAATCTAAATGACATAACATTAGTTTCAGCTGTCTAAAATAATGATTTAATATAAGAACATATTGCAAAATGATCACTGCATTAAGCCTATTTATATCCATCACCACATACAGCCATGCATTTTTTTTCCTTCATGAAGAGAACTTTTAAGATCTACTCTCTTAGCAACTTTTCAAATATACAATATGGTATTATTAATTATGGTCACCATGTTGTATATTACATCCCTATGGCTTACTTATTTTGTAAAAGGATGTTTGTACCTTTCTCTTTTTTTGACCAATACTGTCATATGTGGATATGGGGCTTGGGGCAGTGGCAGCCTCCTTGTGACCATGAGGGGAGACATCACTGGCATTCTAAGAAAGGGAGAGCAGAGAATGGGAAGCATCTGGGCCCTTCAGTTCAGTTCATTTCAGTTCAGTTCAGTCACTCAGTCGTGTCCGACTCTTTGTGACCCCATGAATCACAGCACGCCAGGCCTCCCTGTCCATCACCAACTCTCGGAGTTCACTCAGACTCATGCCCATCGAGTCCGTGATACCATCCAGCCATCTCATCCTCGGTTGTCCCCTTCTCCTCCTGCCCCCAATCCCTCCCAGCATCAGAGTCTTTTCCAGTGAGTCAGCTCTTCACATGAGGTGGCCAAAGTACTGGAGTTTCAGCTTTAGCATCATTCCCTCCAAAGAAATCCCAGGGCTGAACTCCTTCAGAATGGACTGGTTGGATCTCCTTGCAGTCCAAGGGACTCTCAAGAGTCTTCTCCAACACCACAGTTCAAAAGCATCAATTCGGCGCTCAGCCTTCTTCACAGTGCAACTCTCACATCCATACATGACTACTGGAAAAACCATAGCCTTGACTAGATGGACCTTAGTCGGCAAAGTAATGTCTCTGCTTTTGAATATACTGTCTAGGTTGGTCATAACTTTTCTTCCAAGGAGTATGCGTCTTTTAATTTCATGGCTTCAGTCACCATCTGCAGTGATTTTGGAGCCCCCCAAAAATAAAGTCAGACACTGTTTCCACTGTTTCCCCATCTATTTCCCATGAAGTGATGGGACCAGATGCCATAATCTTTGTTTTCTGAATGTTGAGCTTTAAGCCGACTTTTTCACTCTCCACTTTCACTTTCACCAAGAGGCTTTTTAGCTCCTCACTTTCTGCCATAAGGGTGGTATCATCTGCATATCTGAGGTTATTGATATTTCTCCCAGCAATCTTGATTCCAGCTTAGCAACATCATAAAGCCAATGAACCCCCTGGGCCTCTGCCTGTCTGCTTTTGATTGAGTCGGTTTAGAATGTCTTTATCATTTTAACTACTTTTAGGTTTCTTCCCCCACTTGCAGAGTATTCTGTCTGTTTAATGTTAGGTAGTACACTAACAATAAAACCATTTACATTATCACTTTTCTAATTATTAGGAATCTAATTTTATAGTTTTATTATTTGTCAAAATGCTAAACTAGAAAAGGGCAGGGCTTTAAGGGCAGGGCTTATTTTCCAAATATTATTGTTTTATAAAAGGATTCATCAGACAGAGTTGTTTCAATGAGCAGTAGACTGTGTGCACTTCAGTGATGAATTATAAGGTGGAAGCGTTAGGAGCCATCTGCGAAGGGGTTTGAGTCTCAAACCCCAGTGAGGTTTAATGACAATAAAATACTTGGGGCTTAGCTCAAGTGTTCAGTACAAGGCAGCCATTGCCATTAGCACTGTGATGCTTGTGGCAATGGTGCTGCACTTTTTGAAGGAAGATTCCTCTGGCAGGAGGACAGGGACTCTGAATCTGTCAGGCTAGGTGTTATATATATAGCAACAACCTGGCAACCTCTGTGGCTTGCAGCAACATCAAAGTTTGTTTCTCACTCATGCTGCAAGCTCATCTCAGGTCAGCCAAGGCTCTGCTCACATCCTCTGCAGTTCAGAGCTGATGGAGCCGCCTCTGTCTAGAACATCTTTGGTCTCTCAGCAGAGCGAGGAGAGAGGCCATGAACCATAGGCTCCTTTAAACTTCTGCCTAAAAGTGAGACACAGCCCTTCTACCCCCATCTCATAATTAAAGCAAGCTGATGGTTGGGAGTGGGGCACCGCAAGAGGAAGGCAGACTTTGGTGAACAGTAAATATGATCTACCAGATGTACTAAATGGGAGTGTTTGAGACCTTTACGGCAGCTCAGTGTCCCTGGAAAGGACAGTGCCTTTCTCAGGCTGTTACCTACATTCCTGGTTTCTCTCTCTAACAACTGTCCCCTAATATCCATTCTCTTTTTTCTCTTGGAAATAGAATGCCAAGTTTTTAGCTGGGCTCATGGCTTTCATGTTTTCAAAGTGCATCCGTGGGTGCTCAGTCATGATTGACTTTTCACAACCCCATGGACTGTATCCCGCCAGTCTCCTCTGCCCATGGAATTTTCAAGGCAAGACTACTGGAGTGGAGTGCCACTTCTTTCTCCAGGGGATCTTCCCCACCCAGGGCTCGAACCTGCATCTCTGCACTGACAGGCAGATTCTCTAACCACTGTGCCATCTGGGAAGTCCCCAACTTTCACATTACACCCTCTCTTTCCCAGTCTCCTGGGTAGTTAGGTGTGGCTGTGGATCTAGCTCTCCATCGGTGGAAAGTGCACTAAGGTGATATGTGAAAGGAAAGGGCAGACCCTGCCTCCGCTATCCTTTCCCACCTCCAGGTAGCTGAACAGTAGCAGTGTGCTAGACCATCAGTGGACAAGAGTGACACTCTAGGGATAACAGATCAACAAGGTACTAGGGAGATCTATACCATAGAGTCACACTACCAGACTGCCTGGACTTTTACCTGTGAGCTGAATAGATTTCATTTTTGTCGTCATTATTCTGAGTTTTAGTTCAGCAGTCTTTCCCATTTCCTACCCAAAACTCTCCCCCCCTTTTTTTTCGCCTTGGTGAAACTCAGCTGGCCATAAACAACAGGATGGGGAAAAGCAAGGTTTTATTTAGTGAAAAAAACGCCCAACTGCAGCCAGTTCCCTGATGCTCTTAAGACAGTGCACCAAGTCCTTCACTAGCTCACCCAGCCAAGGAGTGTGAGAAAAGCATTCAGCTATTAGACATGACAGCTTCTTGGAGTAAAGATGTACTTTTTAAATTTACCTTTTTTCACTTCACCCTGCAGGCGTCCTTACTGCAGAAACACTTGTCCTAAATGGTGGACTGGGGAAGAAGAAATAGGGACAGACAGGTCTCCAAACCATACCTAAACCCTGTGTCTCAACAGTGAAGTCACAAGGCTGCTAACTCTCTTTGTCTTTGCAGAGAGTGAGTGAGAGGTGAGGTCCTCAGTCTTGCCTGACTCTTTGTGACCGCATGGACTGTAGCCTGCCAGGTTCCTCTGTCTATAGAATTTTCCTGGCTAGAATACTGCAGTGGGTTGCCATTTCCTACTCCAGAGGATCTTCCTGGCCCAGGGATTGAACAGGCATCCTTGCATTGGCAGGAGATTCTTTGCCGCTGAGTCACTGCGGAAGCCCTTGGCAGATCATCTAGGTTTCTAGCTTCTGTACTGATCTTTCCTTTTGTGCTGATGTAATCTCTCCTATTTGTTAGTATTATGTCCAGGAGAGATATTGACTAGATTTCACCTCGTCTATCAACTCATATATTGATGGTGTCTGCACGGTGTCTGTGTTGAGAATTATGTACACACCTTAGACTGGGTTCCCTGAAGCAGGGATTCTGGTGCTCTGGGTTTATTGAGGGTAGACTCTGGAGAAAGGGAGTGAATGAAGCCATACAGGGCTGGGGAAGGAGCTTCAGAAGAGTGTGGTCTCAGCGCAGCCTAGCTTCAGCCTGATCCCATGGGAGTCCTATCACAGGAATGACATCTCAGAGTTGGTCCCACCTTGAGGCCAGAGCCCCCTTCTTTTGTGGCCCCTGATTAGTCAGTTATTGGTTGTAGGCTGCCTTGGGGGAGCTACCTCCCACTTCATTGAGGGTGATTCTCTAAAGATGAGAGCAGCTATGAACTTGTAGTAGCTGACATTCATAGTAGCTGGGAGATGGATATATGTGGTTTCTGATAAAGATCTGGATGGGACACGAACAACATTTGTTAGTCTGCAGTCACACTCAGGGGACAAGTTTTGCGATCAATTAGCCATGTCTTCCATGGGTATGGACTCTAATCTCTGTAGCAATTCATGTTATGAGAAGAGAAAGGGCTGAAATAAGGTTTGCTCCATCAACATCCCTACTAAGGAGCAAACTAAAGTTAGGAAGGGCATGGAAATTATAGAACAAGATTTGTGTTATGGCCCAACTATTGCCTTATAACTGGAGAAGGAAATGGCAACCCAGTCCAGTATTCTTGCCTGAGAAATCCCATGGACAGAGGAGCCTGGAAGGCTAAGGTCCTTGAAATCATTAAGAGTCAGGCACAATTTTGTGGCTAAAACAACAACATATTGCCTTATAAATTGAAAGCTGTTGTTCAGTTGCTCGGTCATGTCTGACTCTTTATGACCCCATGGACTACAGCATGCCAGGCTTCCTTGTCCTTCACCACTGAAAGCTGACATGACCTATTTCCTGAGGACCCAGATGCAGAACCTGATGATGAAGTCCTCTGGCAGCAAGCAACATAATTCATCCCTGGGTAGCTTCAGCACATTTGGGACTATAGAAAGGAAACTGGGAGACTTTGCAGAATCTAAGAAAGACCGTAAGGCTGAGCAGGAATTAGGGCTACCTCAGGAACCCCACCGCAGAATCAAATGGACCACTTCCGAGGGTGATGCCGTAACACTTAACCTCAACCACTTTCAGTCTCTATACTTCTGTTTCTCTTACTCTTTTAAATCAGCTTTTAATTTTAGAATGGTTTCAGATTTACTGAAAAGTTGAAAAAATGTTAGCAAGATTTCCTACACCCTGTTTCTTATTGTTAGCACTGTTATGATGCCTAATCACAGTAGTGAACTGATATTGACACCCTCCTGCTAACGAACCTCCATAGTTTATTCAGATTTCCTTAGTTTTTACCCAGTGTCATTTCCTGTCCCAGCATCTCACCAAGCACCAGATACTTTTAGTAGTCATGACTGCATAGGCTCCTCTAGACTGTGAGTTTCCAAACTCCCCTTGTTTTTGATAACTTTGACAGTTTTGAAGAGTGCTGCTCAGGGTTAACCCTAACCTTTAACTTTGTGTTTCTTTTAAATTTTGGCCCAGTTTGAGTCCAAAATCTTCCTCCTAGGAGCAAATGACTATTGCCAGGGGCAAAATGGAAGCAGAACAAGGCCATGGGGGATCTTTGTGAACCCCAGCCACTCCAGTTTGGAGTTTATGCTTACAACGTGAGATCAAAGCACGGCTCCTTCCCTGCAAGATTAGATGACCTGGGTCACAGCTCCCAGCAAAATGATTATGTGTGCCCCAAAACAGGAAAATAAGTAGCACAGAACTGATGGCCACAGTCAAGCAATTACAGAGAAGAAACCTCAGTGATTCTGGCCAGAACCAAATGTGTGACCGCTACCTACTTTATTCTCTGTCCCTAAGCTTGAAACAGTAAGGAGCGTCCCTGCTGGCCCAGCGGCTAAGACACTGCCCTCCCAATGCAGGGGCTCAGGTTGATCCCTGGTCAGGGAACTAGATCCCACAAGCCACAACCTAGACCCAGCACCGCCAAACAGAACGAAGTTTAAAAACAAAACAGAAGAAACAAGCCAGTGAGTCTGAAATTCCTGGTCTATTGCCAGTCATTTTGATTATACTGTTGCAGGAAGGGGGACCACTTTCAGGTCCCAAGAGTGGGTTCTTGTCTGACACTTGGACAAATGAATTGTCCAAGGAAACACATGTGTTGACACCGCAAGAGATTTTATTGGGAAGGGGTGCTTGGGCAGAGAGCGGTGGGGTAAGGGAACCCAGGGTCCTTCCTCTCAGCCAAGATGGATTCCAGCGTGAAGGAGTCTGGGAAGTTGGTCGTCTCCTCCCTCCTCCTTTTGGCCCTTCTCAGATTCTCCTGGCTAGTTTTCCATGGCAGTGCCTGGTTCTTCATCAGGACCTCCTGTTGTGAGTCAGCTCTTCTCTTCTCATCAGATTGGAAAAGAGCCTAATGAAGGGTAAGACTGAGGGCAAGAGGAGAAGGGGGCAGCAGAGGATGAGATGGTTGGTTGGCATCGCTGACTCAATGGACATGAGTCTGAGCAAACTCAGGGAGATAGTGAAGGACAGGGAAGCCTGGTGTGCTGCAGTTTATGGGGTTGCAAAGAATTGGACATGACTTAGTGACTGAACAACAGCAAGCCTGTTGTGAGGCAACTCAGGCAAGCAGTTACCATTGTGCCTGACTATGGAGGGCTGTTTTGGTCAGTGATTCCCTAAATCATTGCAGAAAACACTTTTTCCCCCTATCAACAAAATAGCAAACCCTCAAACAATAGTTTCTTACAAGATACAATTAATTTGTTACGTTTGTTTCCCTCTCCTACTCCAGCCCTGAAGATTACAGAATAATTGATGTGCACAGACCTTGGGTTAAAAACAACTGTAGAGGAAAATTCAGAAATTTGATTCATCTCTAAGTAGGTCAGTTGCAAAGAAAAGAACCGAAGTGCTTGTTGAACTGAGCTGAACTCTTTGGAGTCCTTGATTCAGGCAGGCCTTTATTTAGAAAACAAAGAATTCATCCAGGAAAACAATTAAATTCTGGCCTATTTAAAACAACCTGTTGCTCTTTGGTAAACTGAGCTATTCTCTGTTTGCACAGGACGTAAATGTTAAGGGAATTTAGACAACTGCCCCTTTGTGGCTATATTCTGTTTTCAAATTGCTGCGTAAGTCAAAGGTAGACAAGATAAAATGTGATCTTTAGGTTTCTGATGATTCATTCCTCTAAACCCTAGTAAATACCCTGTAGAGAGGAGAAAGGAAAGACAAATTTTAAGGCCACCATTTTTTTGTTTGTTCTAGTAACAGCTTTATTGAGATATAATTCATGTACCATAGAATTTACCCATTTAAAGTGTATGATTCAGTGGTTTTGACTCCATTTACAGAGCTGTGAAACCACCACCACCACCAATTTTATTGTTTTCTTTTAATTTTTAAGTTTTTGGCCACTCCATGTGCCTTGTTAGTCTCTCAGGCATGTCTGACTCTTGCAACCCTGTGGACTATAGCCTGCTAAGCTCCTCTGTCCATGGACTTCTCCAGGCAATGGGTAGCCATTCCTTTCTCCGGGAGATCTTGAACCCAGTTCTCTTGCATTGCAAGCAG
>SJYF01000768.1:2660219-2675587 GCA_006410515.1 Procapra przewalskii
GCATTGCCTTTCTTTGGGATTGGAATGAAAACTGACCTTTTCCAGTCCTGTGGCCACTGCTGAGTTTTCCAAATTTGCTGGCATATGAGTGCAGCACTTTCACAGCATCATCTTGCAGGATTTGAAATAGCTCTACTGGAATTCCATCACCTCCACTAGCTTTGTTCATAGTGATGCTTCCTAAGCCCACTTGACTTCACATTCCAGGATGTCTGGCTCTAGGTGAGTGATCACACCATCATGATTATCTGGGTAGTGAAGATCTTTTTTGTACAGTTCTGTGTATACTTGCCACCTCTTCTTAATATCTCCTGCTTCTGTTAGGTCCATACCATTTCTGTCCTTTATCGAGCCCATCTTTGCATGAAATATTCCCTTGGTATCTCTAATTTTCTTGAAGAGATCTCTAGTCTTTCCCATTCTATTCTTTTCCTCTATTTCTTTGCAATGACCACTGAAGAAGGCTTTCTTCAGCTTATAAATGACAGAATTCTATTTCTCACAGTTCTCTAGCCTGGGAAGTCCAAGATCAATGTGCTGGAATATTTGGTGTCTGGTGAGAGCTTCCTGGTTCAAAGGCAGCTGACTTCTCAGTATGTCCTCACATGGTGGAAGGGGTGATGGAGCTCCTGGGGTCTCTATTATAAGGGCACTAATCCCATCATAAGGACCCCACCCTCAAGCCTTAATCACCTCCCAAAGGCTTCACTTTTTAATACTGTTACAAAAGGTTTAGGATTTAACAACAAATGGACATTCAATCCATAACAAGCATTGATTGAAGGTGTCACTTCCTTCTGAATTGTTTCATTTTGCTCTGGCCCCCAAACCTTTGAAACCTCCTTAATTTCAGGAAGCCCATTTGTAAAAGCATGGCATGAATTTTATGCTGAAAACTGGAGATGGATTTGGGGCTGCAGGAATTTCTGCACCTTTAGAGACAAAAGACAATGTGGGGCACTGCAACTGATTGTGAACTTTGGACTATAAACGCCCTTTCATTTATTTATTTGTTTATTGGACGTTTATGTGTCATGCACCTATTATAGATTAAGTTTGGGGAAGCAGACCTGACCACAGTCTAGTTCCTACCTACAAACGGCACAGAGCCCTGTGGGCTAAACAGGTGCCTATGGCTGAGCTTGGATTGTAAATCCAACATATAACATGCCTTGCTCTTCCTTTCTACACTTCTGTATTTTCAGGGAAACCTGTGTTCCTTGCAGATGGGGATACATTCAGTGTATCTCTATGTCCATGTTGCTGCAAATAGCATCTTCTCCTTTTTTATGTAAATAGCCTTATTTCTATGTCCTCAGAACACATATTATGGGGACACACAGTGGATGCTCTATAAATGTGTGGGATTCAGTTGAGACAGAAACTCTGCATATGGGTTCTTTCCTACAGTTTTATTTATTTATTTTTACTTTTGGCTGCACTGGGTCTTTGTTGCTGTGCACGGGCTTTCTCTAGTTGCAGTGAGTGGGGGCTCTCTCCAGTTGTTGCTTGCAGGCTCAGTAGTTGTGGTGCATGGGTTTAGTTGCCCCATGGCATGTGGGATCTTCCTGGACCAGGGATCAAACTTGTGTCCCCTGCATTGGCAGGTGGATTCTTATCCACTGAGCCACCAGGGAAAGCCTGCACATGGGTTCTGAAAACAGGCAGTAAATCAAGAGATGAATTTCCCCCACTCCTCTGGTTCTGGGAGGACCAACTGTCTTCATGGATTTGAACCTCAAACTCAAGTTCAGTTCAGTTCAGTCACTCAGTTGTGTTTGACTCTTTGTGATTCCATGAACCACAGCACGCCAGGCCTCCCTGTCCATCACCAACTCACAGAGTCTACCCAAACTCAAGTCCATTGAGTCGGTGATGCCATCCAGCCATCTCATCCTCTGTCACCCTCTTCTCCTCCTGCCCTCAATCTTTCCCAGCATCAGGGTCTTTTCCAATGAGTCAGCTCTTCGCATCAGGTGGCCAAAGTATTGGAGTTTCAGCTTCAGCATCAATCCTTCCAGTGAACACTCTGGACTGATTTCAAGACCACCTGCTAAAACCTCCCATTTTCTGCAGATCTTAGTACTGAGTCACCTACAACCAGCTGCTGCCCTATCTCTTGAATCAGCTTCAAAACATGACACTGGCAGAAGGCAAACTTTTCGAGTTCAGGCCCCAGGAAAATAAAAATAAGTAAATAAGACTGCAGTGCCAGATGGTCTGAAAGGACAGAGCTGGCATGGAGGATTAACTGGCTGCTTATAAAAGCTGTCATTACAGAGTGTCATTGTTGGTGGGTTATTTATTAGCGGTCCCCTTTAAATACCAAATGTCAAATGTGTTAATGTGCAGAAATGAAGTCTTCCCCTCCCAGCTGCTCCAGTGTCAGGCTGCCAGCTGCACTGTCTCCTTTGCAGGTCCTGCCAGGAGTTCAGCATGCATATGGCACGTTATGCATACCATATTGCACTTAAGAAAGGCCAGATGAGGCCAACTGGGCCTCATAATCAGCCTGTCAATCACTGCCCTGCGTTGTGCATGTGACTGGGTGCACAAACCTTTGTTCTCGGTTAGAAAGGGCTCTCTTTGAGCCCCGTGCACCAGACAGGAATGTATGGTTTATTTCACCAACCATTGCCTGGAATCAGAGGTGTATCTATCAACTCAGTGCTTATGAAGGCTTAAGGAATTGCAAAATGCCCGTTTTGAGAACTATTCTGCCCATGTGAATGGTACTTCATTTAACCACTGCCCTCAGGCAACCTCTGTGTCTTTCTATCTTCTATCTCCCTCTTTTTTTTTTCAATTAGTATTAGCAATTTTTTCATTGAAATGCAGTTGCTTTGCAATGTTGTGTTAGTTTCTGCTGTACAATGAAGTAAATCAGCCATGTGCATACATATATCCCCTCCTTCTAGGGCCTCCCTCTCACCCCACCCCCATCCTACCCATCTAGGTCATCACAGAGCACTGGGCTGAACTTCTGTGCATTATAGCTGGTTCTTGCTAACTATCTATTTTACACATGGTAGTGTATATATCTCAATCCCAACCTCCCAATTTGTCCCATCTTCCCCTTCCCTTCTCTGTCCATTCTCTACTGTCTTGGAAATAGTTTCATCCATAAAAATTTTCCACTATTATCTTCATTACCTCTGCCATAGTTTGGTTTCAGGTCAAACAACAGGGAGGGAGCACAACCCCACTCGTCAACAGAAAATTGGATTAAAGATTTACTGAGCATGCCCCTGCCCATCAGAACAAGAGCCAGTTTCCCCTTCAGTCTCTCCCATCAGGAAGCTATAAGTTTCTTATCTTTATCCTCAGAGGGCAGACAGAATGAAAACCACAATCACAGAAAACAAATCAAACTGATCATATGGACCACAGCCTTGTCTAACTCAATGAAACTGGGAGCCATGCTGTGTAGGGCCACCCAAGATGGATGGGTCATGGTGGAGATTTCTGACAAAACATGGTCCACTGGAGAAGGGAATGGCAAACCACTTCAGTATTCTTGCCTTGAGAACACCATGAACAGTACAAAAAGGCAAAAAGATAGGACACTGAAAGGTGAACTCCCCAGGTTGGTAGGTGCCCAATATGCTCCTGGAAAAGAGTGAAGAAAAAACTGCAGAAAGAATGAAGAGATGGAACCAAAGTGAAAACAATGCCCAGTTGTAAATATGACTAGTAATGGAAGTAAAGTCTGATGTTATAAAGAACAATATCACATAAGAACCTGGAATGTTAGGTCCATGAATCAAGGTAAATTGGAAGTGGCCAAACAGGAGATGGCAAGAGTGAACATTGATGTTTTAGGTATCAGTGAATTAAGATGGACTGGAATGGGTGAATTTAACTCAGATGACCATTATATCTACTACTAGGGGCAAGAATCCCTTAGAAGAAATGGAGTAGCCATCATAGTCAACAAGAGTCTGAAAAGCAGTTCTTGAGCACAATCTCAACAATGACAATGATGTCTGTTTCCAAGGGAAACCATTCAATATCACAGTAACCCAAGTTTATGCACCAACAGTTAATGCTGAGGAAGCTGAAGTTGAACAGTACTATGAAAACCTATAAGACCTTCTAGAACTAACACCCAAAAGAGATATCCTTTTCATTATAGGGGACTGGAATACAGAAGTAGGAAGTCAAGAGATACCTGGAGTAACAGGCAAATTTGGCCTTGGAGTACAAAATGAAGCAGGGCAAAGGCTAACAGAGTTTTGCCAAGAGAATGCACCGGCTATAGCAAACACACTCTTCCAACAACACAAGAGAAGACTACACATGGACATCACCAGATGGTCAACACCGAAATCAGATTGATTATATTCTTTGCGGCCAAAGATGGAGAAGCTCTATACAGTCAGCAAAAAACAAGACTAGGAGCTGACTGTGGCTCAGATCATGAACTCCTTATTGCCAAATTCAGACTTAAATTAAAGAAAGTGCGGAAAACCAGTAAAGCATTCAGGAATGACCTAAATAAAATCCCTTATGATTATACAGTAGAAGTGACAAATAGATTCAAGGGGTTAGATCTGATAAACAGAATGCCTGAAGAACTATGGACAGAGGTTCATGTCATTGTACAGGAGGCAATGATCAAGACCATCTCCAAGAAAAAGAAATGCAAAAAGGCAAAATGGTTGTCTGAGGAGACCTTCCAAATAGCTGAGAAAAGAAGAGAAGAAAAAGGCAAAGAAGATAAGGAAAAATATAGCCATTTGAATGCAGAGTTCCAAAGAACAGCAAGGATAGATAAGAAAGCCTTCCTCAGTGATCAATGCAAAGAAACACAGGGAAACAATAGAATGGTAAAGACTAGAGATCCCTTCAAGAAAATTAGAGATAACAAGGGAACATTTCATGCAAAAATGGGCTCAGTAAAGGACAGAAATGGTATGGACCTGACAGAAACAGAATATATTAAGAAGAAGTGGCAAGAATACACAGCAGAACTGTACAAAAAAGATCTTTACGACCCAGATAATCACAATGGTGTGATCACTCACCTAGAGCCAGACATCCTGGAATATGAAGTCAAGTGGGCCTTAGGAAACATCACCACGAACAAAGCTAGTGGAGGTGATGGAATTCCAACTGAGCTGTTTCAAACCCTAAAAGATGATGCTGTGAAAGTGCTACACTCAATATGCCAGCAAATTTGGAAAACTCAGCAGTGGCTGCAGGACTGGAAAAGGTCAGTTTTCATTCCAATCCCAAAGAAAGTCAATGCCAAAGAATGTTCAAACTACTGAACAATTGCACTCATCTCACACAGTAGCAAAGCAATGCTCAAAATTCTCCAAGTCAGGTTTCAACAGTATGTGAACTGTGAACTTCCAGATGTTCAAACTGGTTTTAGAAAAGCCAGAGGAACCAGAGATCAAACTGTCAACATCAGTTGGATCATTGAAAAAACAAGAGGTCCAGAAAAACATCTACTTCTGCTTTATTGATTATGTCAAAGCCTTTGACTGTGTAGATCACAATAAACCGTGGAAAATTCTTCAAGAGATGGCAATACCAGACCACCTGACCTGCCTCTTGAGAAATCTGTATGCAGGTCAAGAAGCAACAATTGAAACCAGACATGGAGCAACAGACTGGTTCCAAATCGGGAAAGGAGTACGTCAAGGCTGTATGTTGTCACCCTGCTTATTTAACTTATATGTAGAGTAATCATGTGAAATGCTGGACTGGATGAAGCACAAGCTGGAATACAGATTGCTAGGAAAAATATCAATAACCTCAGATATGCAGATGACACCACCCTTATGGCAGAAAGTGCAGAAGAACTAAAACCCTCTTGATGAAAGTGAAAGAGGAGAGTGAAAAAGTTGGCTTAAAGCTCAACATTCAAAAAACTAAGATCATGGCGTCCGGTCCCATCACTTCATGGCAAATAAATGGGGAAACAGTGGAAACTGTGATAGACTTTATTTTCTTGGGCTCCAAAATCACTGCAGATGGTGACTGTAGCCATGAAATTAAAAGAGGCTTACTCCTTGAAGGAAAAGCTATGACCAACCTAGACAGTATACTAAAATGCAGAGACATTGCTTTGCCAACAAAAGCCCATCTAGTCAGAGCTATGGTTTTTCCAACAGTTATGTATGGATGTGAGAGTTGGACCGTAAAGAAAACTGAGTGTCAAAGAATTGATGCTTTTGAACTATAGTGTTGGAGAAGACTCTTGAGAGTCCCTTGGACTGCAAGGAGATCCAACCAGTCCATCCTGAAGGAAATAAGTCCTGAATATTCACTGGAAGGACTGATGCTGAAGTTGAAACTCCCCTACTTTGGCCACCTGATGCAAAGAGCTGACTCATTGGAAAAAACCCTGATGCTGTGAAAGATTGAAGACAGGAGGAGGAGACGTCAGGGGATGAGGTAGTTGGATGGCATCACTGACCTGATGAAAATGAGTTTGAGCAAGCTGTGGGAGTTGGTGATGGACAGGGAAGCCTAGTGTGCTACAGTTCATGGGGTCACAAAGAGTCAGACATGACTGAGTGACTGAACTGAACTGACTACCATTTTTCTAGATTCTACATATTTATGAAAGTAAACAATATTTGTGTTTTTTTCTGATTTACTTCAGTCATTATGACAGACTCTAGGTCTTTTCACGTCTCTAGAAATGACTATTTTGTTCCTTTTAGTGGCTGAGGAATATTCCATTGTATATATGTACCCCACATCTTCTTTCCCCCTCTTTTGTATAAAAGTTAACCTCAAGTAACCAACTACTGTTGCTGGGAAAGACTGAAGGCAACAGGAGAAGGGGATGACAGATGATGAGACAGTTGGATGGCATCAGCAACTGGATGGAATCACCGACTGGATGGACGTGAGTTTGATCCAGGTCCAGGAGTTAGTGATGGACATGGAAGCTGGTGTGTTGCCGTCCATGCAGTCACAAAGAGACATGACTGACTGACTGAACGACAACAGTGCATATGTTGCTCATTATTCAAGACAAAATGATTTGGGACAGAATGGACTGTGTGGTCAGAGAATAGGGTCTCCGCAAGTTGTATGAGTTACGGTGACTGTTGCCCCATCTTTGGGAGTGGGGCATCTGCCGTGCCACCACAGGGTGTCAGAAGTTAAAAAGGACTGTGCCAGACTTCCCTGCTTGACCACTGGTTAGGACTTTGAGCTTCCCAATCGAGGGGATGAGGGCACAGGTTTGACCCCTGGTTGGAGAAGTAAGGTCCCACATGCCCCACCTTTATTACTGAAAAATCTACTGGAGGATGTTGGTAGCCAGCAAGCCCAATCTGTGATGAGGGATAAATCGCCATATTGAATTTTATGTATATTGACTTGGAAGCAAAAGGGGAAAATCCAAATGGTCCTATGGACTGGGATGGTGGGGGTGGGAGATGTGTCAGTCTGAGGGGGAGGCGGTTATCAGAAGTGGGTGGGAGGGTATCAGATGCCACAGAAGTCAGGTCAGATGAGGACAGATTGGGAACCAATATGTGGTAACTGGGATGTCCCTGGTGGCCTTTTCACAATCCACACGAGGAGAGAGATTGAGAAAAGATTTCTAATGTTCTCTTTCTAAAGAGGAACTCATGGAACCCAGATCTGTTTTTTTTTTTTTTTTTCTGCTCAATCTGGTGGCACAATTCTGAGTAAGAAGGTGGCATTTGGACTTCTTATTTGTCATTTCCTCCTTTATCCATTTAATATGGAAATGAAATTCCAGTTTTTAGGCTTCCCCTGATTGTGTCTTTGAAAATTCTTGTCTTGTCATCCAGGGACAAGGAGTGAAAACAAGCAAATCATGTCTGGAGGGCAGTATCAGAGCGACAGCATTTCTTGACCCAAGATGATAAGCTGGTGGGATCCCAGGCCTTCTCACATAGCTGTTACAATGCTGGGGGCTTCCCCAGGTGGCTATTTTGACATAGCCATTGTGATGGGAGTGACAAAGAGAGTGAGATTCAGGAATGAAAATAGACAGGGGTTTCAGAGATCGAGCTGGAAATGCCTGATACAAAAACCTTGAAGGAATATCATTCCCTTACACATAGCCCTTGAAGGATGTTGCATTTATTAGTCAGTATTCTTCAGAGAAACAGAACTTATGTATGTGTATAGATATAAGAGGAGGTTATTTTTGGGATTGGCTCACATGGGTCTTCCCTGGTGGCTCAGAGGTTAAAGCATCTGCCTGCAAGGCGGGAGACCTGGGTTCTATCCCTGGGTTGGGAAGATGCCCTGGAGAAGGAAATGGCAACCCATTCCAGTGTTCTTGCCTGGAGAATCCCATGGATGGAGAAGCCTGGTGGGCTACAGTCCATGGGGTCGCAGTCGGACACAACTGAGTGACTTCACTCATTCACTCACTCACATGGCTAGGGAGGCTGAGAGGACCCCGTGCTGAAGACCCAGGGAGGCAGTTGGTGGATCTTCAGTCAATGTCTGAATACCTGAGAACCGGAGGGACAGTGTCCAGGTGCAGGAAGAGATGGACAACCCAGCTCAAGTAAGGAGTGAATTCTCCCTTCCTTTGCCTTTTTGTCCTATTTAGGCCCTCTGGGGATTGCACGATGCCCACTGCCTTGGGGAAAGTGATCTTTACTCATTCTTATTATTCTTTAGCTGCTTGATTGTGTCCAACTTTTTGCTACCCCATGGACTCCTCTGTTCATGGGATTTCCCAAGGAAGCATACTGGAGTGGGTTGCCATTGATCTAAATGTTACAGAAACACTTTCATAGACACACCCCAAAACAATGTTTTACCAGCACTCTGGGCACCCCTTAGCCCAGCCAAGTTGACACACACAATTAATCAAGTTGACGCATTACATCAATTAAATTATAAACATATTCTGTGTGTGTCACCAAATATAAAATATTTTTATATAGTTCATGAGGAGCTGCTTCAGATCCAATGGTGTACCCTTTCCATTAACTTAACAATAGTCAACTTTCCTCTATAGAAGGTAGATTTCGGTTTTGGAAAACAGCCAGGAGTAATTCAGAGCCAAGTCTCTGTAGATGGCTTTTGAGACTTGAAGCCAAGTGAGTCATGTGAGGTAAATGACAGTCTTAGGAAATGCTGGTTTTGACTGAGACGTGATTTCCTTCCACTACTCCTGAACAGACCCAGGAAAGCAGTTTTGAAGGAGTAAAACATGAGGTGAGCACACAGCCACAGTCAAGACAGCCACTCCCCAAGTGGTCATTTTGAAAAGGATTAGAAGGACACAGAGGATTGCGAAAAGTCGTTCTTATGAGTTTATCTTAATACATTATTTTATGTTATCATTACTGTCTATGAGGAAAGACAGGGGCAAACTCATTATGATTTGGAAAAATTATGACGTTTCCAGTTTACAGCTGTTGGCAAGAGAAATTGCACGTTTTATTACATAATTTTCTTGGTACTGTTTTAGTAAAACATGCTCCATAGCAGTGGTTGTCCAGGTGCTTTACGTAATCTGGATGCAGTGGATTTGTGGTGGTGAATTTAACCACTATAGTTTCAATATAAGAGTTCCATGACATGTGTGGTTTTATAATTTTGCTAAAGTAGGATTTAGGTCTCATGGGTTAGAAAGTTTGTGTGGGACTTCCCAGGCAGTCCAGTGGTTAATACTCCACGCTTCTGCTGAAGAGGGCACAGGTTAGATTCCTGGTCTTAGAGAAATGTAAATCAAAACTACAATGAGCTATCACCTCACACTGGTTAGAATGGCTATCATCAAAAAGTACACAAACAAAAAATGCTGGAGAGGGTGTGGAGAAAAGGGAACACTCTTGCACTCTTGGTGGGAATGTAAGTCGATACGGCCAATATGTAAGATGGTATGGAGATTCCTTTAAAAAACTGGGAATAAAACCACCATCAGTCGGTCAGTCAGTTCAGTCGCTCACTCATGTCTGACTCTTTGCAACCCCATGGGCTGCAGCATGCCAGGCCTCCTTGTCCATCACCAGCTCAACTCAAAGTCATGTCTATTGACTCAGTGATGCCATCCAACCATCTCATCCTCTGTCATCTCCTTCTTCTCCCGCCTTCAATCTTTCCCAGCATCAGGGTGTTTTCCAATTAATGAATTGTTCACATCAGGTAGCCAAAGTGTTGGAGTTTCAGCTTCAGCATCAGTCCTTCCAGTGAACACCCAGGACTGATTTCCTTTAGGATGGAGTGGTTGGATCTCCTTGCAGTCCAAGGGACTCTCAAGAGTCTTCTCCAACACCACAGTTCAAAAGCATCAACTCTTTGACATCAGCTTTCTTCATAGTCCAACTCTCACATCCATACATGACTACTGGAAAAACCATAGCCCTGACTAGACAGACCTTTGTTGACAAAGTAATATCTCTGCTTTTTGATATGCTGTCTAGGTTGATTATAGATTTTATTCCAAGGAGCAAGCATCTTTTAATTTCATGGCTTTAGTTACAATCTGCAGTGATTTTGGAGCCCCCCAAAACAAAGTCTGTCACTGTTTCCATTGTTTCCCCACCTATTTGCCATGAAGTGATGGGACCAGATGCCATGATCTTAGTTTTCTGAATGTTGAGTTTTAAGCCAACTTTTTCACTCTTCTCTTTCATTTTCATCAAGAGGCTCTTTAGTTCTTCACTTTCTGCCCTAAGGGTGGTGTCATCTGCATATCTGAGGTTGTTGATACTTATCCCGGAAATCTTGATTCCAGCTTGTGCTTCATCCAGTCCAGTGTTTCTCATGATGTACTCTGCATATAAATTAAATAAGTAGGGTGACAATATGCAGCCTTTATGAACTCCTTTCCCAATTTGGAACCAGTCTGTTGTGCCATGTCCAGTTCTAACTGTTGCTTTTTGACCTGCATACAGATTTCTCAGGAGGCAGGTCAGGTGGTCTAGTATTCCCATCTTTTGAAGAATTTTCCATAGTTTGTTTTGATCCACACAGTCAAAGGCTTTGGCATAGTCAATGAAGCAGAAGTAGATGTTTTTCTGGAACTCTCTCCGTACATCTCACCCTCTCCCATTGTTCATTGCATCAGTATTTACAATAGCTAGAACATGGAAGTAACCTAGATGTCCATTGACAGATGAATGGATAAAGAAGTTGTGATACATATACACAATGGAATATTATTCAGCCATTAAAAAGAATGCATTTGAGTCAGTTCTAATGAGGTAGATGAACCTAGAGACTATTATACAGAGTGAAGTATAAAGATAAAAGAGAAAGAGAAAGATAGAGATATAAAGAAAGAGAAAGATAAATATTGTATACTAACACATATATATGGAATCTAGAAAAATGGTACTGAAGAATTTATTTGCATGGCAGCAATGGAGAAACAGCCATAGAGAATAGACTTATGGACATGGGGAGAGGGGAGGAGAGGGTGAGATGCATGGAGAGAGTAACATGGAAACTTACACTACTGTATGTAAAACAGATAGCCAACAGGAATTTGCTGTATGGCTCAGGAAACTCAAACAAGAGTTCTGTATCACCCTAGGGGAGGGAGATGGGAGGGAGGTTCAAAAGGAAGGGGATATATGTAAACAAACAAACAAAAAAGGTTTATGTGGGACTTCCCAGGTAGTCCAGTGGTTAAGACTCTGTGCTTCCACTGAAGAGGGCATGGGTTTAATTCCTGGTCAGGGAACTTAGATCTTGCATGTCAACTTATCCAGAGTAAATATAACATAAAACCAACAATTAACAGCCAAAGTATAAATTACAATAACACAAAACAATACAAAGATGCAGCCATTTAGAAACTGAAATTCCCTCTCCTAAATCTTGGGTCTTTGAGAAATCAGATATGTAATTTAAAAATATTTGGAAGAAAGAATTATATGAACATTTAATATTAAAATAAAGCAAATGGAGAAGGAGACAGCAACCAACTCCGTTACTCTTGCCTGGAAAATCCCATGGACAGAGAAGCCTGGTAGGCTACAGTCCATGGGGTCGCAAAGAGTCAGATACGACTGAGTGACCTCACACTTTCACTTTCAAAGCAAATTGATGGCATTAAAAAAAAGCTTGTGTGTCCATGTGTGTGGGACAGGATGGGTGGGCAAAGGGTTTTCATTTATGAGCTAACTTGTTCCTGAGTCCTTGCTTTCACATGATGTCATCTTTTGTCTTGATAAACCCTAAGAGAAATGGAGGCAGCCATTCTATTTTGCCATTTGGGTATTAGGGACATTTTGGAAGATGTCCTTCAAGAAGGTTGAGGACTTATCATCTTGTACATGTAAACATCTCTGCATGCTTCTCCCTCTTTCAAACACATAGTCAGTGCAAGAGGTGACTTCCTTTGCCTAAAAGAGAATAAAAAATTTGGATGGGATCTTGGAGATCAGTGACCCTATTTTACAGTCAAGAAACCAGGTCTTTGAGAAGTTACATGGGCCCCCCCATCCCCACACTCTGAGTTTCTGCTGAAACTAAAGGCCAGGTCTGCAGATCCCCATGCTTTTCCCACTGCACCGTGTTCTCTGTTGCCCAACAACCTCTCTGCTTTATAGCTAGCTCTGCTTACAATGAACTCACCTGAGGTTCACCCACCACTTCAGGAGATGGTGCAGTGAGCAGCCCGGAGTACTAAAATGGAAATTCTCAGTGGAACTTAGAACAGAGAATGAGGCAGCCCCTGCTTTGACTATGTATCTTTTTTTGGAGAGCCACATGCAGTTGGCCTCATTGAAAAACTGGCTATTTTTTGGCTTGATTATAGGTCCTCTTAAAAACTTAATATGGTAGCATTTTTGAATCAGTATTTCCTACCAGATAATAAGTGAAACACAGACCACAGGAAGTGAGTGCATGCGTTGTCCACTGCCATGCTGCCTCTTGAGCCCAGGAATGACCTTGGAATCCTCAATGGGCAGCCATGACTGATCAATCAGAACTGATGCACCAATTGGTGGGGGCTTCCCAGGTGGCCCCAGTGGTAAAGAATCAGGAGTGCTTGACAATTCAGGAGATATAAGAAACATGGGTTCAATCCATGGGTCAGGAAGATCCCCTGGAAAAGGCAATTGCAACCCACCCCAGTATTCTTGCCTGGGAAATCCCATGGACAGAGGAGCCTGGCAGGCCACATCTGTAGGGTCACAAAGAGTAGGACATGAGTGAAGTGACTTAGCACGCATGCATGCACACACCAGTTGTGAAAACTGGTCCTGATATTGGGCTTTCATGGTGGCTCAGATGGCAGAGAATCTGCCTGCATTGCAAATTCAGGAGGCCCACGTTCGATCCTTGGGTTGGGAAGATCCTCTGAAGGAGGAAATGGCAATCCACTCCAGTATTCTTGCCTGGAGAATTCCATGGACAGAGAAACCTGGCAGGCTACAGTCCATGGGATCGCAAAGAGTTGGACACAACTGATCAACAGTCCTGATATTGCAGCTTGCTCCAACAGAGCTGGTCATAGGAGATTATCTTTCTACCTAGCTTCTGTTTATCTATCCATCCCTACTGTATCTGTCATCAGTCTATTATCTGTCTATCCATCATCTATCTAATATAAATACATATTTATATATTATATAGCAATAATGATGGTGATAAGCATAGCAACTCATATTTACTGAGCTTCCCTGGTGACTCAGCAGTAAAGAATCTGCCTGTCAATGCAGCAGATGAGGGTTCAATCTCTAGGTCAGGAAAATCCCCTGGAGAAGGAAATGGCAACCCACTCCAATATTCTTGCCTGGAGAAATCTTTGGACAGAGGACCCTGGTAGGCTACAGTCCATGGGCTTGCAAAGAGTCAGACACGACTTAGTGACTAAATAACAACAACATTTACTGAGTCCTTACTGTGCACCAGACCCTTGCTAAGCATTCTACTGATAATATCTCATTTATTTTCAAGGCAACCTTATACATATGTATGAATATCCTAATTTTACAGATAAAGAACCTGAGGCAGAGAGAGGTTAAGTAGTGTGCCTGAAACCTCAGACCTGTCAGTAGAAGCCCCCCAGATCATCTACTTTCTGAGGTCCCACTCTCAATCTCTCTGCCACCTTTGCAGCTTCTGGACGCTGACAAGTGGACTGACAGTCAAGCACTGGTCCCACATCCAGTCCTGCACAGGGATCTGCCAAGACCTCCATTTCCATCATTTCTGTTTCTGTGACACCTCTTTGCCTGGCCTCCTTTGGACTACCATCTGTCATCTAAAGGCCAGGTGTCTCCCTGGCCCTTGGGTCTCAGGACATGAGATTCCCATTGTCCTGGCCACTCTGCCATTAGAAGACCTGCCAGAGAAAGCAGGTGGGCTGGTTTCACCGGTTCAAGGGTCATTGTTGGGCTGACTTCACTGTGAAACCCATTCTGGTAGGTGGTGTCGGTGGCTGGCACACACCCCTGGGTCTCAGAGCCTCTGCCCTCCTTGTTCTGCTCATTGGCCAGGACTCTCCCTCAAGGTAGAAGCAGATTCCCCTCTCCCTGTCATCTTTGGGGAAGAAGTGACAGAGCCTAGTTCACTCTTCAGGAAGAGCTGTGGACTCCCTGCTCTAAGATTCAAAGTCTGGAACAGCATAAATGTGGTACTTGCTATCCACCAGCAGATCAGAGGGAGGAGTTCTTGGCTTGATTTGTAGAGAGAAGTTCCTTAAGAATTAAAATCTGACACTGATATGTATTGGTAAAGAGGGAACACCAGGCATCACCCATATCCTGAAGTTGGTAGCATAATTGCTAAACCACTTTGGGGAGCCCTTTGGTTGCATCTGGACTTCCCTGGTGGCTCAGATGGTAAAGTCTGCCTGCAATGCCGGAAACCTGGGTTCAGTTCCTGAGTTGGGAAGATCCGCTGGGGAAGGGAGTGGCCACCCACTCCAGTATTCTTGCTTTGAGAATTGCCACGGACAAAGGAGCCTGGTAGGCTACAGACCATGGTGTCACAAACAGTCGGACACAAATGAGCAACTAACACTTTCACTTCACTTCACTTGGTTGCACCTAGGAAAGTGGACAGTGTGTACACTCTAAGATCCATCAATTTCACTTTTTGATATTTTTCCAGGAGAAACATGCACGTGTGCAAGAATGTTAATTGCAGCATTTGTGTGTTAGTGAAAATAGAAAAAAATATAGTGTATTAACCAGGTCATGGAGAAGAGGACAATGAGGAGGGGACTCTGAGGTGATTTGTTGGGAAAAGGATAAAAGAAGGTCGACTGTGGATGGAGAACAGGGTGTGAAGCAGAGGGGAGCACTGGGAAGTGAAGGGAATGTGATGGGGTCTGGCAGCAGAGGCCCCAGGAGCTGGCTTCTGCCTTGCTCTGTAGAGGAAAGGGGCTTTGACCTCAAGAGAAATACAGTGTGACTTTGGCTGCACTTCTGAAAATCACCGAG
>SJYF01000768.1:2685400-2696467 GCA_006410515.1 Procapra przewalskii
GGGGCTCCAAAATCACTGCAGATGGTGACTGCAGCCATGAAATTAAAAGACGCTTACTCTTTGGAAGGAAAGTTATGACCAACCTAGATAGCATATTCAAAAGCAGACATTACTTTGCCAACAAAGGTCCATCTAGTCAAGGCTATGGTTTTTCCAGTGGTCATGTATGGATGTGAAAGTTGGACTGTGAAGAAAGCTGAGTGCCAAAGAACTGATGCTTTTGAACTGTGGAGTTGGAGAAGACTCTTGAGAGTCCCTAGGACTCTAAGGAGATCCAACCAGTCCATTCTGAAGGAAATCAGTCATGGGTGTTCTTTGGAAGGAATGATGCTAAAGCTGAAACTCCAATATTTTGGCCGCCTCATGGGAAGAGTTGACTCACTGGAAAAGACTCTGATGCTGGGAGGGATTGGAGGCAGGAGAAGGGGACGACCGAGGATGAGATGGCTGGATGGCATCACTGACTCGATGGACATGAGTTTGGGTGAACTCTGGGAGTTGGTGATGGACAGGGAAGCCTGGCGTGCTGCAGTTCATGGGGTTGCAAAGAGTCAGACACGACTGAGTGACTGAACTGAACTGAAGGAAACAACAAATTTAATATGTCTAACTTCAAAGATGTCTTGACTTTTTGATCCCTCTGCACTGCTATATAAGTTTTAGAATAACTTGTTAATTTCCAGGGAAAAAAATCTTGCTAGGATTTTTACTGGATCAATTTGGAGATAATTGATATCTTTACAATGTTGTATCTTTCCATCCATGAACACGAACTGTCTCTTCACTTATTAATAATTATTAATTATTAATATAGTATCAAGAACACTGTTTTATGTTGTTACTCAGTTGCTAAGTCATGTCTTACTCTGTGTTCTCATGGACTGCAGCACACCAGGCTCCTCTGTCCTCCACTGTCTCCAGGAGTTTGTTCAAATCCATGTCCATTGAGTTGGTGATACTATCTAACCACCTCATCCAATGTTTTATCAATCAGTTCAATTCAGTTCAGTCACTCAGTCATGTCCGACTCTTTTCGACCCCATGAATCGCAGCTGGCCAGGCCTCCCTGTCCATCACCAGCTCCCGGAGTTCACTCAGACTCATGTCCATCGAGTCCGTGATGCCATCCAGCCATCTCATCCTCTGTTGCCCCCTTCTCCTCCTGCCTCCAATCCCTCACAGCATCAGAGTCTTTTCCAGTGAGTCAACTCTTCTCATGAGGTGTTTTATAGTTATGTGTAAATTTTTTTTCTAGATTTATTTCCACAATTTTGCTTTTTTGATGTTTTTGTAAATGATGGTTTAAAAACTTTCCTTTTTAATCGTTCACTCTAAACCAGAAAGTTTGTTTAAATATTTGGGTGTTCTAAGCCATAGCTATGGCATGTGGGTATAGCTCCCTGACCAGGGATGGGACCCAGGCCCCCTGTACTGGGAGAATGCACTGGACTGCCAGTGGCTATTCACTGTCTTGTATGGATATGCAATTGATTTTTCTAAGGTGACATTGTATCCAATCATCTCAATTACTTGTGTATCTGATTACAAGTTTTATGGAGCTTTCTATACACAAAATCATGTAATTATGTTGTATAGGAATAATGACAATTTTAATTTCTTCCTTTCCAATTCCTACATTTTTTTCCTTCCATTTGGCAGTGGCTAGAATAGCACCTCACTCCAGTACTCTTGCCTGGAAAATCCCATCGACAGAGGAGCCTGGTAGGCTGCAGTCCATGGGGTCAGTAAGAGTCGGACCCAACTGAGCTACTTCACTTTCACTTTTCACTTTCATGCATTGAAGAAGGAAATGGCAACCCACTCCAATGTTCTTGCCTGGAGAATCCCAGGAATGGGGGAGCCTGGTGGGCTGCCATCTATGGGGTCGCACAGAGTCAGACACGACTGAAGTGACTTAGCAGTAGCAGCAGAATCTCCAGTAGAATATAATGAGATATGATGAAAATAAGTGTTCTCACTTTATTTTTTATCTCAGGTGGGAATCTTTCAGTTATTCACCATCAGTATCATATTTGATGTGAGATTTAAAAATAAAAGATAATCTTAGCAAATCCAGAAAGTTCTATTCCAAGTTTGTTAAAATTTTGATTATGAATGGATATGACATTCATTAGATGCTTTTCCGTATCTATCAAATGGTTATATAAAATTTTATCTTATTTATTCTGTTAATATTATGTTTATTAAGTAACTTTTAATTTGAAGCTAGCAGCAATGGCTATCTGAAATAAATACAACTTGATCATGAATGATTATTCTTTTTATTTATCATTGAATCTGACTTGCTAGTATCTTGTTTCGAATGTTTGCATGTTTTTCTGATTTTTTTCTCTCAAGCCAGGGCAACAGATTTACTGTAGAAGTGACCCGATATCTTAGTTACAAATTTTTTTCTTGTGGTGAGATCTTATAAGAGCTACTTTCTTAGTAACTTTCAAATAAGTAATACAGTATCTATTTATTTATATTTAATGATGTATTTAAAAGTAATAGCATATTGAAAAGCAGAGATATCACTTTGCCAACAAAATGATATATACTGACTGTACATCTGTATAGTCAAAGCTATGTTTTTTCCAGTAGTCACATGTGGATATGAGAGTTGGACCGTAAAGAAGGCTGAGCACCAAATAATTGATGCTTTCAAACTGTGGTGCTAGAGAAGACTCTTGAGTCCCTTGGACAGCATGGAGATCAAACCAGTCAATCCTAAAGGAACTCAACCCCAATTGAACTCAACCTCAATTGGAAGGACTGATGCTGAAGCTGAAACTCCAATACTTTGGCCACCTGATGTGAAGAACTGACTCACTGGAAAAGACTCTGATGCTGGGAAAGATTGAAGGCAGGAGGAGAAGGGAATGACAGAGGATGAGATGGTTGGATGGCATCACCAACTTGATGGACATGAGTTTGAGCAAGCTCTGGGAGTTGGTGATGGACAAGGAAGCCTGGCATGCTGCAGTCCATGGGGTCATAAAGAGTTGGACATGACTGAGCAACTGAACTGAACTGAACTGATGGTTGTTCTATTTTTTGAGGAACCTCGCATTATTTCCCACAGTGGCTGCTCCAATTTACATTCCTACTAACAGTGCATAGCTCTTACCTTTTTTCCACATCCTTACTTGTTATTTCTTATTTTTTTAAAATAATAACCATTCAGAAAACTAAGATCATGGCATCCAGTCCCATTACTTCATGGCAAATAGATGGCAAAACAGTGGAAACAATGGCTGACTTTATTTTGGGGGGCTCCAAAATCACTGCAGATGGTGATCACAGCCATGAAATTAAAATATGCTTACTCCTTGGAAGGAAAGTTATGACCAACCTAGACAGAATATTAAAAAGCAGAGACAATTTGTCAACAAAGGTCTGTCTAGTCAAGGCTATGGTTTTTCCAGTAGTCACATATAGATGTGAGAGTTGGACTATAAAGAAAGCTAAGTGCTGAAGAATTGATGCTTTTGAACTGTGGTATTAGAGAAGACTCCTGAGAGTCCCTTGGATTGCAAGGAGATCCAACCAGTCCATCCTAAAGGAGATCAGTCCTGGGTGTTCATTGGAAGGACTGATGTTGAAGCTGAAACTCCAATACTTTGGCCAGCTCTTTGTGAAGAGATGACTCATGTGAAAGACCCTGATGCTGTGGAAGATTGAGGTCAGGAGAAGGGGACGACAGAGGATGAGATGGTTGGATGGCATCATGACTCAATGGACATGGGTTTGGGTAGACTCCGGCAGTTGGTGATGGACAGGGAGGCCTGGGGTGCTGCAGTTCATGCGGCCGCAAAGAGTCAGACACGACTGAGCGACTGAACTGAACTGAACTGATTCTAACTGGTGTGAGGTGGCATCTCATTATGGTTTTGATTTGCACTTCCATGATGGTTAGTGATGTTGAGCATCTTTTCATGTACCTTTGGCCATCTTGTGTCTTTTTTGGAAAAATGTCTATTCACATTGTGTCTACTTTTTAGTTGAGTTGTTTTCTTGCTGTTCAATGGTATGAATTCCTTATGTATTGTGGTTATTAATTCCTTATTAGATATATGAGGCAAATATTTTCTTCTGTTTTGTAGGTAGCCTTTTCATTTTGTTAATAGTTTCCTTTGCTATGGAAATCTTTTCAGTTTGATGTAGCCCCACTTGTTTATTTTTGCTTTTGCTGCCTTTGCTTTAGCTTCCCCAGTGGCACTAATGGTAAAGGACCCACCTGCCAATGCAAGAGACACGAGTTTGAACATACCTGGGCCAGGAAGAGCCCCTGGAGGAGGGCATGGCAACCCACTCCAGTATTGTTCCCTGGAGAATCCCATGGACAGAGGAGCATGGTGGGTTACAGTCCATAGTGTTGCAAAGAGTCAGACACAACTGAAGTGATTTACCATACCTTTGCTGTCGTATATAATCCAAAAAATCGTTGCCAAGAGGAAATCACCACCTATGTTTTTCTCTGGGAGCTTTGTGGTTTCAGGTTTTACATTCAAGTCTTTAATCCATTTTGAGTTGATTTTTGTGTAAGAAGTGGTCCCATTTCATTCTTTTTTTTTAAATTTTATTTTTACTTTATTTTACTTTACAATGCTGTATTGGTTTTGCCATACATTGACATGAAGCCGCCACGGGTGTATACGAGCTCCCAATCCTGAATCCCCCTTCCTCCTCCCGCCCCATATCATCTCTCTGGATCTTCCCCGTGCACCAGCCCCAAGCATCCTGCATCCTGTATCAAACATAGACTGGCGCTTCGTTTCTTACATGATAGTATACATGTTTCAGTGCCATTCTCCCAAATCATCCCACCATGTGCTGTCTAGCTGTCCAGTACCATTTATTGAAGACATGGTCCTTTCTCATTGTACATTCTTGGCTTCATTGTTATAAATTAACTGACCATTTACCAATTGAGAAATATTGCTCTTTATCTCTAGTAATGCTTCTTGATTGAAAGACTACCTTGTTTGATAGCTAAGTCAACATTCTTTTAGTTGCTGTTTGCGTAGTGTATTTTTCATCTTTTTACTTTCAATGTTCTTAGAAGAATATATAGTTTTATATTCAAGGCATCATGTAAGCAGTATTTATATATATATATATATAATCCAGTATGACAAACTTTGCTACTTTCAAATAACATTTTTATTCAGATATAATTTACATACCATAAAATTCACCGTTTTAAAATGTAAAATTCAGTAGGTTTTAGTATATCCACAGAGTTTTGCAACCATCACAGCTATCTAATTTTAGATCATTTTTATGAATCCCAAAAGAAACACATTAACAGTCACTCTTCATTACCCCCAACTTTCACCCTTGGCAAACACTGATCTACTTTCTGTCTCTATGGATTTGCCTATTCTGAACATTTCCCTGGAATCATATAGTGTGTGGTTTTCTGTGACAGCCTTCCTTCACTTAACATAATGTTTTCAAGGTTCATCAACAGAACTTCATTCCTTTTACTGCCAAATCATATTCTAGAGTATGACTATGCCACATTTTTAAAATTCATTTATCCATTGATGGACATTTGGGTTGTTTCTCCTTTGTGGCTTTTATGAAAGGAACATTCACGTTTCTCCATAAGTATGTGTTTTCATTTCTCTTAGATATATATGTGGGAGTGGAGTGACTGGGTCATATGGTAACTATATGTCTAGTAATTTGAGGAACTGGCAAACAGTTTCCAAAAATTATGGCACCATTTTACAATCTCACCAACAATTAATGAGAATTTCAAATTCTCCACATCTTTGCCTACACTTGTTATGGTCTATCTTGATTCTAGACATCTTAGTGGGTATGGAGTGGTATGTTATTGTGTTTTTTGATTTACATTTTCCTAGTGACCGTTCTCTAATGATACTGAGCATATTTTCACGTGCTGGTTTGCCCCTCATAAATCTTCTTTTCAGAAATGTCTACTCAAATTCTTTACTCATTTTTAAATTGAGATATTTTTGTTTTTTATAGTTATAAGAATTATTAATAAATTCTGAATAAAGTCATTTATCAGGTTTATGAGTTCCAAATATTTTCTTCTATTCTATCAGTTGTATTTTCTCTTTCTTGGTGTTCTTTGAAGCACTAACTCCAGGTCATGAAGATTTACCTGTATGTTTTTTTGTAAATGTTTTGTAATTTTACAGCCTACGTTTATATCTGTGATTTATTTTGATTTATATGACCATAAAAATTAGAGTTTATTTCCAGACTCTCAGTTCTATTCCATTGATTTACTTGTCTGTTCTTATGCCAGTACACACCATTTTGCTGTAAGTTTTAAAGCTGGGAAGTGTAAGTTCTCCAATTTTTTTCTTTTTCAACTTGGTTATTCTGGGTCCCTTGCATTTCTGTATGAATTTTGGGATCATCTTGTCAATTTCTATAGAAATAAAAAGGCATCTGGGATTTTGATATGATTGTATTTAATCTGTAGATCAGTTTGGTGGAGTATTGCCCTCCTAACAGTATCTAATCTTCTGATCCATGAACATGGAATGTCTTTGCATATTTTTGGTATTCTTTTCTTTCAGTAATGTTTTATGGTCTTCAGGGTACAAATCTGTACTAGCTTTGTTAAATTTATTCCCAAGTATTTTATTCTTTTTGATATTATAAATAATTTCTTAACATCATTTTCATATTATTTGTTGTTAGTATATAGGATACAATTGATTGTTGTATATTAATCTTGTGTCCTACAACCTTGATGAACTTATTTATTAGTTTGAATAATTTCTGTGGATTCCTTAGGATTTTTTGTACGTAAAAATTCTTTTGTACATACAAAATTTCTTTATATACAAGATTAAATCATCTGTCAATAGAAATAATTTATATATGCTTTTCCAATCGGAGTGAATTTTGTTTTATTTTATTTATTTTTTTTTTGCTAATCACTCTAGTGACTGAACTGAACTGAATCACTCTAGTGTACTATTGAGTAGAAGTGGCAAGAATGAACAAACTTTTGTTCCTCATTTTAGGAGAAAATATTCAGTCTTTCACCTCTGAGTATGATGCTGTGCTCATACTTAGTTGCTCGGTTATGTCTGACTCTTTGCGACTCTTTGGACTGTAGCCCGCCAGGCTCCTCTGTCCATGGAATTCTCCAAGCAAGAATACTGGAGTGGGTTGCATGCCCTCCTCCAGGAGATCTTCCTAAGCCAGGGATCAAACCCAGGTCTCCCACGTTGCGGGCAGATTCTTTACCGTCTGAGACACCAGGGAGTATAATGCTGGCTGTGGGCTTTTCCTAGATGCCCTATCTTCCCAGGTGGCACAGTGGTAAAGAATCTGCCTGCCAATGCAAGAGGCACAGGTTCAATCCCTGGGTTGGGAAGATCCCCTGGAGGAGGAATTGGAAACCCACTCTGGTACTCTTGCCTGGAGAATCCCATGGGCAGAGGAGCTTGATGGGCTACAGCCCATGGGGTTGCAAAGAGTCAGACACAACTGAGCGCGCATGCATGGCATGGCCTTTATCAGGCTGAAGCAGTTCTTTCCTTTCCTTAGTTCATTTAGTGTTTTGCCATGAAAGAGTGTTGGATTTTGTCAGATGCTTTTTCTGTGTCTATTGAGATGATCATATTGTTCCTTTCCCCTTATTTTTGGAACACTTTGTACTGGTTTAATTTTTTTTTAATGTTAAATCAATCTCGCATTCCTGGGATGAATCCCACTCAGTCACTGTGTTTTATCCTTCTATCTGCTGCTGACTTTCAATTGCTAGGATATTACTGAGGATGTTTTCATCTATATTTCTTGCAGGACTCACATTATGCATCTGTTGGTGAGTTTGATGTTGTCCTACAGGTCTTTGAAGCTCTGTTAATTTTTCTTTATTCTTTTTCTTTTTTTGTTCTTTATGTCATTTCAGAAGATGTACTTTCAAGCTTGCTAATTGTTTCTCCTGGCAGATCAAATATGCTGTTGAAATCCTTTAGTGAATTTCTCATTTCAGTCATCCTATTTTTTTACTCTATGTTTCCTATTTGGGTTGTTTTAAATAATTTCTGTTTCTATTTCCTTTTCGGTGAGATATTGAACTCATACTTTTCATTAATTCTCTGGATATGATCATTTTAGTTCTTTGAACATATTTACAATGGCTGATTTAAAGGCTTTGTGTAGTAAGAGCAACACCTGGGCTTATTCAGGAATAGTTTTTATCGGCTGCTTCTTTTCCTCTATGTGAGCTATATTTACTTGTTTCTTTGACTGTCCTGTCATTTGTTGTTGAATAGTGGGCATTTGGTGAATAGTGGGCATTTAAAATAATTCAGCCCTGGGGTTTCTTTGGAAGGAATGATGCTAAACCTGAAACTCCAGTACTTTGGCCACCTCATGTGAAGAGTTGACTCATTGGAAAAGACTCTGATGCTGGGAGGGACTGGGGGCAGGAGGAGAAGGGGACGACAGAGGATGAGATGGCTGGACGGCATCACTGACTCGATGGACGTGACTCTGAGTGATCTCCAGGAGCTGGTGATGGACAGGGAGGCCTGGCGTGCTGCGGTTCATGGGGTTGCAAAGAGTCGGAGACAACTGAGCAACTGAACTATAAAATAATATAATATGGCAACTTTGGACATTAGATTCACTCCTTCCCCACAACATCTGTTGTTGCTTATTATTGTCATTGTTTCTGTTTGTTTAGTGACTTTCCTAGGCATATTCTGTAATTTTTTTTTTTCTGTTGTGAATGGCAAGTGGAGCTTCTGTTTGGTTAGCTTAATGCTCATCTAATGATTAGGCAAAGATTTCCTTAAATGCCTTGAACCTGTAACTACCTCAGCTTTTGCCAAGGAATTCTGTGTATGTGATGGGGTATGCCATCAATATTCCAGTAATTTACAGTTCTGTTGCTCTTTCCATATCTTGCTTGTGCAGAGCCCCAAGGTCAACCAGAGGTTAGAGAATTCTCAGATATTTCTTAGGCATGCATGCAGCACTGCCCATGAGCATGACCTTCTAGATTCAAGGAATATTCAGTTCAGTTCAGTTCAGTCGCTCAGTCGTGTCTGACTCTTTGTGACCCCATGGACTGCAGCACGCCAGGCCTCCCTGTCCATCACCAACTCCCAGAGTTTACCCAAACTCATGTCCATTGAGTTGGTGATGCCATCCAACCATCTCATCCTCTGTCATCCCCTTCTCCTCTTGCCTTCAATCTTTCCCAGCATCAGAGTCTTTTCAAATGAGTCAAGTTCTTCACATCAGGTGGCCAAAGTATTGGAGTTTCAGCTTCACCATCAGTCCTTCCAATGAACATTGGAGCTATTCAAAGTCTCTTATGGACATCTCATTCTCCACATTTTCCTTTAGCGTTTTTGGCCCATTCTTGTTTGGCTCAGTGAAGTCTTGCCAACTGAGGCAGGTGTGATGTTAACTAATTGCCTCTGACTGCTTTTGACACATGCCCAGTGAGCAAGCTCTGAGTCAGGTCAATTGAGAGAAGGCTTATGAATGGGGTTTCCTAGGGATTTTCCAGAAAGGTCAGATACTCTCAGTTCTCTAGGACTTGATTCTTGGGAGGAGCTTCAAAAATTCTCTGCCTCTTTCTGTGGCTGCTAAGTGGCTGTTTAAAGGTACTGTGGTTGTGAGCCTGCTGACTTTTAAGGTTACCGCATAGCGATGGAGAGCAGGTGTGGAAGGAATAGGGTAAGTTAAAACACCACAAAGCTCACTGTCCTTACCTAGATTTAGCTGCTTTTCTTGAATAGATATTTCTCATATTAGTCTCATATTGGCTAATTTCTAGAGTTCTGAAAAAGTTCCTTTTGATAATGTTTTGCCAGTGTTCTGTGTTTATGCACAAGTGAAATTTTAGAGGTCTTTATCATGCCAACCCAGAAGTCTGTGCCCAGTCTTTGATTTTTCTCCCTGTGTTATATGGTTTGGAGGATCTTAGATCCCCAGCCAGGGATAGAAGCTGGACCCAGTAGTGAAAGCACCAAGTCCTTACCACTGGACCACCAGGGAATTCCTCTAATCTTTGATTTTTAATTAAATTGTTTACAATGAATGAATTATTCTAATCTATTTGTGTTTATGCCCACTATTTTACTATTTATATTCTGTTTGTTTAATCTACTTTATTTTCCTTTTTCCCTTAATTTTATGCTTTAAAAAATAATTATTTTTTACCATTTTCTGTTAGCTTTTTAAACACACACACATGCATACATATATATTGCTGTTCTTTTGTGATCACTTTAAATGTTACAAATGCTGTTTTAAAGAATCTTTTATTAATTAGTATCTTTGCTACTTGTTGATAATGTTAGGGCCTTAAAAATCTTTTAACTCAATTTCCCTCCCTCTTGCCTCTTGTATTATTATTGTATGCATTTTAATTTACATGTGCAAGAAGTACATGTACATGCACAATACATGGTTTTTTCTTCTAGTCAATAGACATTTTGTGTTACCCATATATTTATCTTTTCTGTTGCCCTTGATTCCTTTGTACATTTCTATCTGCCTGAAGAAATCCCTTTAGTATTTTCTTAATGTAAGTCTGCTGGCAACAACACTTGAAAAATTCCTTTATTTCTCTCTCAGATATTTTTTTCTGGGTGTAAAGTCTGGTGCTGGCATTTATTTTCTCTTAGCACTTTAAATATGACATCTGGCTTAGTCTGCTCAGGCTACTGGAACAAAGCATCATAAAACCGGGTGACAAACAGCAGACATTTATTTCTCATAGTTCTGAGGTCCAAGATCAAGGTGCTGGTTGATTTGCTCCTGGTTAGGATTCTTCTGTCTTACAGATGATCATCTTCTTCCTGCGTTCTTTCATGGTAGAGTGTGAGAGCTTCTCTCTCATGTCTCTTCTTACTTAGGTTGGTGAAAAAGTAATTGTGGTTTTACAGTACTGAACTTTCAGAGAAGGCAATGGCATCCCACTCCAGTGCTCTTGCCTGGAAAATCCCATGGACAGAGGAGCCTGGTAGGCTGCAGTCCATGGGGTCACTAAGAGTTGGACACGACTGAGCGACTTCACTTTCACTTTTCACTTTCATGCATTGG
>SJYF01000768.1:2750473-2764497 GCA_006410515.1 Procapra przewalskii
AAGGGACTCTCAAGAGTCTTCTCCAACACCATAGTTCAAAAGCATCAATTCTTCGGTGCTCAGCCTTCTTCAGAGTCCAACTCTCACATCCATACATGAGCACTGGAAAAACCATACCCTTGACTAGACGGACCTTAGTTGGCAAAGTAATGTCTCTGCTTTTGAATATGCTGTCTAGGTTTTCATAACTTTTCTTCCAAGAAGTAAGCGTCTTTTAATTTCATGGCTGCAATCACCATCTAACATTTAAGGAAGCTTTCAATTACAAGAATCAGGACTTTATTATCTTACATATCAAGACATTGGAGGTTGGCATGTGCACAGGTGGTAAATTCATCAGTTTGTGGACATCAGGGCTCTGTGCCCGCTCATGAGATTTTCTAGGTTTTTGCCTCATGGTCACTCTCTGCACTGTATTTTTATATCATGGTATCCAAAAGCATAAGGTGTGAATGGGTGCCTCTTTGTGTGCCTACTTTGATCAGGGAGGAAATCTTTCCCAAACACCCCTAGCAGACTTACTCCTCTCACCTCATTGGCCAAAACTGGGTCCTCTACCTATTCCTAAACCATTCCTGGCAAGTTATGACTTGTCTCCGCAAGACTGGGTGTACTGGCTTTGAGTGCATTGCTGCAGTGTCTGAACAATATCCTAAGCTGGGTTTCAAATATCTCTAGCAACATGCCATAGTTCGGTAGACAGAATGTTTGTGTATCCCCTACCCCCAAGTCATACGTTGAAGCTCTACACCCCAATGTGCTGAGACCAGGAAATGGGGCCTTTGGGTCAGAAAGTGGCACTCTCCTCATGGGGTCAGTGCTGTTGCAAGAAGAGGCCAGAGAATGCTCTCATGTTCTCTCTGCCATGTGAACACACAGCAGAAGGCAGCTGTCTCCAAGCCAAAGAGGGCCCTCACTAAGGACCTGAGTGTGCTGACACCCTGACCTTAACCTACCATGAGAGACACGTTTCTCTCATTTAAGCCACTTAGCCTTTGATAGTTTTGTTAGAGCAGCCCAAACTGACAAACACACGTAGTTTCTGTGTACTGAGTGAGTGGGCCGTGAACCGTGGGCCCGGCCATTGGCTCTATGCTTTGTGTGCTTTGCCATACTCCCCTATGGTAGAGGAGGGGGCTTGCCGGGGGGCTCCGGGGTAAAGATTCCGCCTGCCAGTGCAGGAAAATGCAAATACCCGCCCTGCTGAGGGAAGATTTTTTTTTTCCCCCCTGGAGCAGGAATGGTAACCCACTGCAGTACTCTCGCCTGGAAAATCCCGTGGACAGAGGAGCCTGGCGAGCTACGGTCCAATAGGGTCGTAAAGAGTCAGACGCAACTTAGCGACTAAGCCACCACCTCCGCCCTTCAGCCCACTATAAGCAGTATGAGGCTCTTTTGGTTTTATGTGACAGAACCACTACTTGAACCACAGTAAGTTAAAGGAAATTTGTGAGTCTATGAAAATGGAAAGCATAAAGGAGGCTCTTAGGGCTCAGATGAGATCAGCAGGGTTCTTTTCTATCTTTCATTCCTGTTGTCAGCTCTACGTGACTTTATTCTTTCTGCAGGCCTTTCCCATGGGGCTGTGAACATGGCCCCTGGAAGCACCACGTTCATAACCTTGCAGTTAAAGTCGACAATAAGGGGTAGCTGTTAAGAGCGCTATAGAAAATTCCCAAGGAGGACTCTCAGCCGTGCAGTCACACGTCCTCTGCTACCGAGGAAGGCGTAGGGGGAGGAACTTACAATGATTGACAACCCCACTAGAACTCTGTGGTAGAGCGGAAGCATAGATCCTTCCAGGAAGTGACGTAGAGTCACAGGTCCTCTGCTACCGAGGAAGGCGTAGGGGGAGGAGCTTACAATGATTGACAACCCACTAGAACTCTATGGTAGAGTGGAAGCCTAGATCCTTCCAGGAACTGACGTGGAGCAGACAAACAAAATCTGTCTAGTGCAGGACATTCTTCCCCCTCCACTACTTGAACGAGGCACAGCTTTCATCTAGATGGTTCCATGCCTCTGCTTTTATGAGACATAAGCAGCAGATAACATACTACATTGCAAATTTGCACCAGGAAATGGGCTGGCGTCTGAAGGGGGATAACTCACTCGTGACCCCATGTAAGAAAGACACCTACCTAGGTGGAGTTCCCAAAATACTCGTTGAAGAAAAGCTTATAGGAAATAGGCTGTATTTACAGGCTGGCAGTGAGAGAGTAACAGGCAGGCAGGCCAGGGGTCTCTAAACGGAGGAAATAGCCTGCAAGTGTCAGACATTTTTATCTCTCTTAAGGGGCAGGAGGAAACTAGCGATATTTTTTCCTTCTCTATACAAATTTAAAAGGAGGTTTCTCTTAAAATACTGTGTTGCCATAATGACACCTGGATTCACCTGAAGTTAACCATTGCCTTTTTCTTATGGAAATGTTTACCTTAAGCCATGCTAATGTACTTTACATTTACCCCAAACTCTGTCTTCAAGTTGGTTCCACCACTTGGCTCAGAACCTACTTGACAAACCAGTATGTTATACTCAGATATTGTTCCCCTAATCTATGTAAATGAAACTATTTGTGTGGTGATCTGCTCTTCTTCAAGATTCAAGTCAATCATTTTATGGCCCGGGATGAACCATTTGGTGCCAAGATTATCCCAAAATGCATCTTATGGGTGAGGGGCCTGGTGCCATTCTGAGTTTTGAGACATTCCTTTCTTTCTTTAACAGACTGCTGATGACTATATAACATCCAGCTGAAGACTAGCAAGGGGGTACTCTTTCTGCCCTCTTCTGATGCTTATGTCAGAAGCTTTCTCTATCTCCTTTATACTTTAATAAAACTTTATTACACAAAAGCTCTGAGTAATCAAGCCTTGTCTCTGGCCCCGGATTGAATTCTTCTCTTCCAGGGGCCAAAACAACCTTTCAGTAGGACCTGGAAATAATAACTAAAAGAAAAGTCATGAGTGTTTGAAAATTAGGCAACACACTTCTAAATAACACATAGGTTCAGGAAAAAATTACAATGAAGTGAAGTCGCTCAGTCGTGTCCAACTCTGCGACCCGTGGAGTCTAGCCCACCAAGCTCCTCCGTCCATGGGATTCTCCAGGCAAGAATACTGGAGTGGGCTGCCATTTCCTTCTTCAGGGGATCTTCTTCAATGTGGGATCAAACCCGGGTCTCCCACATTGCAGGCAGATGCTTTAACCTCTGCACCACAATGGACATTAGAAAATATTTTGAACTGGATGCTAATTAAGTTGTGACATATTAAAGATTGTGGGAATGCAGCTAAAGGCATACTTGAAAGTAAAAGTGAAATCGCTCAGTTGTGTCCGACTCTTTGCGACCCTATGGACTGTAGCCTACCAGGCTCTTCTGTCAATGGGATTTTCAGGCAATAGTACTGGAGTGGATTGCCATTTCCTTCTCCAGGGGATCTTCCCGGCCCAGGGATCGAACCCCGGGTCTCCTGCGTTGTAGACAGACACTTAACCATCTGAGCCACCAGGGAAGTCCTAAGGCATACTTAGGGAGGCATTTATAGCTTTAAATGCACATATTGGTTGGGGTGGTAGGGGGGGCCTGAAAAAAAATGAAGTAGACTTAAAGGTCAAAAAGTTAGGGACTTAGCCTGGAGGAAGGAATTACTGGCTTCTGTAACTGAAAAGTCCAAGTGAGGTTCTGTTTCCAGACACCTAGGTCAGGATGTCAAAAGCTGAGTTAGTAGTGAGCTTGAGTTAGTAGCTGCCCGTTCCGTTTCCCAGCTTACCTGCATGTTGACTGTATTCTCAAGTAGGTTCTCTTCATGTGATGTTCAGGCATTGCAGATTTAAGTCCGCCGAGTTGAGCAGGAAGATAGTTCAAGAGGAATAAGACAACAGAGGTGTATGCCTACCAATTAGAGGTCCCGCTAAGGCCAGTGGTACAAATTCAAAGGGAACGGAGTCTACAGTCATGGCTGAGGGTAAGGAGGTGTGTGTGCTCAGTTGTGTCCTACTCTTTGTGATCCCATGGCTTGTAGCCCACCAGGTCCCTCTGTCCTTGGAATTCTCTAGGCAAGAGTACTGCAGTGGGTTGCCATTTCCTCCTCCAAGGGATCTTCCTGAACCAGGGATCCAACCCACATCTCTTATATCTCCTGCATTGGCAGGCTGGTTCTTTACCACTAGCGTCACCTGGAAAGAGGAATAAATAGTTCTAAATAGCTCCAGCAGAGTTTTCTCAGTTGATTCTGATTTGCCAGGGTTGGACCTCATCCCCACCTCCAAATCAATGAATGTGGCCTTTGGAATCCTATTGGATTTGAATATGAAACTGATTTGTGGACATTTTAAAATGTAGTGATCACTAGGGATCAGCACGTACTCTTAAAAAACAAGCCAATTTCATTAAAAAATTTTTTTGTTAATTTTTGTTTCATGCCATGCGGCATGTGGGATCTTAGTTCCCTGAATCCATGCCTCCTGGGGTGGAAGCACAGAGTCTTAATCACTGAACCACCAGGAAAGCCCCCCAGTTTCATTTGTTTTTTGTTTTGCTTCTTAATTCAAGAGACTTCTCTTTGCATGATTTGATTTCCCTTAGGCATTAGACAGACTATCATGATATCTTTGTGGTGAATAAGATGAAATCTTACTCAATGCATTTAAATCAGATTCAGTTAACCAGCTGGTTGACCAAAGATAATCACACCACAGTCTTTCTAACTATTTTCCAAGCCATCTGCTTAAAATCTGTTGATGATCAGTGTGACAGCATGCCTCTTCAACTGATGCTCTTCTGGAGAATTCTCTTTAATGGATAACCCCATGCTTTTTTTTTTTTTTCCCCTGCTTCTGGCAGAATTTCTTTTCAGTTTTTTTCCTTGGACAGATGTGTAAGAGGATTTTCTTTTTCAGTTTTGAAGATGATATGAAATAAAAAGTGTAAGAGAATGCCATTGGTAAGGCAGCATGAAGAATCTGACTAGAATTTGCAGGGATTCGGATGAGGTTAAGCAGTAATTAATACAAAAGCCTGCATTTAGGTTAAAAAAAAATCCTCCTGTCCAAGTTTAGAAGGTGAGGAAAACATAACTGTCCGGAGCTTATGTGCAAAGTCCAGATCAAAGTCGGCCACAGGGCAAGGAGAATGAACTCAGCCCACACGCTGAGAGACCAGAGCACAGTCACCGCTGTCTAACCACCAGGCCTCCTGCTGCTGGCTCCAGTTCTAACAGTGGATTCACTTCCTGGGGCCTTATTTCAAGGGGTATTGACCATCTTGCAGGCTTTCCAGGTGGCGCTAGTGGTAAGGAACCCACCTGCCAATGAAGGAGACTTAAGAGACACAGGTTCAATCCCTGGGTCAGGAAGATCCTGGAGGAGTGTACAGCTCCCTACTCCAGTATTCTTGCCTGGAGAATCCCCATGGACACAGGAGCCTGGTGGGCTACAGTCCATGGCGTCACAGAGAGTCCGGCACGACCACAGGGACTTAGTATGCACACACGCACACTGACCGTCTTGAGAGCACTCCAGTCAAGGCATTCTGATGAATGAGGAATTCGGAATCATCCTGTAGAAATACTGGATGGAGGAACTGGCTATATTTAGCCCAGGGAATTGGAGATTTTTTTTTTTTTTTTTAAAGAACAGCTGCTCTTAAATATGAAAGGGTTGTCATGTGGAGGAGGAAGCAGACTTGTCCCTGTTACTCCAGAAAATGCAATAGGAGAATGAGAGGAATTTTTAGAGTTGACTCCAGATGAAAATGTTAATTGCTCGGTCATATTTGATTCTATGTGACCCCATGGACTGCAGCCCACCAGGCTCCTCTGTCCATGGGAATTCTCCAAGCAAGAATACTGGAGTGAGTAGCCATTCCTTTCTCCAGAGGATCTTCCCGGCCCAAGGATCAAACCCAGGTCTCCTGCATCGCAGGCAGATTCTTACCATCTGAGCCACCAGGGAAGCCTTAACTCAGGATGAGACACTTCCAAATAACTCAAATTGTTAAAAAAAAAAAAATGGAGTAAGCACCCCCTTCTCCTGCTGGTGAGCTCTAGCAAACGTGGGGGGACCTTCTCCAGGCAGAGATGGTAGGTATCTGCCTACAGGATCCAGGCCTCCAGGAGCTGGATTTTGGCTTGGCAGGGCAGGTTATCTCTCTGAGATCCTTATTTATTTGTTTGTTTGCATGCCGTTAGCTGATGTCCGAGCGAGTCCTGCTAGGGATGAATCTCCTTGTGGTGGGATGGGCAGGGAGATGGGCCACCTGGCTCTGGCTCTGGTCCAGACCCTCGGACAGCTCTGACAAGTTGGTTCTCTTGGAAAACTTGCAGATGAGCCATCCACCCTGGCAGCCCGTCCAACCACCTGCTCCCTTCAGCTCTACGAGTGTGCTTCCCAAGCCCATGGGTTTCCAAGGAGGAGGCAGGGGTGGAAGGGCCAGGCTCTCCTCTGCCATCCTGGTGAGGTCACACAGAGCAGTGGCTCCTGCTCTCAGGGGCTGCGGGGATGCATAAAGGGGGGCTGTGTGTGTTCCAGGAAGGCAATCAACTTGCCTGCTGAGAACCCCTGAACCTGGAGAGAGGCAAAGAGGTGAATGGGAAAGACTGCTTCATGAGGAAGCCAGGACCAGGTTACCTGGGTCTGCGTTCCAGCTCTGCTACTCAGAATTTCCGGCAAGTGACAGCCTCTATGTGCCTCAGTTTCCTCATCCACACAATGGGTGCAGTAACTGCACTTTATAGAATTGGTAGGATAAAGTAATGTCATACTTGCAAAACAGTTAAAATAGTGCCCGGAGCACAGAAAGAATCTGCCTGCCAATGCAGGAGATGCAGGTTCAATCCCTGGCTCAGGAAGTTCTCCTGCAGAAGGAAATAGCAACTCACTCCAGTATCCTTGCCTGGATAGTCCCATGGACAGAGGAGCCTGGTGGGCTGCAATGCTTGGGGCTGCACAAGACTTGGACATGACTTAGTGACTAAACAACCCAAGACGGTTTGTTCTTACCTGGCTCCGCCTCTTTCTGGTTGTGTGACATCAACTAAATTCTGTAAAGCAATTATCCTTCAATTAAGAAATAAACAAATAAAAAGAAAGCGTCTCAACCTCCCTGGGCTTCTTTTGCATCCATGAAATGGGGATGGGAATGACAATCCCACACGGCTGTGCAAGGCAACGAGTGTAAACTAAGTGGGGTCCCAAGGCAATGGCACCCCACTCCAGCACTCTTGCCTGGAAAATCCCATGGGTGGAGGAGCCTGGTGGGCTGCAGTCCATGGGATCGCGAAGAGTCGGACAAGACTGAGCGACTTCACTTTTACTTTTCACTTTCATGCACTGGAGAAGGAAATGGCAACCCATTCCAGTGTTCTTGCCTGGAGAATCCCAGGGACGGGGGAGCCTGGTGGGTTGCCGTCTATGGGGTCGCACAGAGTCGGAGACGACTGAAGTGACTTAGCAGCAGCAGCAGCAGCAGGCATTGGTTACCAAGCACTGGTTACCAAGCAAGACACTATGGACAAGCAAGAGTGAATACTTGGCTTCATGACACTATTTCCGCACACATGCCAATAAAAACAGGTTCAGAGAGTCAGAGGTCATGTTTTTAAGAGCTGCAAGGGGGGCCTGGAGGGCCAGAGGACCTGGAGTAATAGTAACAGTTACAACTCAGCAGCAGCAGCAGGAACTGACTATGTCACAGACCCTGGGCCAAACATTTCACATAACTTATTTAGTTGAACCCTAACAAGTCTGTGAGGTGAGGATGACAATGGTGATGATCATCAGCATTATCATTTTACAGATAAAGAAGGTGAGCCTCAGTATATAACTTGTTCACACAGTAAAACTCAGATTGAAAAAGTATCCACCCATGCCACCCCCCCATCCATAATCTGCACCCCTGGGCACATGGCCTTTGAGCCAGTCTTTAGGACTGAATTTCATCAGAACCTAAAGGACCCATGAGGGAAATCCGAGGGTCTTAATGGAACGCAAGACTAAGTGAGCCAAGACGGTGACACAGCTACCATAAAAAGCATGAGAAGGAAATGGCAACCCACTCCAGTACCTTTGCCCAGAAAATCCCATCCACGGAGGAGCCCAGTAGGCTACAGTCCATGGGGTCGCAAAGAGTCAGACACGACTGAGCGATTTCACTTTCACTAAGATCATTTCAGACTGTGTGATCAGACGGACATTTCTGGACGTGTTCTCCAGGTCACCTCATTGTCATCTGCCCCACCTAGCCCTGGCTCTGAATAGCCACATTTGGGTGGCCTGAGTTAACTAGAAATTTCCATTGTCCTTAAATGCCTTCAAGTAGAGATAAACACTTAAAGGCATTCCTTTAAGAAATGTTTTCAAGCAGAGATAAATCCTGAAAATGCGAACACAATAGGTCTGGATATACTTTAGCCTAAGCTCGAGGATCCTGGGAACAATGGCCAGCATCCCTTCCTTCCCAGTGTGTCTGCTTCTTGTCTGACTGCCTACAATGCAGGGGAAGTAAGGAGACCCAGCTTGGGAGGCTGGAGCCCTGAGGGAGTCCAGCCTCCACCCTGGGTCCCTGGGGCTGTTGGATGCAATCCTTCAAGCCTGTCTCTTTCTACTGGGGACAAAGTTTCACTGCAAGTTCCAGGCTGTTCTCTGCAGGTAATTTATTCCAAACGGAACTGCTGACACAGAGAGAGAAAGAATGGGAAATGGGATTGAGAGCAAGCAGGCCCAAAGGCCAGGATCCCAAACACACAGTGGAAATCCAGTAGGGTGGGAAAGCTGCAGTCTAGCATGGAGGAGACTGGAACCGTGAGGTTGGGCATGCTCCAGGGGAAGGTCAAAGGAAACACAGGGTGAGAATAAGTGACTTAAGAAGGCAAGTATACATTTATTAAATTTCCTTTTAAAGCTTTATTTATTTATGTATTTGGCTGCACTGAGTCTCTTTAGTTGCAGCATGCAGGACTCAGTTCCCTGGCCAGAGATTGAGCCCTGGCCCCTGCATTGGGAGCATAGAGTCTGGGCCACTGGACCACCAGGGCAGCCCACGAAAGCAAGCACACTGATGAAGACTTCTAAGTGCCAGAAAGAATGCTAATGATGACCAGCGCTGTTGTGAGCTTATTGAGTCTGGTGTTATTCTCCTTCCCAGCTCATTTTCCATAGATATTCCAGATTACTAGCAGAAAAAAAAAAAAAAAAGAGGTAAAGGATGAACAGGCTGTCAACAGGAAGAGTCAGTTTTTTTGTTACTTTCTTTCTTTTTCGGCTCTGTGGCTTGTGGGATCTTAGTTCCCTGACCAGCGACTGAACCTGGGCCCATGGCAGTGAACGTGCAGAGCCCTGACCACTGGACTACCAGGGAATCGCCTGGAAGAGGTCAGTTCAAGTCTAACTTTCATACTTGTCAGAGAACAGTAATAACCCGTTGATGAAAATTAAGCAATAGTCTATCTACGAAAGAAGTGAAAAATTTTCTTGGAGCCAAATTTGAGGATTATAACCTGGGAAGAACATCCCAGGAAGCACTGAGAGCTGTTGCGCCTGTTAGAAGTCAAAACAGTTATTTAAGTGTGTTTGAAACGGAGCACTGTCCATTCAATGACGTGTAACTGACAGTTGACACAATCCAGATCTAAGAGCCGTCATGACCCCTTACGAGATCAAGAAGGAATGTTATCTTTGAGGAGCTGTCTTGTTGATGCTAAGAGAAAGTTGCTCTTTATGGCTGAACAGGTATTCCTGCCAGCGGGTGAGGACTGGTCGATGCATGAGCCAGACACACAATGCACAGGGGTGGGGGTGGGGGAAGGGTAGAGAAGAGTTCATATTTACATTTCTATGGTCATGCCTTAAAATATGAATTTCATCTCACAAACCCTAGTACACAGAAATGTTTTGTCCACAGTTTGCAGAAGATTCATAGAATTTAAGTATTGATAACCTGCCCAAGGTTACACAGTAAGTGGAAGAGCCAATATCTGAAACTCAGTGTTCTGGGCCCAGAGTGCACTGTTGTAACACAGAGAGCATGAATGGGCAGTTGGCATAAGATGTGTATGAAAACCCCTCTATCGTCCCTGTGAAATCGTCAGTAAAATCAGTATTGCTCACCAGTTCTATTGGTGTAATGGTCTCTTGCCGGGGCCCAGGAAGAGAGATCATGTTCTATCTTGAGATGGACCAGGAATGAACACAAGGGTATGTAAGACATCAAGATCACAGCAAGACTAGAACAAGGGGGAAGAAAAAGTCTTCCTAAAGCCTCAAGCAGAGGTAGGTTAATCTCTCCACAATATCCTCTCCTGATGCAGCAAGATCCTTGCATGTCCAGTCCAAACAAAAAACCACAGCTTCATAGAGGGAAGAGTCTGAACGCATTTCCACATGTGCTCTGCAACACTCAGGAAAGGCTAAGTCCTGCTGCAGGAACAACAGTCCCCAACCCACAATGCAAAAGTTACAGCTGCAAAAGTTTATTTCTTGCATAAGTTACATGTTCACCATGGGTAGACTATATTTGGCTTCATGCCATCTTCTTTGGGATCTAGGCTGAAGAAGCAGCCTCTTTCTGGACCATTGTCCAGCTTATGGAAGAAGGGAAAACACACCCAGCAAACCATACTGTGGCTCTTAAAGCTTTTGCCTGGACAGGACCCGAGTCCCACGACTTCTGCTTGCATTTGTTGTCGAGAACAAGTCACGTCGTCAAGCCTGCTGTTGGTGGTTGGGAAGGGAACAGCAGAGTATCATCTTCTTCGGGAAGGGCCCGCAAATATTTTTGAATAATAGTATAATCCATGACAGTCTCAGTGCTTTAAACCCTTGAGGACAGACTGGAAATTTCACCCTTAGTACCATGACTCAATAAAGCGTCCTTGTCCTTGATCAGAATGCATCCTGGGAGGAGGAGGGAGGCACTTGGAAGAGAAGCAGGAAGCCACTAGCACCAATCAGAGATGACGAGGGAAAGGGGATAGTGCAGCTTCAGCTGGTAAGTGACAAGGGTGAGTGCCCTTGGCAGGGAGGGAGAAGGGGAGGTCGCAGAGAGACCTGCCCAGAAGGAGGGCCCAGCAGAGGGGAACCTGGCACTGCCCAAAGCTATCGTCTGGTTAGAAAATGGAGCAACTATTTTTCCATGACCCAGTTTTAATACTGTGAGTTTGCAAGAAAGCAGAGGGAGCCAAACTTTAATCTCTAAAGGAGCTTAATTTCTAAAAAAAAAAAAAAAAAAGGGAGAGAGAGAGAAACACTTCTTTATAGATAAGTACAGTTCCAATCAAGTCAGAATATAAAAAGCAAGTCAGGGAGGAGAGCAGGTCAGGGTGACTGGCTCGGTGTCCTGAGTTCATACCCTCTGGGGCTGACAGTCACAGTGTGAGAAAGCAAAGTAGCGTGAAAGGCTGACATTCAGCTGAGGGGCCTTAGGGACAGTGACCACATTTCTCCACGAAAACCATGGCACACACACTGACAAATATGTTTATATGACCTGAGCCAGAATATTTTAAATTGAAATTGCCATCAAAATTTGGCATATAAGGTCATGGGGCCCATGGAGATCCCTACAGCTCCTAAAACCAAGGGTCCCTCTCTGGAGTGGAATCAGCTGATTTGACCTTTCCATTGGCTCTTTGAGAATCTAAATATTTTTTAAAGGATTCTGGGCCAGCGTCCTAAGGTAAGAAGCCCTCTCGAGGAAAGTGGTGGATTGTGTTGGTTAAGAGGCAAAAACAGGTGACATTTCAAGGAAAAAGGAGGTTCAAGTTTAACTCTCATGTTTTCTGGACACCGATAGGTGTGCATAATGAAAAGCCAGTTATTCATGGATGCAGTTAGGGTATATTGGTTCAGCTGCTTTAAGAGATGAAAGCAGGAGAGACTTAGAGAGAAGGTTCGTTTTCCTCTCACCCTGACATTCGAGCCATCCAGGGCAGTCCAAGGTGTGCAGCAGTTCTGATCCACCAGGTCAGCCAGGTCAGCCCTCCTTGCTGCTTCCTGTGGTCTCCCCCTCACTGAACTTGCTTCACTATCCCTCAGTCCACTTTCCAGCCCAGATAAAAGGTACGGAGGGCAGGCAGCCTCCCTGAAGGACAGGACCCTGAGGGTGGTACACCTCAGTTCCACAGCATCCCATTTGCTGGACTTAGTCACATGGGCCTGGGCTTCCCAGGTGGTAATGAATCCGCCTGCAGTGCAGGAGACACCGGTTTGATCCCTGGGTGGAGAAGATCCCCTGAAGAAGAGATAGGCTACCCACTCCAGTATTCTTGGGCTTCCCTGGTGGCTCAGATGGTAAAGAATCCACCTGCCATGAGGGAGACCTGGGTTCAATCCCTGGGTTGGGAAGATCCCCTGGAGAGCATAGCAATCCAATCCAAAATTCTTGCCTGAAGAATCCCCATGGACAGAGGAGCCTGGCAGCTTATAGTCCATGGGGTCGCAATGAATCAGACACTCTAAGCACAGCACAGTCATGTGGGCATACCTGGCTGCAGGGGGAGCTGGAAAATGTAGTCCAGCGGGCACTTCTGCAGCTTGTAGGAGGAAGGGAGGGTGGATCCTGGGGAAGCATGCTCAGTGAACAGTATAAGATATCCATCCCTGAGTCGATAAAGAAAAATTGCATGTTGTTTAAGATCCCTGAATGGGATGCTATAGCTAATAACTACAATTGTGTCTGACTCTTTGTGACCCTGTAGACTGTAGTCCACCAGGCTCCTCAGTCCATGGGGTTCTCCAGGCAAGAATACTGGAGTGGGTTGCCATTTCCTTCTCCAGGGGATCTTCCTGACCCAGGGCTCGAACCCAGGTCTCCCGCACTGTAGGCGGACGCTTTAATCTCTGAGCCACCAGGGAAACCCAAATACAATTGTGACTATTTCTCAAAATGAAAAGAATTCATTCAGTCTTCTGCCTTGGGGCCTCTCTTTGGCACCTCCAAAGGCTCCTTAGCCAGTCCCTGGCATGGCAGACCCAGAGGGAGAGGATCTGGATGAACTGGCCCATTAGCCACGTGTTGTCTGGTCCCAAAGTCCCCCTTTCAGGGTAGCCAAGCCTTCAGAGGTCCTGAGTTGCACCATAACCTGGGGCAAAATGAGGAGAAGATGGCGCTTGAGATGGGGCCCTTCCTGGACTCCATGCCCTGGACCCCAAGTGATGCTGTTGGGACTGCAGGAGGAGTCAACACACCTCTCATCAAAACTGAGCCTTCTGAGGGATCTCAGAGTACACCTGAGAATATGGGATTGAGTTGCCAGAGGATCTTCCCAACCCAGGGATCAAACCCTGGTCTCCCGCATTGCAGGCGGATTCTTTACATTCTGAGCCACCAGGGAAGCCCAAGAATACTGGAGTGGGTAGCCTATCTCTTCTCCAGGGGATCTTCCCCACCCAGAGGAATGAGACATCTTCCTCTTCTCCATCCCTTTCCCTATCTCTCTCTTTCTGCAGGTATAACCCCAAACTCCTCCTGATCCCCTGCCCCATAGATAACCAGGCAAAAGCCCCGAGTAACTGGCAAGATAACCTACTTAAAGGCGAGTTTGTATTTGAGCTTCTTACATGGCCCCCTATCCCCTTTCAAGCTAGGGGTTTTAATTTTTTGCCAGAGAAGCAAGCTGGCTGACCACTGTTCCTAAACTCTTAACATTTTGTCCAGGGATTTTTCCAGTGGTCAGTCGGAGTCCCATTAGAGTCCCCATGGGCACTCTGGTTTCCAGGGTAACTGCAGCACTGTCCTCCGCGGTCCAGGCAGACGCCTCACAATGTCAGGGAGCGGGCCGGCTGTCAGCGGGTGCCAGTGACAGCGGGGAGGGAGAGTCTGGGGTGACGGCAGGAGGCCCAGGGCAGAGTTAAGCTGCTGCTAAAAACGGCAGAGGAGATAGGCTTTGCACAGCAGAAGGACATTCGGATAAGCCTGGCCTCCTCCCCTTCTCGACGGCCCTGGAGCTGTCTGGGAGCTGCGTCCTGGGCAGCATGACGTTCCTCATCTGGGCATCTCACTGGAGGCTTCCTGAGGACATGGGTG
>SJYF01000768.1:2764764-2780446 GCA_006410515.1 Procapra przewalskii
GAAGAGGGAGGGGAGGAGGGAGGGGCGGAGGGAAGGAGGGAGGGAGGAGGAAAGGAAGAAGGGGAGGAGGGAGGGGAGGGAGGAAAAGAGGAAGGGAGGAGGAGAGGAGGGAGGTCATGTTGGAGAAACCAATCTGGAAAGGCTACATACTGTATGATTTCAACTATATGACATTTAGTAAAAGGCAAAATTGTGGAGAAAATAAAAAAGATCAGCAGTTGCCTGGGGTAAGGGGAACAGAAGTACAGAGACGAGGCAGAGATGATTTTTAGGCCAGGGAAAATACTCTGTATGATATTATAATGATGGCCACTTGGCATTATGCATTTGCCTAAACCCATAGAAAGGACAATACCAAGAGTTAATCTTAAAGTAAAATTACAGACTTTGAGTGATTATGATGTGCCCATGTAGGTTCACCCATGGTAAAAATACACATATGCCATTTTGATGACTGATGTTGATAATGCGGGAGGCTAGGCATGTGTATGGGAAATCTCTGCACCTCCTCAATTTCACTGTAAATCTAGAACCTCTCTTTTAAAAATTAACTCTCTCAAAAAATCAGAAAGTCGGTATAATGCTGATCTGAGGAAAAAGCAAGTGCTGGCCCGAGTGTTGTGAGATGCCTCTCCTGGCGGGCTGGCTCTACATTCTTCCCCCAGTTATTCACACCACACTAACCAATGTGTGGGAGGCCCACCACTGGGCACAGATTTTTCACTAGACAGGGAAAGTAGACTTTTACTACTCTTTCACTGTAACACGGCCATTTACCCCCTTCTGCAAAAGAAAACAATTAGGTCATGATGACAAAGCAAGGTCCAGAGAAGTTAAATAGCTTGCCTGAGGGGATTCCCTGATGGCCCAGTGGTTAGGTCTCCACATACCACGGCAGGAGGCCCAAGTTCAATTCCTGGATCCCTGTTGGGAAACTAAAATCTCACTAACCCCGAGGCATGGCCAAAAAAATAAGAAAGCTTGCTTGAGGCCACCCAGCCAATGGCATGCTTGTATTCCAACCCCCAGTCTCTCTAATACCAAGGATTATATTTTTGTCATCAGTTCTCCTAACTGCATTTTGCCCTTGAGTTGTCAAGAGTAAAATCTACAGGGGGGAGAATCTATCTCTTTAACTGCACAACAACCAATCTCACATTGGATTCCGGTAATAACGTCTCCTCAAATACAGTGGCTCAAGTGGGATAAAGATTTATTTCTGTGTCGTGAAATAGTCCAGACAAGGAGTGCAGGGATGCAGCTCAACTGTGTGGAGCCAAGACATTTTCATCCTTTGCTTTTCCATCCGTAAGCAGCTTCTCCTTGAACAAATTGTCAGGGATGGCTCTCCATCACCTCCGCATTCCAGCCCATGAGAAAGGGATGAAGCAGGAAGGGAGTATGGGTGTCTTTGAGAAGTTGCACCCTCAGTTTCTGCTCACATCCCAGTGACCCAACTTGACCTACGGTTGGTCATAATTGTAGCCTACAAGGGAAGCTGGAAAACATAGTCTTTTAAACTAGGTTACTCAAGCTGATAACAAAGGTCCTTTTAGTCAAAGCTATGGTTTTTCCAGTAGTCATGTATGGATGTGAGAATTGGACTATAATGACAGCTGAGCACCGAAGAATTGATGCTTTTCAACTGTGGTGTTGGAGAAGACTCTTGAGTGTCCCTGGGACTGCAAGGAGATCAAACCAGTCCATCCTAAAGGAAATCAGTCCTAAATTTTCATTGGAAAGACTGATACTGAAGCTGAAACTCCAATACTTTGGCCACCTGATGTGAAGAACTGACTCATTGGAAAAGATCGTGACTTTGGGAAAGATTGAAGGTGGGAGGAGAATGGGACAACAGAGGATGAGATGGTTGGATGCTATCACCAACTCGATGGACATGAGTTTGAGTAGGCTCTGGGGGTTGGTGATGGACAGGGAGGCCTGGCGTGCTGCAGTCCATGGGGTCGCAATGAGTTGGACACGACTGAGCAACTGAACTGAATTGAACTGAACTGACTCAAGCTGAAACTTCTGTCCCTATGGAAGGGAATAAAGATATCACGGGAGACAACGGCAGTCCCTATCACAAAATTAATAGAGATTTCCTTAATCAGGGCACATACAGAAGAGATGTAAGTTTGCCTGGGAAGAGAGAATAACCAGGATTGGGGATTCTCTGATCTGTTTCCACAATGTGTGCTCTTGGTCTTCACAGTGACTGCCCTAGTTTGGGTCCTGAAGCCTCTGGACTGTTTCACTTGTTTCATAATAGGTCTTTTACCTCCTGCTTCTTTCTCATATAATTCCCTACATCACCAACAATATTCTAAGTGGTATCCTAAAAATCAAATTTAATTGTGTCAGTTCCCAACTTAAAGTCTTTTGATGGCTCCCCACTGCATAGAGGACCGAGTGCAATCTGCTGAGCCAAGCACTGGAACCGTGGTCTACGTCTAAATTTTTATTTTATTTATTTTCAGCTGTGCTGAGTCTTTGCTGCCGTGAGGGCTTTCTCTAGCTGCGGTGAGAGGAGGCTACTTTCATTGTGGTGCACAGGCTCCTCGTTGCAGTGGCTTCTCTTGCTGCGGAGCACAGGCTCTGGGCACGTGGGTTCAGTAGTTACGGCCGCCGGGCTCTAGGGCACAGGTTCAATAGTTGTGGTGCACAGACTTAGTTGCTCCATTGCATGTGGGATTGTCCCAATCAGGGATCAAACCCGTGTCTCCTGCATCGCCAGGTGGACCCTGGTCAAATTTTACCTCTCATCTTTGGCCACCCTCACATCTTCACCATAAGCTGTAGGCAGATGGAGACAATCAGTTCAGCTCAGTTCAGTCGCTCAGTCGTGTCCGACTCTTTGTGATCCCACGGACTGTAACACGGCAGGCCTCTCTGTCCATCACGAACTCCTGGAGCTTACTCAAATTCATGTCCATTGAGTTGGTGATGCCATCCAACCATCTCATCCTCTGTCATCCCCTTCTCCTCCCACCTTCAATCTTTCCCAGCAGCAGGGTCTTTTCTAATGAGTCAGCTCCTCACATCAGGTGGCCAAAGTATTGGAGCTTCAGCTTCAGCATCCGTCCTTCCAATGAATATTCAAGACTGATTTCATTTAGGATGGACTGGTTGGATGGAGACAATAGTAATTCTCAAAACGCCACACCCTCCTGCTTGTACTGTATGTTTCATTGACCTTGTGTATGATGCTCCTTCTGCCTGGAAGCCTATCCCTGCTCTGTCCTTTAGGTCAACCCAGTCTTCAAGGGCTGAGGCTCATCATGTAATTTCAGTGTTTTCCTCTTCTTCGAGCCCCCCAGGTAGGGTCGGTCACCCAGAAGGTGGTGAGAAGTTGGGGGGCCTTGGAGGCAGACACCCTGGATGCAGAACCCACCTCTGCCACTTACTAGCTGGGTGAACCTGAACAATGTCTTAAACCTCATTTTTCTAAACTATAGGATACAGCTAATCATACCTACCTCATGTCATTATTATGAAAACTAGATAAGATTTGCATATATGATTCCTGACTCATCAAAGGTGCTCAACTCATGGAACTGTTATTAAAATTATTACTCTGAGTGAGTTGGAATAAAGCTAAGCTATTGTAACAGACATACCCTAATAAAACGTGGGGAAATGGAATGATTTTTCTCTTGAGACGGGTTTGGGTTATATGGGTGAATTGTTATACACTTAAGGTTTGTGTTCTTCATTGTATATAAAATTTTCATCAAGAGAAAAACAAATATTGGAGTCTAGGTAATAATATACATGCCAATGTACTAAGGAACATATACAGATGTCTGCAATATACTTTGAATTGTATCCAAAAAGTGAGAAAGTCTGACGGATGGATAAGTTGGGTGAAAAGATGGATAGGCTTATAATTTTTTTTTTGTAGTAAAATGTTAATGGTAGATACAAGCTGTAGGCATATGGCTGTCCATTGTATAATTTCTTTAAACTTTGCTATATGTTTGATATTTTTCGTAATAAAAATAAATAAAAAGACACCATCATAAAGTAGTTTTTAAATTATACTTGTTTTTCTCCTCCTCATGTAACAGTGCCAAAGTGAGTATGCCAGGTTTGTGGGCAGTTCTGTTCCATCTGTTCACTCAGGGGTGCCAGGCTTGTGGGCTGGGACTCAATTCTTTCCAAGTTGTCAAGTCATTGCTCCATTATCCTCCAGACTCAAGGACATCGTCCTCATCTATGGCCAAAGCTGAATCACTCTGTCACATTCCAAGAGAAAGAAAGACTAGAGGGGGCACACCCATCTCTTAAAGCCGATGCCCAGCTGTGGACAGCATGACTTTTGTCTACGCTCCGTTGTGAGAATTAAGTCACATGACCATATGCCACGGTACAGGAGGCTGGAAAATAGCTAACTCTATTGGTTAGGAAGAAGGAGAGTATCCCGACCCTGTGTTCTCTGAGAACACACCAGACAGCCATTCATCACCCTGTAGTCATTTGGACCCTGCAGACTCCTTGCTGGTAGAAATAGTGTTTTGCACATCTTGGAATCATCAAAACCAAATACAAGGCCTGAAATGAGAAAGGTGTTGAAGAAATGTTTGCTAAATGAATTAATGCATGAAAATAAAACTGCATAAATAAATGAGATGAGCAATGAATAATGCCTTTTTGGACTATACATTTGTTAGTATGTATCTACTTTTAGTGGTGGAAAGCAAGTCATCTCTTGATATTGTAGACCTATAATATGCCAGTTCATTCAAATCAAGTAATTCTTATTGATTTAGGCTTCTTTCCCATCCCTCCTCTTTTCTCAAATTTTATCTTCATGAGGGACAAGACTTTTACAAAGTTTACCATACAACCTACATGCCTTGGAGGAAAAAGATTTAACCTGATTAAGAATGGAAACTCTTTCCCACATTATTAAAGCAATTGAGTAACAGCAATTTGGATTAAAATAATGTGAGATGGCATATGAAAACTGTCTACTTATGACAATGAGCTCATAACACTTCTACTGGGTTACCATTTTTTAAAAATCTATGTAAGTGCTTAGAAGTAATATAGCTGTGTTTCTTCCATTATATTCTGTAATTCTAACTTTCCCTAACTCGTATTAAATTCTTTGTGAGTTGACCCAAATTATTGTGTTTTTAACTGCACTTCACCAACATTTAATCAGAGATTTAAAGAAACATGATACTATTGTAGACGGCATTTGTAGATGGCATTTAGCTCAAGTATTAATTGTATCACTATTGAAAAAACAGAATAGGAAAACTTTCTCTCTCAGTTTTTATTGGTGTGCCTTCTACAAGCTACAGCACTGTCCTTTCCAATTCTCATGCATTTCCTTTTTTTTTTTTTTACTATTTATTTATTTGGCTGCGTTGGGTCTTAGTTGTGGCGTGTGAGATCTTCTGTTGTGATGCACTGACTCTCTAGTTGCAGCTCATGGGCTTCGTTGTTCCATGACCTGTGGGATCTCAGTTCCTTAACCAGGGATCGAACCCTCATCCTTTGCATTACACAGCAGATTCTTAACCACTGGATCACCAAAAAAGTACCTCACATCATTTCTTTCTCTTCAATTCAGAAAGCTTCTGCTTTTCAGGATTCAAATCAAGGTCTCCGTGTGTAGCTCTGTTGGTGAATAGTGAATTTCCCAGGTTATTTTAATGGGCTCTCCTTATGTTTGATTATTGGAACTTATTTTCAGCAAGCTGATTTGATAGACACATGCTAGCCCTGAAGCTACAGTGAATTTGGATGGTTCGGGAACTGGCTTTCAGAAGAAAGATCTCGTTTGAGTAGGTATGAACTTGAGTTTGTACCTGGTAAGAGAAGGCAGTGGTGTGGACAAGGGAGACTTTGCTACAGGAGGTTAAGTAGAAAGAAGAATGGCTTACCCTGGCTTGGGGATGAAGCGGGAAGGCTGCAAAGGGCGAGCAGGAGTTCAGTGGTGGAAAGAGGCTGCTGGGAACAGCCTGGGATGACTGAGAAGAGACCTGATGATCTGGACAGGACTGAGACTAGAATGTGTCTGGGGCCTGAGGTGAAGATGCTGATGGCTTCTCGTGGCAGCTCTGGCCAGGTGGGTTAGCGCTGGGGCTCCACTTTGAGGGTTGCCAAGTTCAGGACCACCATCACTTTTGTCACTAATAAGTTGGGGGTCTTCCAGACCACTCTCACTCTGACACAAATTACAAGTTTGAGCCAAGACTGTTACTCAAAAACTAAGTTCGTCTCTTGGTGGGTTTTAGAGATACAGCCAAGACAAAGGTTGGGAGAAGAAGGATTTAGTACTTGCAGCAAATAAGGGGAACACCAGGGATCTTTTCCAAAGCAGTGTCTCCCCAAACAGCGAAACTGGGGGAGTTTTAAGCCACGGATACATGAGTATTCATGAAGGGGTGGAAGCAATCCACAGAGTCCAAGCTTTGGTTGATTAAGTCATGAAGGTCCGAAAAGGTCAACATCATCCTCTCTTAGGTTCCAAGTGATCTGGTGGTAGAAACGTCAGGCTAATCTTGACCGTTTAAACAGATCTGGGAGTCTTTGAAAGTCAAAGTGATAGTTGCTCAGTCATGTCTGACTCTTTGTAACCCTGTGGCCTTTAGCCCGCCAAGCTCCTCTGCCCATGGAATTCTCCGGGCAAGAATACTAGAGAGGGTAACCACTCCTTTCTCCAGGGGATCTTCCCAATCCAGGGGTAGAACCTGGGTCTCCCACATTGCAGGCAAATTCTTTACCATCTGAGCCACCAGAGAAGCCTGGTTGGGGGTTTTTACAACTGATTTATTGCCTTTGCTATTGTCACTCCTCTTGCATTCTTCTGTTCCCTTAAGACTATTATTGAGACCTGTTCAAGGACAAATATTGTGGCCAGGCTTAGATCACAAAATGGCCTAGGTCAAAAATTACTTCTCTCATTTCAAGAAAGTCCTGCCTAGTTCTCTTCCTCCAAGGACCTTTACCCTATCTACTTACAAGACCGTGCTCAGAATTAACACAACATTATAAATCTATACTTCAATAAAATACGTTGAAAAAAAAAAAAGACTACCTCTTGGGTGCAATAATTTGCTAGAAGGACTCACAGAACTCAGAAAAGCCATTATACTTGTGGCTACATTTCATTAATATAAAAGGATTCCAATGAAAATCAGCCAGGGGAAGAGAGTACAGGATAGGGTCCAGGAGTCATTAGATGCAAGTTGTCCTAAGAACAACTACTTCTCCATGATATAATGTGATGTGAAGCAATATGCATGCATGGAGTATTATTAAACAGGGAAGCTCAAGCCTTTGTGTCTAGAGCTTTTATTGGGGCTGAGTCATGTAGGCACAGGTGGACATCTGCATGGCTGACTTTTATCCCATCTTCTCCAAAAGGCAGGTTTTGATACCATGTGGTCCAACGTTCCCCACTATAAATCACTTTGTTAGCATAGACTTTTTGTCATGGTCCAAGGCCTCTCAATAAGCAAAAGCACCTTTATTCAGGCAGGGCATTGACAAGGTAAATTCTATACTGCACACAGAGTCATTCATTCTTGATTATTGGCCCTATGCCCAGAGCGTATCAGTGCATCAAATCTGTGGCAGAACATCAGACAGAATCTCAATAGCTCTTCTGCCTGAGGGCAACCTTGGAGTTATCATGGGAAGTAAAGCCCCCAGATCTGAACAAGGAATATGAGTACACATGAAAAAAGGAATCACACCCAGGGGTGAGAGATCAGGAGCTTGTTCTTACTGGGTGCTTATCCTATGATGCTTAGGTAGGTCTTTCATTAAAAAAAAACCAAGACTGGAGTAGTTCACTTGAAAAGCTTAAAAAAATTCCAACTAAATAGATATTTGGAATCACATTGGTTGTGATGACTAACATGGACACCTGGAATTTTTCCATCTCTGCATATTATACCCAGAATAACTGACACTCCAGTTGTGCTGATGGACAGGAATAGGGCCTGGGTATAGGAGTAGATGGTAGGTTTCATATGGTATTCAAAGAAAGCAAGTTTCCCTTCTTCTTAGGGTGGGAAACAGGAGGGACTCCAGATGAATCTGAGCTTTCTCAAAAAGATTCTTCAGAAGCGCATGAAGAACAGGATCTGTTCCCATGCCTGCCCTGCCAGGAGAAGAAATCATCCAAAACCAGGCTCTTCTGCCATTTCTTAGACTAGCCCATGTAGGATTGGAATGGTATTACTGAGCATGGAGCATCTCTAAAAATCCAATGGAGGATCCTTATAGAAAGACTTTGGCAGAGACCATAGCCAACACGTTAATTTAATCAACTTGTCCTTAATATTTATAGACCACTTCCTATGTACTTGTCAGTGGATTCAGTTCCAGGAATATCACCATAAAGCTCACTCCAAAGGAGCTTATGTTCCACCCTGAGTCAAACATATTTACTGAATGCCCACTGAGTGTAAGGTGTACATTCTCTTATTTGTCTAGGGTCTATACAGATTAGGCTTCTCTGATGGCTCAGGCAATAAGGAATCTGCCTGCAATGCAGAAGACCCAGGTTCAACCTCTGCATTAGGAAAATCCCCTGGTGAAGGGAATGGCTACCCACTCCAATATTTTTGCTTGGGAAAGTCCATGGACAGAGGAACCGGGTGGGCTACAGTCCATGGTGTCACAAAGAGTTAGATATGACTCATAAACTAACATTTTGACTTTCACTATGTAGATTATGTAATGGTGGCTTCTGACTGCTCCATGAAAGATAGTGGTTAAGGTCTAGCTGTCTCTCTACCTCCTCTTCCTGAATCCATGGGTTTCTGAGCTTTGGAGAAGGTCTAGAATCCCTGGTGACCAAGAGAAGGAAAATGCTGATATGAGTGATTAGTGGAAGGGCTGAGAAAATCAGCTGGATAACTGGCAGTAAGATAATGGATGGAGTACATTCGGATTGGTCAGGTTCATCCCATACAAGTTGCTAATTCTGAATATCACACTGGCTGGGTCCTCTCCTTCCAGGGATCATTCTCATCAAGGGCTTTCTCTTCTTACGAGGAATCCTGGTCTCGATGGACAAAGATTGCCCTAAAGCAGTAGTCCCCAACCTTCCTGGCACCAGAGACTGGTTTCGTAGAAGACAATTTTCCTACAGATAGTGGGGGAAGTGGGGAAGATGGCAAGATGGTTTGGGGATGATTCAAGGGCATTACATTTATTATGTTTGTTATTTCTATTATGATTACATTATGTCCACCTCAGACCATCAGGCATTAGATCTCAGAGGTTGGGGACACTTTCTGGAAACTTCCACGTTTCCCCATGAATGGTGATTTCTCCCACCCCACCCTCAATTTCATAAGTCCTAAAGATTCATTTTTGGGCAATGAATAAATCTTCAGAATCGTTCCACTAGTTCATTCTACCTCAGGACCCCACGTGGTGTTTGATTCTGATAGGGCCTCTTTGTGTGCAAGAAACTCTTCTGAAATCTCACAACAAGAAACCAAGTCGTATTACACCACATTGTATGGGAAATCCACACCATTCTCCCCCTCCCTAGTGAGGGTAATCACTGCCAATTCATGGTGCTTTTGTGAAAATGAGTCATTTGGAGGGGTTCCAAAAGAGGCCAAGAAAGGAGGTAGGAGATTGTGTGTTAATCGCTCAGTCATGCCTGACTCTGCGATCCCATGGATTGAGGCCCACCAGGCTCCTCCGTCCATGGGGTTTTCCAGGCAAGAATACTGGAGTGAGTTGCCATTCCCTTCTCCAAGGGATCTTCCTGACCCAGGGATCAAACCCAGGTCTCCTGCACTGCAGGCAGATTCTTTACCATCTGAGCCACTAGGGGAGTCACGGTAGAGGATTGGATAGATGGATTTGGTGATGTAAAATCACACAGATTTAAATGCAGTACACTTCATAGAGTTGTTCTTTTGATCCTAGCTGAGAATATTGATTAAAGAGAGAAGTTATCCAGATTTGTGACATTTGGTAAGATGATTATATTATCTTTTACAATTTTATGTATTTATATGCAGGATCTTAGTTCTCCAACCAGGCACTGAAACTGCTCCCCCTAAGTGGAAGCATCCAGTCTTAATCACTGGACCACCAGGGAAGTCCCCCACCAAAACTTTTATTTTTGACTAGATAGTATATGCCTACATTTCCAAACTCAAAATGACATGCAAATATTTGTATTAAGAAGTTGTGCCCCCCACATATCCTTCCCTCAGAGGTAAGCACTTTTGCATCATTTTGTGTTTCTTTATGCAAATACAATCAATGAAGCTTCCTCTCTGGTTTTGGGGATCCCGCACTAGAAGAGCTTGCCTTCTCCCTGTAACCTCAAATAAACATATACATCCCCAGCCTTCTCCACAGTCGGGGCCAAGTTGTATAATCTAGGCTCAGCCAATCAAAAACCACCTGCCCAAAGTGTGAATTGGAAGGAGGTGAAATGCCAAAGCAGGCATGCCAGAGACACTGATGCCAGTGGTTCAAACTGCAGCATTTGGAGTCCAGGGCCAAGCAGGTCAGTGGCATCCACTGAGGCATCTGCAAAGCCAGGTTAACAGTGAGTCCAGTGACTCTTTGCTTTCTTTCTTTCTTCTTCTTCTTCTTCTTCTTCTTTTGTTGTTGTTGTTGCACAGCATGTGGGAGAAGGGAGTGACAGAGGATAAGATGGTTGGATGGCATCACTGACCCAAAGGACGAGTTTGAGCAAACTCCAGGGGACAGAGAAGGACAAGGAAGCCTAACATGCTGCAGTTCATGGGGTTGCAAAGAGTCAGATGTGACTCAGCAAGTGAATAACAGCAAACGTGGGATCTTAGTTCCCCGACCAGGGATTGAACCTGCAGCCCCTGCATTGGGAGCACAGAGTCTTAACCACTGGAGCCAGAGAAATCCCTCCAATGACTCTTCTCGAATAAGCCTCTTCCAAAACCTAGAAGAGGATTTCAGCAAAGTGTTGATGCATCTTTGTAAAATCTTCAAAAGCCAGATATTCTTGCTCCTATTGGTTAAGACTCTCTTTCCCCTCCCAAGAACACTCTGTCCTTTGTACTCTTGGTATTGGAGTGGCTGCAGCATTGAGAGAGGGACTAGCTAATTATGGGGAAGGTGAGCGGGGGTACATTTAATCTGGGTCTAGTGTAACACTTCTATGTGGTTCTATGTGCTATCCAACCTGGTATCAGAATGGCTTCCAGGAACACTTTAATCTCCCACGGTGCTGATCCACTCAGCCTCAGGTCATGAAAGTTCAGGTCCTGAACTGTGTGGAGAGTGGAGGAGAAATCACAGATACGGAACGCACAGAGCCAGAAACTCGTCTGTGGGAAATCCTTCTGAACCTCTCAGGATCACAAATGAAACTTGATAGAAGTTTTCCCAAATCTGACAACAATCCAACAACTTTCTATGATGTTGACAATAACAAGTAAGAAGCCAAAAGAAAAATTTCTAAATTATAAAAAGTACAAAACAAGTTTGGACTCAGCCAGCTGGTGATCAGGGTTAACATCTGATGAGATGAAAGTGGTCCTTCATCTGTGTGGTCTTCCTGCTCCAAACCTAAACTCTGTATCAAACCATGACAAAAACAGACAAACTCAAATTGAGGGACATTCCACAAAGTATCTATTAAGCTCAAAACTTTCAAGGTTACCACAAAGAAGGGACATCTGAGACACTGTCATAGAGGAGTCTAAGAAAACATGACTAAATGAGTGGGATGTGTTATCCTGGAATAGAAAAGAGAGCTTAGGGAAGAACTAATAAAATTCAAATAAAGTATGGAGTTGTTTAATAATGTTTAAAATTTGATTCATTTGTTAACAAATACATAATAGGGGAAAATGGGTGAGGTATATAAAGGAGCTCTTTGCTCTATCTTTACGACTTCTGTAAATGTGAAACTCTTCTACATTTTAAAAGTTACCTGGAAAAGAAATCTGGGTCAACCAGAGTAAAAGAAAGACTGAATTATCTCTTCCTTCTATCAGTTCAATTCAGTTGCTCAGTTGTGTCCAGCTCTTTGCAACTCCATGGACTGCAGCAAACCAGGCTTCTCTGTCCATCACCAACTCCCAGAGCCTGCTCAAACTCATGTCCATCAAGTCAGTGATGCCATCAAACCATCACATCCTCTGTCGTCCCCTTCTCCTGCCTTCAATCTTTCTATAGAAAATATTATAAATTACATTTCATAACCCTATTCTTACATAGCCCAAAAATGAAATGGAAAAATATAATATGAGGTGTGTCAGGCAAATAAATTATTACATACTATTTCTAGATTTTGTGATGTTATGGTATTTATCAGCCTTAAAAATGTTTTTTGTTTTTTTTTCCTCTTATTCTAAATATTTGCTTTTGTGCCTAATTTTCAGTTCATTCTTTTTTTGCTAGAGAACGACTCCTTGAAACCCAGCTCTGCCCCTTTGGTCTATGTGTGCAGCTGTGAGCAATAGTTTTATCACGATTGTTGCTGTTTTTTAGTTACTAAGTCATGTCTCACTCTTTGTGACTGCATAGACTGAGGCACACCAGGCTTCCCTGTCCTGGGCCTATCTATCTCCTGGGCCTTGCTCAAATTCATGTTCATTGAGTTGGTGATACCATCCAACCATCTCACTCTCTGTGCCCCTTTCTTCTTTGGCCTTCAATTTTCCCCAGCATTAGGATCTTTTCCAATGGGCCATCTCTTAGCATGAGGTGGCCAAAGTGTTGGAGTTTCAGCTTGAATATCATTCCTTCCAATGCATATTCAGGACTGATTTCCTTTAGGATGAACTCCTTGCAGTCCAAGGGACTCTCAAGAGTCTTCTCCAGAACCACAGTTCAAAAGCATCAATTCTTCAGTGCTCAGCGGTACCAATCTATTAATATGATGTAAGACATTTGTATTGTTATTTGGCCCTCCCAAAGATCAAAGACAATTATTTAAGTATTATTTAAACAAACCCCTTTTTTTGCATAAATCATCATAGTGTGTTTCTGCTGCTTATAAATGAGAACTTGATGAAAAAGTTGGCTATAATTTAAATTAGTGGTTCTAAGCCCTGGAGGTACACTAAAGTCTCCTGGGGTGGGGGTGGGGGAAGGGGGTTAGAATATGCTAATGCTCAATCCCATATGTTGAACCAGCATTTCCAAGGCTAGGACCTAGGCATCAGTAGTATTTAAAAGTCCTTATATGACTCTAATATTCAGCCTTGAGGAACGTTGGATACAGTCTAGTCTCCAAGTGGTTTGAAATCAATTATTTATATTGGGGGTCCTAATTTTGTGCCCGTCTCTGTGCTAGGTGAGATGCACAGAAGGTGAAACAGGCCATCAGGGACCCCCTTGGTCTGCACATCCCAGAGAGAGAATGGGGTGTTTGGATTTTCCTTTGAGAAGCAGAGGGAGAGAAAACTGAACGCACACTGCCCAGGGAGAGGAGGAAATCTGTCCTGGAGACCTGTGGTTTGGTTTATCACATCTAGAGGTGGCGAAAGATTCTGAAAGAACGCCCTATGAATTCCCAGATGCTTCCAACAAATTTAAGTGCATGTAGAACCTTCCACCAGCACTCTCAACTTTGACATTAATGGGGGAAAGATGATCTCAAATGGCCTGCAGGCTCTGAGCTCCCGCCTTCACAGAGATGGAATACAAACCGACTAGTAACATTGTATGGTTGCTGAGAAAACGTGAAGGCAGAGAGAGAGGTTGCTCACAGTAGCAACAAAAATATAAAATACTAAGAAAGCAAGGGGCATACAGAATCTAGTGTCAGAAAACTACAAACTGTAAGTTTTTTAAAGCCTGTTGCTAAAAAAATAGAATTGGGGTAGTTTAACATCATAAATGCATTCATCCATGCCAAACTAACTATATACATTCAATAGAATTTCAATTTCTATCCCCCAAAAATTGTTTTTGGAACTTGACAGTCATTTTAAAGTTGAACCAACAGAATATGTGAAACTGGTCAGTTTTGTTTTGTTTTGTTTTTAAAAAGAAGCCGAGGTATTGATTTTTACCAGATATTAAAACATATTTTTCAAGTGACAAAAATATAAACAGAATGATATGGTCTTAGGAACAAACAGATAAGGAATCGAATGAAAAGTAAAGAAATAACTCTGCTTATTATAAATAATCAAATATGATAAAGATGGAATTCCAGCTAAGTGGAGAAGAAGGAACCAGTCCATACATCATTTTGGAATAACTGGCTAACCATTTGGAAAAAATCAAGCAGGATTTCCTCTTCATAACATCCATGGTAATAACTTGCACGTGGTCTCTATATTAAAAAAAAAATCAAGGTACCAGAAGGAAAAAGAGGTAAAGTTTTATGCAAACGTGTAGGAAGGAAACGTGTAGCAGGAAAAGCTTTCTAAGCATACCCCCAAAGGAAATATCAATAAAGTAGCATACTCGGAGAAATGACTATAATAAATGTTTTAGTCTTAGAGTTGTAAAGAAAGAAAAAACATAAATGATAAATTACATTTGGGAAAATAGCTGTGATATGTGACATGCCTAGGATATAATGTCTTAAAATACAAAGGGATACCTGATGAAAGAAAGAGGCAAATAGTGTAGTATAAAGTAAATGAGATAAAATAAGAATTCTCTGTTCCTACAACGAGTGCACACAATCAATGTAAAATAAAAAAAAAGATTCAACCTCCTTAGTCAATAGAAAGCATATGAAAACAAAGCAAAACTACTTTTGGTCTAAAAGATTAGCAAAGAGGGTGTGGAAAAATACGTTCACCTCTAAAAAATATAAACCTATAACATCATTTCTGGAAAACAATTAGGTATTGACTCTGCACAGTCTTGCAAAGATTCATTTCCTTTGGCCCAGAAATCTCTTTTTGAGAATGGAATTCTAAGAAGTGTTGGCATAAAAGCAGCAAGAGGTAAAATTAAGCCCATGTTTAGGCATCAGTGAAGCAAAGAAAGCTTTTCTTTTAAAATGAGAGTTATACTACTTAAAAAAATAATTGTAATATACTGAGTGACTGAACTGAATTGAACTGATAGTGGAATTATATATAACTTTGTTTTGTATTTTCCAAGTCTCCTATAAATATGCTATCATATTTTCATAATTTAAAAATTAAAGAAGAAAGAGGAAAAAAGAGTTGTGGGGATAGGAGAGAGGGAAGGGCGTTGTTCAGTCACTCAGTTGTGTCTAACTCTTTCCAACCTCATGGACAGCAGCACGCCAGACTTCCCTGTCCTTCACCGTCTCCCAGAGTTTGCTCAACTCATGTCCATTGGGTCGATGATACCATTCAACCATCCCATCCTCTTTCACCCCCTTCCTTCTGCCCTCAATCTTTCCCAGCATCAGGGTCTTTTCCAGTGAGTCATCTCTTTGCATCTGGTGGGGAGGAAGGGCAATATAGAGTTAGGGGACAAAGAAATATAAATTATTAGATATAAAACAAGCTATCAGGACATACTGAACAACATGAAGGATACAACCAATATGTTGTAACTACAAAAGGAGTATAACCTTAAAAAATTGCGAATCACTACATTGTACACCTTTAACATATAAGCACAAGCTGGAATCAAGATTGCAGGGAGAAATATCAATAACCTCAGATATGCAGATGACACCACCCTTATGGCAGAAAGTGAAGAGGAACTGAAAAGCCTCTTGATGAAAGTGAAAGTGGAGAGTGAAAAAGTTGGC
>SJYF01000768.1:2793008-2811153 GCA_006410515.1 Procapra przewalskii
GGGTGGGATGGGGTGGGAGGTTGGAAGGAGTTACATGAGGGAGGGAACATAGGTAAACCTATGGCTGTTTCATGTTGATGTATGGTAGAAACTAACACAATATTGTAAACAAATTATCATCCAATTAAAAAAAAAACTTTTAAAAATGATGACATGAAAAAAAAAACACATAAAGCTGGGCACCAGAGCCTGGCAAATTTGACATATAAAACTGACCATCGCCAGGTATTTCTTAATTGAACATTCGCTGAATAACACACAGTAATATAACTCTACAGTTTATGGTGAAAGCTGACTTCAAAGAGGAAGCAAATACCCACATCTGCTGCCAGGAAGAATCTTTTTAAACTTATCCAAGGCAAGGTCACTTCAGGGCTAAGCATCCTAGGTTCAGTGAGCAATGACCTTTCATAATCCCTGTCTCATCCTGTCTCCTGGCAGCCCTGAGCTCTAGTCTCATTAAAGCACTTTAATTAAGATGAATGTTTATAAGCACCAAGGAAAAGTAAAATTGTGCCTTAATTACTTTGCCTCCAACCAAATAATTTTCCTAGGTATTCTTTCTTTCTGACCAAGAATTTTAAAAGAGACGGAAAGTTGGGAGCAGGAGGGCACAGCTAAGGGAGGATTAACGTGTTGAGATCGGGGTTCTCAACCTGGGGTTTATAGGTTTCCTGAGGATCCCTGCTTATTACATATGAAAGGTGCATGCATGTTTGTGTATAAGTGCCTTTTTATGAGGAGAGAACCCATACTATCATCAGAGTCTCAAAATGGTAAGTGATTCCCACATGGGTTCAGAAGCTTCTTACAGAGTTTGGAAAGATAACTATATCCCACTTAGGGGACAGTGAGGTGGCTGATCAACCGAGAACCATGATTTTTTTTTTAAATAAACTTTATGTCTTACAGCAACTTTATGTTCATTGCAAAATTGAATGGGAGGTACACAGATTTCTTATTTACTCCCCATCCCCCTAAAGACACAGCTTCCTTCATTATCCACACAGTCCAATGTTGCGGTACTTTTGTTACCGTCAATGAACTTACACTGACAAATGATTATTACTCAAAGTCCATAGTTCACATTAGAGTTTATTCTTTGTGTTTGGACCAATGTAGGGCTGGTATCCATGATTATAGCATCATACAGAGTACTTTCACTGCTCCAAGAATCGTGTGTTCTGCCCATTCACCCCTCCTTTCCTTCTATCCACCCATAAGCACTGATATTTTTACCATCTCCATAGTTTTGCATCTTTCAGAAAGTCATATGGTTGGAATCTTACAGTATGCAGAATTTCCAGATTGGTTTCTTTCACTTGGTAATATGCACTTAAGTTTCCTTCATGTCTTTTCATGGCTTGATGGCTCATTTCTCTTTAGTGCTGAATAATATTCCACTCTCTACAAGAAATACAGTTTATGCACTCACCCACTGAAGGGCATCTAGTTGCTTCTGCTGCTGCTGCTGCTAAGTCACTTCAGTCGTGTCCGACTCTGTGCGATCCCATAAACGGCAGCCCACCAGGCTCCCCTGTCCCTGGGATTCTCCAGGCGAGAACACTGGAATGGGTTGCCATTTCCTTCTCCAATGAATGAAAGTGAAAAGTAAAAGTGAAGTCTCTCAGTCGTGTTTGACCCTTAGCAACCCCATGGACTGCAGCCCACCAGGCTCCTCCATCCATGGGATTTTCCAGGCAAGAGTACTAGAGTGGGGTGCCACTGCCTTCTCCGTCTGGTTGCTTCTACCTTTTGGCAATTATAAACAAAGCTGCTGTACACATCTTCGTGAAAGTTTTTGTGTAGATGTAACTTTTCAGCTCTTTCTGGTGAAGAAGCATGTTTGTGGGGTTAATATGAATTTTATAGATGAATGAGGTTTTCTTTAAGCTCATGAACTCTAATTAGCCCAGTAAATTGAAACGCCATTCCTGAGAGTAGAACAACTTCTCTACCTGAGACAGCAGGTTCTCAAACTGGCTGGACAGAGGTTTCTGGAACTGTGCAGTCTGGATTCAGAGACCAACCACTTATGAGCTGTGTGGCCAGAGCAAGTTACCCACCTTCTCTGTGCCAGTTTCCTCGTGTGTGAACGGGGAGCAATAATCGCAGCATCTGCCTCATAGGGTCGTCAGGTCTGAGTGAATTAACACGTGTAAAGGGCAGAGGGTCATTCTTGGCACCAAGTAACGGTTAGATTTGATCAAGCTTCCAAGTATGTGGGGTCAGCCCGGAATTGGCCTTTTTAACCAGCTCCCCCGGAGATTCTGTTTGCAGATACAGTTAACCTCACAGCTGTGGACACAGGACTCAACTGAACGTGCCTATTCACAGAGCAGGCCCTGTTTTGCAAATCAGCGCGCATGTTGCACAGGAATACCTGGGGAGCCTCTGAGCCCTGATGGTGGTGTCGGCTGGTGGTCCTGGCTCAGATGGGCCCTCTCCACCGGGGAGGTATGAGAGGTGACTCTCACAGCAGCAGAGGCTGCTTCTGGACCCCGCAGTGAGGCAGGATGCTATCCACATGTATCCTGGCAACAGAGAGGGAGCCAAGATGGCGGGCAGAGCATCCCGAGGAAGACCTGGAGTGTAGCCAGTGGTTCCCTCCAGCCCGCAACCACACGAGAACCATCCACACGGGGGTACCCACTACTCGTGTGTGCAAGGGCACCTTCCCCAGATGCCCTCTCCCACCCTCTGCTCCTCTCTCAGGCCGTGCTTCTCTCTCTTTGGCTTTTCACTGTGGTCCCCACTGTGGTGCCAAAGTTATAGAACACCCACGGGCATTTCAGTTCGGTTCAGTCGCTGACTTATGTCCAACTCTTTGCGACCCCATGAACCGCAGCACTCCAGGCTTCCCTGTCCATCACCAACTCCTGAAGTTTACTCAAACTCATGTCCATTGAGTCGGTGATGCCATGCAACCATCTCATCTTCTGTCATCCCCTTCTCCTCCCGCCTTCAATCTTTCCCAGCATCAGGGTCTTTTCAAATGAGTCAGTTCTTTGCATCAGGTGGCCAGAGTAGTGGAGTTTCAGCTTCAGCATCAGTCCTTCCAATGAATACTCAGGATTGATTTCTTTAGGATGGACTGGCTGGAACTCCTTGCAGTCCAAGGGACTCTCAAGAGTCTTCTCCAACACCACAGTTTAAAAGCATCAGTTTTTCAGTGCTCAACCTTCTTTATAGTCCAACTCTCACATCCATACATGACCAATGGAAAAACCATAGCCTTGACTAGACAGACCTTTGCTGGCAAAGTAATGTCTCTGCTTTTCAATATCTAGGTTGGTCATAACTTTTCTTCCAAGGGGGCATTTAGATTCCAAATTATCCTAGAAGGTGATTTCCTCAGCTCTGGTTATGGGGACCTGTAGGCAGGTGATGCTTCCAGACAAATAGGCCAGACTCGGGCCCAGTCACTGAGTTGATGCCCAGCAGAAGGGGGAGTGGAGAGGAGGAAGAGCCTCGACGCCCAGGCTGGCATGAGTGTGGGCAGAGAAGCCCCGGCACCAGGCGGTGACGTGCTGGCAGGACAGGGCCCGAGGTGGCACCAGACTGGAAGGACAGAGACAAGCAGAAAGGGGCGGGGGCCCTGCCAGAAAGGCATTAACTCAAAGGCAAAGAGATGAAGTCTTTGCCCTTCTGGTGGGGCTGGCCCTCAGCTCGGCCTTGCTCACAAAAATAAAGTGCAAATGAAAGTGACATTCGCTCAGCCATGTCCAGCTCTTCACGATTCCATGGATGGTAGCCCCTCAGGCTCCTCTGTCCATGGAAGTCTCCAGGCAAGAATACTGAAGTGGGTTGCCATGCCCTTCTCTAGGGGGGGTCTTCCTGACCTGGGGATCAAACCCAGGTCTCCTGCATTGCAGGCAGATTCTTTACCATCTGAGCCTCTCAGGAAAATAGGTGGACATCTAGTGACCTAAGCTGTGATGGGGAGACACAGGCCCCTATCAGGACACTGCCTGGGGACATCCAGACAGTAAGTCACAAATCCCAGCCCTAATCACCGCTGCTGCTACAATTCAGGGCCTTCGTAGGAGCCAGGCCTGCTTGGGGACTCTCGACAACAACCCTGTAAACTAAGCCTTAGTGTGAGAAGCGCCAAAAATCAGGAGTGGGGACTCAAGAGCCAGGAAGCCGGGTTCAGACCCCAGCTCTGCCGCTGACTAGCTATGTGATTTTGAACTAGTTTCTTAATTTCTGTGATCCTCATTTTCCCAATCTGTAAAATTGGTATGACCAAAGGAGTTCCTGCATCTGTGAGCTGCTGTGAAGGTTCAACAGAGCGATCCACATACAGCATCCGGCAGAGTGCCAGGAGCCCGGGGACTGGAATGGCAGGTGATTACACAATGTTCCTGTTTTATCATGGCTTCTTTTATGTGGATTCTCAGACCTGTACTCACGTGGCTGTATTAGGGGAAGAAGAAGAGCAGAGAGGTGGGCAGACTGACTCTCTCTGAACAAAGGGATCTGGATCCACCAAAAAGAACATGCTTTTAAAAATGTGCTCGCGTGTTTTCCCCTGCACACACTTTAAGGACAGTAACTACAACTGCAAACAACCTTCCATGTGTCCATGGAAATGCAGACATCGAACCACGCAGCAGAAGCGCCCCAACTTTCCTCCTTGCAGGGAGACTGTCTGCAGAGGACAAGAGTTTTTCTTTGGTGAAAAAAAGAATCATCCATTCAGAATGTCAATAATACTTATGCTGAGGGAGGGAGGAAAGTAGGGGAGAAAGAAAAGCAAAATCCTTCAAAGCTTATTACGATGCTAAAGTGCAAATTCTTTTGTGTGTGTGGCCTCTCTTCCTGGCATGTCTTCTGCACACAGTTGATCGAGCTTTATGATAAAAGCCACCATACCCTAGTATATATACTAGGGTATATATAAGGTATACTAGGGTATATACTAGGTATATACTAAGGTATATACTAGGGTATATACCTTAGTATATATACTAGGGTATATATAGGGTATACTAGGGTATACCCTAGTATATATACTATGCTTACACCCTTTGGGGAGAGTCAGAGCATCCTATACAAAGGTCGTCATTTTGCTATGTAGTTCTAGAAAGAGTAGGAGTCATCTGGACATGGGGGCAAGCAGATATGCTGGTGGATGCAAGCAGGAAGCAAGAGAACTTCCCTGGAGGTCCAGTGGTTAAGAATCCACCTTCTTGTGCAGGGGACACAGGTTCGATCCCTGGTCTCGAAACTAGGATCCAATATGCTGAACAGCAACTGAGTCCACGTGCCACAATGGTTGAGCCCATGTGCCCTAGAGCCTGCACGCCGCAACTAGAGAAGCCCACGGGCCCCAGCAGTGATCCTGCCTGATGCAACTAAGACCCAGCACAGACAAATAAATAATTTTTTTTAAAAGGACAGAACTGAAAGGAAAGAGAAGTAATCCGAATGGGATCTTATACTATCCACATTATTTTGTATCATATAATACTGATGTAGATACTGACAGACAATTCATCTGATAAGCGGATGACATAAATGCATGATGTGAATAAATACATTACTGTAAATGTATTTTTTATTCTTTATGATTTTCTTTTCTCTTTACTTTTTAAAAGATTTTTTATTATAGTTGATTTACAGCACTGTGTTAGTTTCACATGTACTGAAAGTGAATCAGTTATACACATACCTATATCCATTCTTTTTTCAATATTTTTTCCCATATAGTCTTCTACAGAGTACTGAGAAGAGTTCCTTGTGCTATACAGGGTCCTTGGTTAGAACTCTTGGTAGGTCCTTATTGGCTATTTATTTTCTTACGATTGTCTTAACAACATTTTCTTTTCTCTAGCTTACCGTATTGTAAGAATACAGTATATAATACATATTAATATAATGTACAAAATAAGTGTGAGTTGACTATGTTATTGGTAAGGCTTCCTTTTAACAGAAGGCTCTTGGTTGTTAAGTTGTGAGGGGAGTTAAAAGTTATATGTGGAATTTTGGCTGTGACCCTGACTCTATGCTATTCAAGGGTCAACTGTAACATGTTTAAATGTACTCAAAATAAAAGCAAGTGTATTTGTAATTATAATAATGTTTGTGCATATATGAATATATTTATTTAAAACGCATCTGCACAGCCTTCCTCCAGTGCCTAGTGGCCAGGTACCTCGGAGGCACTTCAGAAACACTGGCTGAGTAAGTGTCTGTAGGTTTCGCTGTGGGTTTAGGATCACAGTCCCAAGCACGGAGCTCCCTGTCTGTCATCCTTAAGGCCCAGGTAGCAGTGAAATGCCTCCTGGCCACATGCTATTCAAACTGTGAGTTCCTAGAGGGCAATGGGTGCTAAGTCGCTTCAGTCATGTCAGACTCTCTTGCAACCCCATGGACTATAGCCCACCTAGCTCCTCTGTCCATGGGATTACCCAGGTAAGAGTTCTGCAGTGAATTGCTATTTCCTCCTCCAAGTGATCTTCCTGACCCAGGTATCAAACCTGAGTCTTTTACTTCTCCTGCATCAGGAGGCAGGTTCTTTTACCACTAGTGCCACCTGCGAAGCCCAGTCCCTAGAGGGTCATTCAGTTCAGTTCAGTTCAGTCGCTCAGTCGTGTCTGACTCTTTGCAACCCCATGGACTGCAGCACTCCAGGCCTCCCTGTCCATCACCAACTCCCGGAGTTCACTCAAACTCATGTCCATTGAGTCGGTGATGCCATCCAACCATCTCATCCTCTGCTGTCCCCTTCTCCTCCTGCTTTCAATCTTTCCCAGCATCAGAATCTTTTCCAGTGAGTCAGTTCTTTGCATCAGGTGGCCAGAGTGTTAGAGTTTGCTTCAGCACCAGTCTTTCCAATGAATAGTCAAGACTTTCCTTTAGGATGGGCTGGTTGGGTCTCCTTGTTGTATGTGGCAAATAGTCCACATTGTCTACATGGTAAATTTTTAGATAAATAACACAGCAAGAGGAGCTCATGACTAGCTAACGTGTGGCCAAGGACATAGTCTCCAGGAGACAGATGACCAGACAGATGAATCTCTGAAAGCCCCAGGGTCATGGGATACACATATATGTTACACTTGGGAGAGGAGCCTGGAGGGCAGGGTGGGTCTTCATTGGACAGTCACTTCCATCCCTCAACAAAGCACGCTGGTGCCCACATGAATGCCTGAGATGGACACGCCATTCCCAAGGCTCAGGCTGATAATTCAGCATCAGACAAAGTTGCATCAGAGACCTTGGATTGGGGGCCAGGGCTGAAGATGGCCTCTGTCTCTGCTGTTGCTCCTGGCTGAGAAATGCTGCTCTGTGCAGGGAATCAAAAGTTCCCCATCCCCACCCCAGGACTTACCAGGCAGCTTTAGCTGGCGGCTGGGGGAGGGAGCTCAGAGAACCTCCATCTCTTTATCTTCTTTCTTCCTTTCCCTTCCCGCTTCCCCACCCCCAAGACAGCAGGGTGGGAGAAAGTCATGCATTAAATGTTTGGAAAGGATTAGTTCGTAAAGACAGATCAGATGGTTAGCTTTGGGGAAGGGGGAGGAGGACAAAGCTAGATTCTTCACTTTAACCTAGACTAAAATTAATTCCAGATGGCTTAAAGAATTAAACATAAAACATGGAGCCATTAAAAAAAAAAAAAACACTTCAAAGTTGCAGCGGGTTAGAGGATGATCCCACAGATGAATTTCCCAAACATAAAAGGAAGGGAAGGAGTCACAAAGAAAGAATTGCTGGATATGAACACGTAAAGGTACATAAAACTTCTCCACACCAAAAAGTTACCCCCAAAAATTGAAGGGCAAGTTCCAAAATATCTGCAAGATATAGGACAGTAACATAACAATAGAGTTAATATTATTAGTGTTTACAGAATTCTCACAAAAGAATAAGAAAATAGAAAAAATAGCAAAATGGGTAAGAAATGCAAATTTATATTTCACAAAAGAAATGCAAATGGATAATACACATATGAAAATGGGAAGAAAAAACAGCTAGAAATCAAATAAACATGATTTAAGCCAACAACAAAATAGCATTTTACTTAGCAAAGTTGGAAAATTTTGTTGTTCTAAGGATATATTTCTGATCATACAAGTACATTACCATAAATTAGTGCAACTTCTCTGGAAAAGCAAGTAGCGATAAGTATTGTTGTTGTTTAGTTGCTATGTCATATCTAACTCTTTTGCAACCCTATGGACCATAGTCCACCAGTCTCTGTCCGTGGGATTTCCCAGGCAAGAAATCCTACTAGAGTGGGTAGCCATTTCCTTCTCTAGGAGATATTTCCAGCCGAGGGTCAAACCCTCATCTCCTGCTTGGCAGGCAGATTCTTTACCACTGAGCCACCAGGGAAGCCCAAATACATGCCTACTCTTTGAAAGACAGTTCCTGCTTTTGGAATCTATTGTAAGGAGATAATAAAAGGCTAAAAACGTGAATGAAGACCTACACTTAAACATATTAACATTGGGAAATTGAGAAAAGCCCAAATGTCTACCGGCTGGGAATTCACTTGAAAAAGGCCCATCCATGTGATGTGGTATCAACTAATCAAGGGCACCCATTGCTCAACACTAAATGAATACAACTATCCCTTCAGAACCCTGTATACAAATAAGATCCCAGTTTTGGAGTGTCTGTCTCTTTCTTCCTCGTTTCTCTCTCTGTCTCTATCTATCCTTCCATCTCTCTGTCTTTCTCCATTTCTCTCTTTCTCTCTCTCTCTCTCTCACACACACACAACTACAAGAAAATTAACCAAGATATTAATAGAGGTTGTCTCTGATGGGTGGGGCTTCCCTGGTGGCTCCGATAGCAAAAACCCACCTGCAATGCAGGAGACCCAGGTTCAATCTCTGGGTTGGGAAGATCCCCTGGAGAAGGGAATGGCTACCCATTCCAGTATTCTTGCCTGGAGAATCCCATGGACAGAGGAGCCTGGCGGGCTACACTCGATAGGGGTAGCAAAGAGTTGGACATGACTGAGGGACTAACATACTTTCTGATAGGCAAGTGTGTTAATAATTTTACTACTTCTTGAAACAAGTATATAATACTTCTATGATCAGAAAAGTAAGCAAGCATGCATATTATAAAGAATATGTATAAAGAAAACATACATGTTATAAAGAAATATATAGAGAAAAATATAAAGAAAGCATACATATTGTAAATTACATAGTGAGAAAGAACCCCACCTCTTAACAGTATGTTGACGGCTTGAGTTCTGCTCGCTGTCTGAGTGGACACTTACATGACCATGGATGTAGCCACTGGATACCAGAGCCATGGTTGGAGTATTTTAATAGACCACAGAAAATGATGGCAATCTAGGATTCCAGAAAATTCTTCCATGAGGACTTTGGTAGAAAACGCCATCCTGAGAGTTACCCTATGTGGACTCACATCCCTGACCTTTCAAAAACTGTAAGAGGAAGTGCCTCAGGCTTGAGGAATGACAGTCTAGAGCAGTGGTCAGCAAACTGTGGCCCAAAGGTCAAATCCAGCCCACCTTCTGCTTGGCACCACCACAAGCTAAGAACCATCTTCATATTTTTCAGTGATTATGTAAGTATCTCCATAATATTCTCACAGTCTGACTCACAAAGCCTAAAATATTTACTATCTTGCTCTTCTCCCGGCCTTCACCCCTCCGGTGGTGCTTGGCTTACCTGCAGTTGGAACCTGTGGACAATTTGGTCAAATATTAGAAGCAATTTTCAAAAAGTAGTGCCTTTTTTGAAAACTAACAAGAGTGACAATAACCATGGTTTGGAAGAAAATGTATGCAGGGAAAGTTATTCTCTGGTACTATTGGAAATGGCGGAACTTTTGCATCTCTTTCTTTATGGTAATTTGAAATTACACAGCAAAAATCCTCCACTAATGCAAGCTCATTTATTTAGCAAATTCATGTATCAGAATTTATTCTAAGAAATATTGTATATGTGCACAAAGATCTAGCTATACCAGTGTTCACCAAAGTACTCCCTGTGGAACTGAAAAATTGCAACCAGTCTCAGTGTCCTGCAATCAGAAATTTGTTAGACATCCATTGATGTAAAATTATGTGGCCCTAATTGATAGATATGAACATATGTTTATGATAAAGCATAGAGTGAAACAAAATAGATTGGAGTGATTGCACAATATAAGCCCACATTTTACCGTCATTAGCACACATAAAAAATCCTCTGGAAGAATATAAACAAAAATGCTAAGAGTGTCATCTCTGTGTGATGTTACCGTGGATACTTTTTATTTTCTCCTTTTTTGTATATCTGGCCTTCAGGATTTCTATACAAGGAACATAGATTATTTGTGCCTCTGCTCCCTTCCCGACCCCACACCATGACAAAGCAGACCCAAAACTCATAAACATACTGTAACTGAGCAGGACTCTATGGGGCCTCCTCAGAATAGACAACCCCCACCTGCCACATCCTCCACCTACCTCTTGGGGAGGTAACCTACCTCACTGGGAGATAAACTTCGCCTCCTAAGCCTTCCCTGAGTTCCAAAGAGTAAATTTAACCAGAGAAGTGAGAAAAGGCAGAAGGAAAGGAAAAGTCAAGCAAGACAAAATAGTAATAGTTAAGCCATTAAACAAGTCAAGGACCTTTAGTTCTTGACTAAAGATAGAGATAACATCTTGAATCATATCCTTTGAGTGGTTTTGCAAACACTGAAACTCCCACCAGCTGGTAGAGGTTAATGGCATACTGTCTCTAAGCATGTAGATCCCAGACTTGTTGGAACCAGAAGGTTGATAATGTTGATTCCTCATTTCCTCACCACCAAGCAGTCAAAAGGATGTCCATGAGCTGATTACACACTGCACAAGCCCCCCTTCTCTCACCCTACCTTTAAAATCTTTCTCTGGAAGCCTTTAGGGAGTTTAGGCTTTTTAAGCACTAGCTACCTGGGCTCCTTGCTTGGAGTCAGCAATATATGTTGCATTTTCCTTGACTACAACCTGGTATAGATTGGCTTTATTGCATGTAGGTAAATGGATTCAAGTTTGGTTCACTAACAATATAATCTTACCAACATTTTCTATAACATCTTACAGAAGTGTACAGATACCATTCAGAACTGACTTTCATCTAGGTTGAAGTGAGGATCTAACTTTATCCCGCTCATCACTACCCAAGGCCAACCAACTGATCTGATCCTTTGCAAACATTTACTGTGCATGTCTTCCTTCCATTCTGTGTGATTTAAGTTTACCAGAAAGCTCCAAGATTCTATTTTCTTTTGCTGCAAAACAGTATACCTGAAATTTAGCAGCTTAAAATAGTACCGTTTTATTATGCACTCAAGATACTGCAAATTGGATAGAGTTTGGTGTGGGGAGTTTATCTCTGCTCCATGTGGCACCAGCTTGGTAGCCTGAGCAGCTAGGGCTGTCTGACATGGTTCAGCTTGGTTCATATGTCCGGGGCCTCAGCTGTCACACTTGGGATCAGGGGTGGCCCCTATTTTCCATGTGGCTTCTTCATATAGTTAGCTTGGCCTTCCTTCTGACATATTTATCTCTGGGCATTTGGCCCTCTTACATGGTAACTGACTTCCCCAAAGCACAAAAGCCAGAGCTACTTTACTTTTAAAGATAGAGACCTAGAACTGGCTCATGTTCTAGGTCTAGAGACAAAACTATCATCCCTGACACACTTTATTTTTTTACCTTTTTTAAGAAGGTCCAGGCCAACCCAGACTCAAGGGAAGGGGACACTGGGAAGGACCTGTATTCATTAGAAGCCACCAAAGAAACAATCTCTTACACTCAGCAATTATAGGAATATTTTAGCAAGTTCTCTGGAAATGTGCACTGATGGATTACTAATGATTCCTATTACCATATATAGGAATTTTTAAACTCAGCAATACTGGGAAAGGATGATTTGTTATGTATTTTACTACTAATCTGCACATCTCATTTGACATAGTGTGTATTTGATTGGTTCAAACATCTTAAACCAACTACTTTTGTATATGCCACTCAACAAGGTAACTGTCACTAAAATATCAACACCTACTTATCATTCCCTTAAAAGCAAATAATGGCATCAATAAATTTTAGTTCACGTACTGCTTAGCAGCCAGACTTTTTCAGTGAGGTTCAAGTTAGGCTAAGTATTATGTTGACCAAAAAAATTCATTCCAGTTTTCCACAAGGTGCTATGGAAAAACCAGAATGAACTTGTTGTCCAACCCAATATTTTGGATAAGGTTCCAAAAACTTTTCCACCTAGATCGACATTTATCACAGGTTATTAGGAAGGACTAACGGAGGCTATGGACTTCCTAGATGGTTCAGTGGGTAAAGAATCCACCTGCAATTCAGGAGATGCAGGAGACATGGGTTCAATTCCTGGGTCGGGAAGATCCCCTGCAGGAGGGCATGACAACCCACGCTAGTGTTCGGGCCTGTATAATCCCCATGGGCAGAGGAGCCTGGCAGGCTACAGTCCATGGGATTACCAAGAGTCGGACACAACTGAAGAGACTGAACACAACACAAGGGAAGCTATAGACATTCAGCTGAAGTTGAATGTCTGGTTTGGTGAGCAGGGGACATGTGGTGAGTGCAAGGAAGTGTGGAAAACTGGAGGGTCAACAGTGAAATCTCTTGACCTCTCCATCCCCATCATCTGCACCATCTCCTCCAGGATCTCTTTTTCTTTTTTTTTTTAAATTTATTTTCAATATAAGGATAATTGCTTTACCATTATCCTTCAAGTAAACCCTTCAATTACTCAAATGCTTTCTTTTTATGGCTAAGTAATACTCCATTGTATATACGTACCACAACTTCTTTATCCGTTCATCTGTTGATGGACATCTAGGTTGTTTCCATGTCCTAGCTATTGTAAATAGTGCTGCAATGAACAATAGGATGCACGTGTCTTTTTTGATTATGGTTTTCTCAGAGTATATGCCTAGCAGTGGAATTGTTGGGTCATATGGTAGAAATGGCAACCTACTCCAGTACTCTTGCCCGGAAAATCCCATGGATGAAGGGGTGTGGTAGTCTACAATCCATGGAGTCACAAAGAGTCAGACATGACTGAGCGACTTCACTTTCACTTTTCTTTCATGGTAGTTTTATTCCTAGTTTTTAAAAAGATCTCCATAATGTCCTCCATAGTAGCTTTATCAATTTACATTCCCAGCAACAGTGCAAAAGGGTTTCTTTTCCTGCACACCTTCTCCAGCATTTATTGTTTGTGGATTTTTTGATGAGGGCCACTCTGACCAGTGAGAGGTGACATCTCATTGTAGTTTTGAGTTGCATTTCTCTAATAGCGAGTGATGTTGAGTATCTTTTCATGTGTTTTTTAGCCATTTTGGGGGCTCCAAAATCACTGCAGATGGTGACTGCAGCCATGAAATTAAAAGACGCTTACTCCTTGGAAGAAAAGTTATGACCAACCTAGATAGCATATTCAAAAGCAGAAACATTACTTTGCCAACAAAGGTCCGTCTAGTCAAGGCTATGGTTTTTACAGTGGTCATGTATGGATGCGAGAGTTGGACTGTGAAGAAGGCTGAGCGCCGAGGAATTGATGCTTTTGAACTGTGGTGTTGGAGAAGACTCTTGAGAGTCCCTTGGACTGCAAGGAGATCCAACCAGTCCATCCTAAAGGAGATCAGCCCTGGATAGTCTTGGGAAGGAATGATGCTAAAGCTGAAACTCCGGTACTTTGGCCACCTCATGCAAAGAGTTGACTCATTGGAAAAGACCCTGATGCTGGGAGGGATTGGGGGCAGGAGGAGAAGGAGACGACCAAGGATGAGATGGCTGGATGGCATCATGGACTCAATGGACGTGAGTCTGAGTGAACTCCTGGAGCTGGTGATGGGCAGGGAGGTGCTGTGATTCATGGGGTCGAAAAGAGTCGGACAAGACTGAGCGACTGAACTGAACTGAACTGAACTGAACTGATATCTTTGGAGAAATGTCTGTTTAGGTCTCCTGCCCACTTTTTGACTGGGTTGTTTTTCTGGTATTGAGCTACATGAAACACTTGTATATTTTGGAGATTAATCTTTAATCAGTTGTCTCACTTGTTATGATTTTCTCCCATGCTGAGGCTTGTCTTTTCACTTTGTTTATAGTTTCCTTTGCTGTGGAAAAGCTTTTAAATTTAATTAGGTCCCACTTGTTTATTTTTGTTTTTTATTTCCGTTACTCTGGGAGGTGGGTCATAGAGGATCTTGCTCTGATTTATGTCATAGAGTGTTCTACCTATGTTTTGCTCTAAGAGTTTTATAGTTTCTGAGGACGAGAATCTTGCTCCTCGGCTTCCTCTGCTCCTCGCTTCTGTATTTGTGACCTCTCTTTGTCTGTTATTCTTCGCCAAAATATAAAACTCAAGTCCATCTCAGATTAAGACTATACCAGTAACACGTACTCAGTGATCCTCAGCTCCTTGTATCCAACCAAAACTATTGCCGTGGCTTTCTTCGTTTGTCATTGCCAACCCCGGACAGAAGAGCCTGCACTCGCTGTCTGCCTTCCCCGCCTCCAGCCCTCACCTAGTCTCCAGTTCCCCTAAGAGGTCCAGACAGAGCTCACCCATGACCACTGCCACCGAATCCCGATGGGGTCTCTTCAGCCATGTGGCTGAACCTCTCTAAGGCACAGAACACCTTGATCCTTCAATCTCTTCTTCTTGGGCTTAGTTTTCAGAGCTTGGATCTCTTCCCATCTGTCAAACCAGCTTCCCTCACAGGCTCTTTTTTTTTTTTTTCTTTGCCCACATCTCTAATATTGATGTGCTATACTTGACCTTCTTTTTGCCCTCATTTGTTCCAGAACAGAAGTTCTGGGTCTTGAGTCCCAGACTTCATTGTGATTCTGGAACCAGAAACCCCTGTGAAGAATTTTGAGTGTGTTCTTTTTCCCTCTGGAAGGCCAAAGCTTTTAGTAGATTCCCCAAGAGTGCTGTGACCTGTAAACGGGGGAAAAAAATATTGTTTTTTTACTTTCTGTCCTGACTTCATCCATCCTCTGCAGGATGAAGATTTGTGGATCTTCATCTCCAGACCCTACATCTTTCTTAAGCCCCAGTCCTGTGTGTCCAACCTAGATTTTGGTGGTTGTTTTTCCATTGTTCATTCGTGTCTGACTCTTTGCAACCTCATGGACTGCAGCACTCCAGGCTTCCATTTCCTTTGTTATCTCCCAGAATTACAGTATATAGTTATTCTTATGTCACTCATATTTGACTCTATATATCCAAAACCCAATCCATTATCTCCCCCTGAAGCCTGAATCCTCTTTCCCTCTTACCAAAGCTCCCAAGCTAGATAATGCTTTCTTTTCATGTTACCATAGTCAATTGGTGATCAAGCCATCAATTCTACTCCTTTTATATCATTACCGGGCCTGTGTCATTTTGCCATCTCCACCTTATTGCCTTGGTTGAAGCCAGGAGTTGATAAACTTTTTCTATAAGGGGCCAAATAGTAAACAATTTAGGCTTTGTGGGCTGTGGGATCTCTGTCAAAACTACTTGATGATCTCATTGTAGCTCAAAGGGCATCCTAAATAATAAGAAAATAGGGAAATAAATGTGCTGTGTCCCAAAGCAAGTACCCTTGGATACTGAAACTTGCATTTAATATAAGTTTTACATCTGATAATATAGTATTCATCTTTTGATTTTTCTCAGCCATTGAAAAATGTAAAATCCATTCCACCTCTTGCACAGACGGCGAGCCAGATTTGGACCGTGGACAATCATTTGTTAGCTCTTAGCTCGGGCCATCGCATCTCTTTCCCAAAGCAATCTTTCTTTGTCCAGGACTCCTGTGTCAGGTCTGCTTCCTATGATGCTCCTAGGAAGATCACTGTGTGTGCACCACTGTCCAGCTCAAAACCCTCCGACAGGTCCCCATTAACCTAAGAATTGGGTTTCTCAGCCTTGGCATTATTGATACCTGTGTGTGTGCTCACAAAGTTGCTTCAGTCGTGTCCGACTCTTTGCGACCCCATGGACTGTAGCCTACCAGGCTCCTCTGTCCATGGAAATTCTCCAAGCAAGAACCCTGGAGTGGGTTGCCATGCCCTCCTCCAGGGGATCTTCCTGACCTAGGGATTGAACCTGTGTCTCTTAGGTCTCTTACACTGATGGGCAGGTTCTTTGCCACTAGCCCCACCTGGGAAGTTGGGGCCGGATAATTCTTTGGTGGGCAGGGGAGGAGAGCACTGCCCTGAGCATTCAGGGTTCTCAGCTTCATCCCAAGCTCCTACCCGGCACATGGCAGTAGCATCTACCTCCCTGGTGGTGGCAATCAAGAGTGTCTTTAGGGACTTCCCTGGTGGCCTAGTGGCTAAGACTCTGCACTCCCATTGCAGGGGGCCCGGGGTTGATCCCTGAGCAGGGAATTGATCCCACATGCTACAACTAAAAAATTCTTCTAAGATGTCTGCAGATACTGGGAAACACCCCTAGTGAGAACCCAGACCCTGGGGACGAAGCCGGAGCAGAGCAAACGGGTCTTTCCCGGCTCAGCCCTCCCTTGCTGCCCATGCTCTAACTATGTTAGACTGCCTATCATTCCCCAGGAAGCCAGGCTTCCCATCCCTCTGCTCTCTCCACAATCCCCGCCTTCCTGCCTGGTGGGGTAAATGCCCACTCACATTCCACATTTGGCGCAACGCTGGCATCTTGACATCGTGGGGAGATCTGAGCTTTTCCTCTATGGTGTCCACATGGTCAGCCCTACATAGTTCTGTCAAAGCCCCTGAAGTGCTTTGTCCAGCCTTGGGTTTTCAACTTGGTCTCCCACCTTAGACTGTGAACCCCTGTGGGGGCCTGATTCCTTTCTGTAGCCTCAGCACTCTTAGTTGTGATGCATGGGATTGCGCTCTCTGACCTGGGATTGAACCCACACTCCCTGCTGTGCGCGTGCAGAGTCTTAGCCACTGGACCACCAGGAAAGGCCCTCTGATTATGTCTTTAAAGTAGATTTGATGTAGACCATGAATAGCTGGGTGTTATTTTTTGATTCACACTGATGATGTCTGTCATTTAATTCATGTATTTAGACCTTAGATTTTAAGACGATTATTGTTATATTTAGACAAATATATTTGTTGCTATTTTCTGTTCATTGTCTTTTACTACATTTTTGGTCTTTCATTCTTTTTTGTCTTCTTGAGGTTCTCACTGAACATTTTATAGGATCTCATTTTGTCTCCTCTCTTAGCATATCAATTCTACTTCTTTTTAAAAGGTGTTTAGCAGTTGCCCTTGAGTTGCAATATACATTTATAGCTAATCTAGGTCCAACTTGAAATAACATTACACCACTTTATGTGTAGTACAGACACCTTCAGTTCAGTTCAGTTCAGTTGCTCAGTCATGTCCGACTCTTTGCGACCTCATGAATCGCAGCACACCAGGCCTCTCTGTCCATCACCAACTCCCGGAGTTCACTCAGACGTGTCCATCGAGTCAGTGCTGCCATCCAGCCATCTCATCCTTTGTCGTCCCCTTCTCCTCCTGCCCCCAATCCCTCCCAGCATCAGAGTCTTTTCCAATGAGTCAACTCTTTGCATCAGGTGGCCAAAATACAGGAGTTTCAGCTTTAGCATCATTCACTCCATAGAAATCCCAGGCTGATCTCCTTCAGAATGGACTGGTTGGATCTCCTTGGAGTCCAAGGGACTCTCAAGAGTCTTCTCCAACACCACAGTTCAAAAGCATCAATTCTTCGGTGTTCAGCTTCCCTCACAGACCAACTCTCACATCCACACATGACTACTGGAAAAACCATAGCCTTGACTAGATGGACCTTAGTCGGCAAAGTAATGTCTCTGCTTTTGAATATGCTGTCTAGGTTGGTCATAACTTTCCTCCCAAGGAGTAAGCATCTTTTAATTTCATGGCTGCAGTCACCTTCTGCAGTGATTTTGGAGCCCCCAGAAATGAAGTCTGACACTGTTTCCACTGTTTCCCCATCTATTTCCCATGAAGTGATGGGACCAGATGCCATGAACTTTGTTTTCTAAATGTTGAGCTTCACACCAACTTTTTCACTCTCCTCTTTCACTTTCATCAAGAGGCTTTTTAGCTCCTCTTCACTTTCTGCCATAAGGGTGGTGTCATCTGCATATCTGATGTTATTGATATTTCTCCCG
>SJYF01000768.1:2812565-2830394 GCA_006410515.1 Procapra przewalskii
CATATACCTACAGGGTGAGTCACACCTGGCTCAGCCTGTCTGGCAATCACCTCCCCCCTGACCAGTGATTGGTCTAAGAGTGAGCATGTGACTGACCAGGGCCAGCCAATGAGACATAAGGAAGGATCTACAGAAGACTTTTGGAAAAGTTATTTCAGTTCAGTTCAGTCGCTTAGTTGTGTCCGACTCTTTGCAACCCAGGGACTGCAGCACACCAGGCTTCCCTGTCCATCACCAACTCCTGGAGCTTGCTCAAACTCATGTTCATCGAGTTGGTGATGCCATCCAACCATCTCATCCTCTGTCGGGAAAGTTATTTACTTCTTGATCAAAAGTGAGGCAGGGAGAGCTCCTCTTCTACCTTGAGGCATTCACCTTCTCTCTTCTGTCCAGTCATTTGTGGGACATCTCCAGTCCCACGTGCCAAGCTTCAAGAGAACAGCGGTGATGTCTTAGTCATAGCTTTACCCCTCCAGTTCCTGATTCAGCTGAGATGAATAAATCAGGAGGCATCACAGACCTGTGCAACACATATCTGGGGCTTGAATAAAATCATTCTGCAGTTGCGGTCCTCAGTTGGGACTGATTTTGCCCCACCCACACCCCTAGGAGATGTTTGGCAATGTCTGGAGATGTTTTTGGTTGCCATGACTGGTGGAGGGGACGGACCCTGCTGGCATCTGGTGAAGTGAGGCCAGGGATGCTGCCAAGTGCCCTGCAAGGCACAGGACCAACCTCACAACAAAGAGTGATCCAACCAGAACGTCAGTAGTGCCCAGGCTGAGAGACTCGCCTCTGTAGACAAATCAGCTAGTGAGGTTTCCCCTTGATTGTCAAGACGAGATAAATATTTGAAAGCAAAATTTTTTCTAAAGGGTGGAATCTTTCTTTAATTGACGCTCATAATATTGTGCTAGTGTCAAGTGTATAGCAAAGTAATATATGTGTGTGTGTGTGTATGGAATCTAAAAAATGATATGAATGAACTTATTTATAAAACAGAAGGAGTCACAGATGTAGAAGACAAACTTGCTCTTTCTCTCTCTCTCTCTCTCTCTCTCTCTCTCTCCAGGTGGCTCAGTGGGTAAAGAATCTGCCTGCAATGCAGGAGACACAGAAGATGCAGGTTTGATCCCTGGGTTAGAAAGATCCCCTGGGGGAGGGCATGACAACCCACTCCAGTATTCTTGCCTAGACAGAGGAGTCTGGGGTCCATGGGTCACAAAGAGTCAGACCCAACTGAAGCAACTGAGCACGCACACACAGTCTATAGTATATAGGTTATATATGTATCGTATAATGTGTATCTGTCAATCCTATACTTTTGCTTTTTCCCTTCCCACCACCTCCCCCATAAGTAACCATAAATTTCTTTCTATGTTTGTGAGTCTGTTTTTGTTTTGTAAGTTCATTTGTACTATTTTTTCGATTCCACATATAATTGATATCATACTATACTGGTGTTTGTCTGTCTGAGTTACTTCATTTAATACGATAAAAATCTCTAGGTTCATCCATGATGCTGCAAATGGCAATAAATCATTCTTTCTTATGGCTGAGTCGTATTCCAGAAGGGAGGGATCTTAAGGTACCAGACCCCGGGCCATCGTCCCTGATTAATGTACAAGCCCGCATCAAGAGTTCTTTGTCAGTAGGGAGACCCTGTTCACTTCACAGTTAGTCTATAGCTTCTCAACAGACCGGCAGCCTCAAACAGCCAGAGGGCTAAGGTTTTTTTTTTTCTTCTTTTTAATTTTTATTGGCGTATAACTGACTTACAGCATTGTGTTAGTTTCCTGTGTATAGTGAAGTGAGTCAGTGATACATAGACATGTATCCCTTCTATTTTAGATTCTTTTTCCACGTAGGCCATTACAGAGTACTGAGTACAGTTCCGTGTGCTATACAATAGGTCCTTATTAGTTACTTATTTATATATAGTGCTGTATATATGTCAATACTAATCTCCCAATTTGTCTCTCCCTCTCTTCCCTTCTGGTAACTATAAGCTTGTTTTCTGTATCTGTGACTCTATTTCTGTTTTTTAAATAGGTTCATTTGTACCATTTCTTTAGATTCCACATATGCATAATATCATATAATATTGTCTTTTCTCTGCTTCCTTTACTCAATATGACAATCTCTGTACGTATGGAATATTACTACTTCTACTACTGAGTCGCTTCAGTCGTGTCTGACTCTGTGCGACCCCATAGACGGCAGCCCACTAGACTCCCCCGTCCCTGGGATTCTCCAGGCAAGAACACTGGAGTGGGCTGCCATTTCCTTCTCCAGTTTTCCTTTAAAATTGGAGGAAGTTACAGTTCAGTACACATAGGCAAAGTCGTATCCGACTCTTTGTGACCCCATGGACTGTAGCCCACCAGGCTCCTCTGTCCATGGAATTCTCTAGGCAAGAATACTGGAGTTGGTTGCCATTCCCTTCCCCAGGGAATCTTCCCGATCCGGGGATCAAACCCAGGATCTCCTGCATTGCAAGCACTCAGCCATAAAAAAGAATGAAATAATGCCATTTCCAAGCTTGTTCTTTGACCAAGGGGCCAGTGTGGCTGGGATCTCCTCACCTTGAGGTCAGGTTCTGTAGCATCCAGGTGAGGTGAGTAGTGGCAGCCAAGTCCGTGGGGTGGACTAGCCCGGGAGGTGGACAGTGGTGACTCAGATCCTTTTTTTCATTTCTCAGGGAAAAGATCTCCCAACCGGAAAAGAAGAGCCTGGAAGAAGCTCCCTTCATGTGGCTTTTAAGGCAAAGAGGGTCCAGAGGAACAAGTTGGAGTGACTGTCCCAAGCTTGTGGGGCCTCCAGTCTGGTAGGACAGTGACTTGGGGGCTGGTTGCAGTAGCTCAGAAGGTGGTGTGGCTGCTTCGTGCTGAGCAGGACCCAAGGCCTAGCCTCAGGCAGCAGAGAGAATCCTCGAGGGGCCTGAGGATGCAGATCTCGTGAGGTCTTCCCACCATCCTTGCCTCTGCCATCCACATCCCACTTTGTATGTTGGCTTGTTTTTGCTTGTTTGTTTCATTTCCAGGAAAACTGCCCTTTTCTGTCTCTTTCCCCTGATTTCACAGTGTAGGCTGATTGTCGAGCCACCACACTGGCATTTCCAGAAATTGCAACTCTGGCCTGTGCTATACAAACAAAATTTCTCCTGGAAGCCCCTTTCTATCTGCGGCTTCTCTCCCTTCCCACTGGCCAGCCTGCAGTGGTTTCGCTCACAAGTGGGATGCATGGGGGCTATGTCTTCCAAGGTATGTAGCCCATATGTCCTTCTCCTCCAGGAGAAGAAGGGGCCTGGGAGGGAGAGGGTGCAGGAGTTCCCACTCTGCTCCACTCAGAGGTGAAAATGCAAGGGGGGTTCATACCCTTTCTAGAGAAGACCCCCAGGAGGAATTCAAGCCTGGGCGCTCTGTGGAGTTCATGCTTTGTTTAGAATTTCAGGGACCACTGATGGGGTTAGATGAAAGCCCAGAACACTGGAGAATCCCCAAGGAGACTTCACCCTCCCTGTCTCCTCTCCCAGACTGGCCCCTGGCTCACCTGCTGCAAAACCAGCTCCTGGGAGACAGGTTCCTGATGAACTCATTCCTAGGATGACATTCATGACATCATGCTACCTTCTCAGGGATTTACAAAGCATCACAGGGCATCTAAGAGGGAAATTCTAGACTCTATAGTCACAGTGGAGATTCTGTGTTTTAGGTTCTAGGAAACATTCCTTAACTTTTCCTCTCACTGAGTGCTCAGTTCATCCAACCAGCAGCTCCCTCTTCATACAACCCAAGTTCCCCCAACACCAGATTGAGAACTCCAATGATCATATAAGGTCCAATAAGTGGAGGTCTTACTTTTATACTTTCGGAGGGGAAAGGGAAGCAAGGTTTCATCTGCACTTGGTGCTGAGCTCTGGAAGGACCCTTTGGTAAGACATTTGTGGATCTTATCCAGGGACTGTGGACCAAGGATACACACACACACACACACACCCCACAAAGCTGGAACTACAGGCCATACAGCAGGGTGGGAATAAACGAGTCATCTGAGTTAATGATTTGGAAGAATTCCGTGGCATGTCTTAGCCTTCTCTCCACCCAGGGACAGCTCTGGACAGGCCAGGCAAGGGATGCTCAGGGGAAAGTTCTCTGCAGTTACAAGAGGTTTGCAGCTGTTTTGTCTATGAGGTGAAGGGGCAGAGGGAAGGCACATGGAGGTCTGGGTTTGCAAACCCTTACCCAGGGCATGGTCCCCTGGAATGTGCCTTGACAGATGGACAGGTCTGGTGTTTCTCATTTGCCTCTGCCCTTCCCCACTCTTCTCTTCCCACTGCGAGGCTGGCCTGCATGTACTGTGTCACCAGTCTCCCCCCAGCTGGTGTCGGCCAGTGGGAGGCAGCACTGGAGTTAGGGAAGGATGGAGCATGGGCCTCGGATGTTCCTTCTCCAGGGTCCCTTTCCAACACAGGGCTCCAGTTTGGCTCCATTGGTGATCGCTGTTTCTCAGTCATGTCTGATTCTTTGCGATCCCGTGGACCATAGCCCACAAGGCTCCCCTGTTCATGAGATTCTCCAGACAAGAATCGTGGACCATAGCCCACAAGGCTCCCCTGTTCATGAGATTCTCCAGACAAGAATACTGGAGTGGGTTGCCATTTCCTCCTCCAGGGGACCTTCCTGACTCAGGGATCGAACCCGCGTGTCACGTCTCCTGCATGGGCAGGCGATTCTTTACTACTGTGACACCTATGGCTCTGTCCATCTAGCAAATGTCACTGCCCCGTCTAGAGCTCCTGCCGCTCCACTGTCTCTTCACCTGGAGGAGACCACTCCCTGCCCCTCCCTACGGGTGCAGAAGACAACAGCTCCCCACTGATGCCGTCTCCCAGGGTTCCGTTTCTAAATTAGCCCACACCCTGGAGGCTGTCCTTTCAGTAAACGTCCCTCAGTGACCCAGCTTGAGAATGCTTGTTTCCTACCAGGATTGTAACGCTGCAGATAGAGAGGAAATGAGCCACTGGCCTTCAGACCAAGTCCATGGAGTCTGGTGTGAACCATCTCTGATTAAAATGATGCAGTGTTTTCACCCTTCTAGCTTATCACCTGATGCTGACTTGGTCAGCAAAGCCCCCCGCCCATCGTAATTCTGTCTTCACCTCCTAACTGGACAATCCATACTCATTTAAGAAACAGGCAGGAAAAAAAAAAAAAAAGAAACAGGCAGGGTGTACACTCTCTGTCGTGAGTGAAGAGAGAATTCCAACTTCTCACATGTCAAGCAAGAACCTTTTGCTTTGTAGAGGCAAAAGGTTGTAGAATAAGGGGAAAGATTTTTACAGAGAGGAAAAAACAGCCCATAGAAAATTCCATTTCACTCCGGGGGAGGATATCTTCCCCACAGATCTGGGCCCTGAAATCCTTACGGTCTCAGTGGCCTTGGCCTGCAGCGGCTTCAAGCAGGATTTTGGTTCCTGGCCAGAGACTGAAGTAGGGCTGAAGAGATGAGAGCGCTGAATCCTAGCCGCTAGACCAGTGGCCAGGGACAAGGCTCTGGCCTGTCGCTGCGCAGAAATGAATTTCTACAGAGACCGGAAGTAGTAAGACAAGTGGAGTGGAGGAGAAAGGCTACGTGTGGCTAGACACACAGGCAAGGCTCAGAGAGAGAGTTGCATGCACCCTCATGGTATTTTAAATCACTTATATGGGGCATTTCTTCTAGGTTTCCTTTTGCTAATCATCTTGTTCTGCCTGATTCTGAGTCTGTATTTGGCTATCTAAGGGTTCTTCCCTTTGTGTACATACATCTCATAGCCAAGATGGATCCTAGAGAAGTGGCCTATGAGTAAGTTGACATCACCTTTGATTGGGTGCTGCCCCTTCCCTTTCTGACCTTCGAGGAGCCTTTCTCATGTATGGTCAGGGAGATCTCCTTGACCTTGAGAATTAGAAATATGTGGTCTCTTGTCCAGGCCAGACTCAGCTGCTTCTCCTCTTCATCTTGGAGTATCTGTCTATGGGGACAAACTCTCCTTGTTCAGCCTGTGTGCCAGTAGCTCAGTCTCCAAAAAAGAAAATTCATATGTTTGAACTTGACATTTCACTTGAATGGCTGAACTTGACATTTGACTCGAATGGTTTTGCTTCTCTTTAATTAATATCTGTGTTTGCTTGTCAGAGATAAAAGCACCTGAACTCAAATGAAGCCTAGGGAGTACTAATTTGGGACACAAAATGAGATATATTTAAAAATGAGCTGGTTCTGACTCAGAAAGGGCACGGAGACCCTGCCTTTCATGGGTGATGACTGAATGGAAGCTCCAGGGGCTTACTCTTCTATTTGGGCCAAATCATGAACTAATTCTTCACTAAATAACAGATAAAAGATGCTTATCTGAGTCTGCTTTTCTAACTCACTCTATGACATAGGAAAGGCTTGACTGGATTCATTTGTGCTGCTGCTGCTGCTGCTAAGTCGCTTCAGTCGTGTCCGACTCTGTACGACCCCATAGACGGCAGCCCACCAGGCTCCTCTGTCCCTGGGATTCTCCAGGCAAGAACACTGGGGTGGGGTGCCATTGCCTTCCCTGGATTCATGTGTGAAATCCTTGGAAGTCCATGAAGGAAAGTGCTCTTCAGTCAGTTCTACTTCTTCACTGGTAACTGGAGATCTGGGCCCAGTGGGCACCAGTGCAGGGCCAGCAGGAGGAAGGGAAGGGGATGATGGAGGAGGCGAGATGCACAGTTAGTCACAAGGGAAGAATTAAGCTTCCATCCTGTTTCCTCCTGCTATTAGCTGGTCTTGGCTTGTGAAGCTGCGAAGGCTGGGAGCTGTGTACCGAGAGCCTTCACCTCTGCACCAAGAGCCAAGTTCAGAGGGCACAGTCTCCACCCTGAGGTTTGATAATTCATTAGGAGAACTTACAGAACATAATACCGTTTATTACAGTGAAAGGATACAGATTAAAATCAGGCAAGGGAAGAGAGACCAAGGCAAAGGCAGGGACTTCCCTGGTGGTACAGTGGATAAGAATCTGCCTGCCAATGTAAGGGACATGGGTTCAATTCCTGGTCCAGGAAGATTCCACATGACTCAGAGCAACAAAGCCCATGAGCCACAACTACTGAAGCCCGTGCATCTTGAGAGCCTCTGCTCTGCAACAAGAGAAGCCACTGCAAAGAGACGCTCGCGCACCACACTGAAGAATAACCCTTGCTTGCCGCAACTAGAGAAAACCTGCGCCCAGCAACAAAGACCAGCATAGCCTAAAATAAGTAAAATTTTAAAGAAAGGGGAAGAGCCAGATGCAAAGTTCCAGCTGTTATCTCCCAGCAGAGTCAGGCCAGCACCGCTCTCCCAGCGCAGATGTGTGACAGTCCACAGCACTGCCAACCAAGAAAGCTCACCAAGCCTCGGAATCCATAGCCTTTACAGGGGCTCCATCATTTAAACCCGGTCGGCACCCCCAAAGGATTGACTTGTCTCCAGCTCCTCCAGAGGTTAACTGATAACCGTTCCATGGAAAGCCCCCACCCTAAATCACATTGGTGGTGTGACTCAAAACCTCCAGGCAAACCAAAGAAGCTCCCATCAAGCATGACATCGCAAGGGCTTAGAAGTCTCCCCCAAGAAGCTGAGGAAAAAGGCCAGACTCTCTCTAGGCAAGGCTGAAATTTTTACACACATCCTGCCACTCATTCCAGCCGTTTCTCTTCCCTGGGCCCCGTCAGTCTGTGTATGTGTGTTAGGCTGGCAGTCGTGTCCAACTCTTTCTGACCCCATTGACTGTAGCCTGCCAGGCTCCTCTGTCCACGGAATTCTCCAGGCTAGAATACTGGAGTGGGTTGTCATTTCCTACTCCAGGGGATCTTCCTGATCCCAGGATCGAACCTGGGTCTCCTGCACTGCAGGCAATTTCCTTACCGTTTGAGCCACCAGGGAAGCCCATCAATCTGGACAGACTCAATTCCTCAGCCCATTTGTCTTTTCTCGATCAGATGCCACTTCCAAACCCTAATCTTGATAAGCCCTGAGTCCTTGGAGTCCACCAGTGATGTGGGTGGGGGTTAGCAAAAATAAGGTTAGTGTACCTCTCTGAAATCTTCCACGTAGGTGATGTCTAGACGCCTTAAGTACAAGACAAACCTGATTCACTGTTTCTTTTCAGATAGTCATGAGATTTTTGCCATCTAAAATGCAGGTCACAAGCAGATATAACATGAATCTGTCATATTATTTGAGGATGTTCAAAGTGAGAGTGAGACCATAAAGAAAGCTGAGCATCACCAAAGAATGGATGCTTTGAACTGTGGTGCTGGAGAAGACTCTTGAGAGTCCTTTGGACTGCAGGGAGATCCAACCAGTCCATCCTAAAGGAAATCAACTCTAAATACTCATTGAACACCCAGACCTGATGCTGAAGCTGAAGCTCCAGTACTCTGGCCACCTGATGCGAAGAGCTGACTCATTTGAAAAGAACTGATACTGGGAAAGATTGAGGGCAGGAGGAGAAGGGGACGACAGAGGATGAGATAGTTAGAGAGCATCACTGACTCAGTGGACATGAACTGAAGCAAATTCTGGGAGATGGTGGAGGAGAGAAGTGTGCTGCAGTCCACAGGGCCACCGAAAGAGTCAGACATGACTCAGCAACTAAACAACTTCTCCTTACTATTCTCCAAAATCCTAAGATGGTTCCAAGAGAAAGTAAAGGAAAGAGACGTGGACCAGATGCTCTGGGAAAAATAAAAATGACCAAAAAAATAAGATGTCCAACCTCACTAGGAACTGCAGAAACAGAAACTAGAAACAATACAGTTTCCTAGGAGGCTTTTGAACAACTCAGGGAGGTGGTCTCCACTCATTTCAAGTGAGGAAACCTTTTCACTTATAACTCCCAGGGTTTACCTCAAAATGGACGTGATTCTGTTTTGGTTTTTTTTTTTTTTAATGATAGCAAAATAATACCATTATACCAACGAAAGTGGCAGGTATTGGGGGATTTAATAAAAGCGTGGTACCCAGGGTTTATTGAAATCATAACTCATGGCAGTCTTAAGAGATGACAGTCACTTTTTTTTGCCATTGGTCACATGGAGATTTCATTTGGAGAAATCAGAGCCAACAACCAGCACTGAGTTTTGCAAGAGGCAATTTTCCCTTCTCCATATCACCCCGACCCTTACCTCTCTTCCTTTCTTGGATTCCCCTCCCCTCTGCCCAGGTGGCCAAAGTATTGGAGCTTCAGCATCAGTCCTTCCAATAAGTGTTCAAGGTTGATTTACTTTAAGAGTGACTGGCCAGGTGGCCAAAGTATTGGAGCTTCAGCATCAGTCCTTCCAATAAGTATTCAAGGTTGATTTACTTTAGGAGTGACTGGTTTGATCTCCTTACTGTCCAAAGGGACTTACGAGTCTTCTCCAGCACCACAGTTCGAAAGCATCAGTTCTTCGGTGCTCAGCCTTCCTTATGGTCCAACTCTCACATCCATACATGACCACTGGAAAAACCACAGCTTTGACTATACGGCCAACACCGTCTTGCCCATCAAAGAAGTTCACCAAAACATTTTAATCAAACAGCAAGTCGATGTGAAACAGAAATGCTGGCAAAACCTCCTATGTGGAGCTTCTTTTATAAATGGGTCTAACGCATTACAATGGTATGTTTTGCCCCAAGCCTCTGAAACTAACAACCTGCGTCTGTGGCTGGCAGGGAGGACCACTGACACAGGCTTTGCTGTGAATTCCTGTCTGCGTCCTCCTGGGAGCTGTTTGACCCCACGTGGATGGGGACAGGCTGGGCACTACCGCCACATGCCTATTCCAGCACAGATGAGGATGTCTGAGACGTTGCCTTTCATCCACAGTTTCCCTGCCCTTTGCCAGCCTGAGGTCCTCTGGGAACCTCCACAGCCATCACGCTGAAAGGAGCAATGCCTGAGATCCTCCTGACATTCACACTCCTGGCTCAGACTTGCTGAGGCTGCTGTCAACTGCCAAAGAGAGAGGTCAGGCTGGGGGAAATCCACAGGGGGACCCTGGAAAACCCCACCCCTCAGCCACAGTGCCAGGTGCATTTGAGGCTGCCAAGGCGAGGGTCCCCCATCATCCATGCAAGCACAGAGGCAGGGGGAGGCTGCCTTCCAGGTTTGTGTGTCTTGCCAATGTATTTGGTGACCAGTCTTCGTGGAGGATGTTACAGACTCCTCAAATCTATGTGAAGCCCTAACCCCCATGTGACTGTGTTTGGAAATGGGCCCCCTAGAAGGTAATTAAGGTTAAATGAGGTCATAAGGGCGCTTCCCAGGTGGCTCAGTGGTAAAGAATTCTCCTGCCAAGCAGCAGATGTGTGCTCTCTCCCTGGGTCAGGAAGATCCCTGAAGGAAATGGCAACTCACTCCAGTATTCTTGCCTGGAGAATTCCATGGACAGAGGAGGCTGGTAGGCTAACAAACAAGTCTATGGGGTCGGAAAGAGTCAGATACAACTTAGTGATTAAACAACAAGAGCAAAGTGAGCTTTGTTATGGACACTTTGATTTCAGACTTCTGGCTTCCAGAGCTGTAGGAGAGTAACTTTTTGCTGTTCTGAGCCACTCTGTGGTCTTTTGTTATGGAAGCTACAGGAAGCTAAGCCAGGAGGAATATGTAATTACGGGGCAGAGATGTAAGGGCCCCAAGCAGTTAGGGCTGTTTCATCCAGTGGGAACAGCAAGGGCAGCTGCTGACGTCCTGAGGTCTGAGTGCCCTGGATTTAATGTATGGGCCAAACACAGTCGGTACCAGAGTAGCTCTTCCTCTGCAATCAGCCATTGCTAGCTTGACCCTCACTCAGACCAAAGCAAACCTCCAGCTTCTGTCTTCCCTTTTGAGCCCCAAGACCACATGTTGGAGGCTTCGTACGGACCTGCTATCGTGATATTTCCAAGTCTGGTGGCTTACTGCACCAATAAGCTGAAAAAGACCCATCACACATCAAGTCGCATTTTCCCATTCAACGGCCCCACTCCTGGTCATCAGGCTCAAGGAGTCACTCAGGACACGGGAGACCCAGTGACCTGCTGGCCTCACAGGCTGGCCAGTCCACTCATGGCAGGGAAACCACAGCCCCTCAAAGGAACTGCCAAAGCAAATGGTATTTATGGAGAGGTTTTAGTGACAGGGCCACATGCTTTTGTTATGTATCTGTATTTTGTTAAGTAAACAAAGCGGGTGGCCACAAAAGATTGCATATGCAATTAAAAAGAAAAAAAATTTTTTTAACTCATATATCTTGTTAATTGTGCTATGGTTATAGAAGATGTTATCAGTGGGTACAACCATTAGGATGGCTATTATGAAAAAGACAGAATATAGCGAGTGCTGGCGAGGATGTGGAGAAATTAGGACCTTGTGTTTTGCTGCTGGGAGTATAAAATGGTGCAGCCACTGTGGCAAACAAGCATGTGTCAAAGAGCTAAACATAGAATGACCACGTGATCCAGCAAGTCCACTTCTGGGTATATACCCAAAAGAAGTGATAGCTGGATCTTGAAGAGAGATTTATACACCCACGTTTATAACAGCATCACTCACAATAGCCAAGAGGTAAAGCAACTCAAGTGTCCATCAACAAATGAATAAAGAAAATGTAGTGTAGTCATACAATGGACTGTTATTCAACCTCAAAAAGGAAGGAAATTCTGACACGAGCTATGACACAGACAAACCTTAAAGCCATGTGATAAGTGAGATTAGCCAGTCTCAGAAAGGTGAATGCTGTATGCTTCCACTTATGTGAGATCCTTAGCAGAGCTGATTCAGAGACGGAAAGTAGAATGGCTATGAGCAAGGGCTTGGTGGAAGGAAGATGGGCCTTCTGATTTAATGAGTCTGGTGTTTTACTTTTGCAAGATGAAAGAATTTCCAAAGATGGACAGCAGGGATGGTTGCACAACAATGTCAATGTACGTAACAACACTGAGTGGGACACGTAAGATGATGCAAAATTTATGTTGTATTTATTTTACATGACTTTTTAAAAATAAGGGAATTCTCTTGGCTAGGTAGCCCAGTGGTTAGGACTTGGCGCTTTCACTGCTTTGGCCAGGATTCAATCCCTGGTTGGGGAACTAAGATCCTGCAAGCTTTGCAGTGTGGCCTAAAAGTAAAAACAAATAAAAACGATATCGTCATGGGAAAACTGAGGGAAGGTACATGAGAACTCTCCACACTAGCTTTGCGACTTGCATGAGCCTAAAATTATTTCCAGATAAAAAGCTCAAAAATAATAGTAAAATGAGCAAACCCTGTGAAGGGTAAAAATGTGTTTATAAGTGCACAGGAAAGAATTACAAATGCTTTTAGGCATGGGATCTGGGAAAAACATTTTTCCTTTTTTTTTCTAACCTTCTAGACTGTATTATTATAATTAGGGGGGAAAACTCTCAGTTTTAAAAAGCCTTCTGCTATTTTTCGAGTCAAATATAGAAATGTGAGTCTCTTTTGATATTTAAGGGCCAAAGCAGAGCCTCATTGTTAGATCTCCAGCAACTCACTTTTTAATAAACAAATATGTATAGATTTATGTCTATAAACATAAATAAATTTGTATTGAAGGAATTATTAACACAATCACCATCCCTTTAATCAGTGGTGAGATGAAAACCAGAGCAATGGCTGAAAAGAACAGCATCAGTCCTAGCCCAAGCTAAGGACAGGATGGTCTATTCTCAACTGTCCTATCAATGTCATGAGCGGACTGGTGGCCTTGTCACTGATGATCAGGAAGCTTTTCTATGAAGTTCAATCACAACCTGGGAGCTCTGGTATCTTTCATCAGACTCCTGTGTCCCTTTCTACCCATAGCAACCCACCCCACAAAATACAGAGAACGTTCTTCTCCAGAAGAAACATCATTTTGAGCAAAATTCTAATTTCCAGTTGACTGGCTATTGTAGGTTAAATGTGACCCCTCTCCCCCTTAAAAGATAAAAGCCACCCCCAGGACTTCAGAATGTGACTTTATTTGGAGATTATGATAGAGTTCCCAGAGAGATAATTAAGTTAAGATGGGGTTGTTAGGGTGGGCCTTAATCCAAAACGATTGGTGTTCTTAAAAGAGGGAATTTGGGTACAAGGACAGACATGCACAGAGGGGAGGCGATGTGAAGATGGAGGGTGACCGCCGACTGCAAGCCAAGGAGTGCCTGAGGCCACCAGAAGCTGGGAGAGAGGCCTGGAGCAGGTTCTCTGCCAGAGCCTCCAGAGGAAACAAAACCTGCCGCCACCACGAACTCAGACTTGTGGCCTCCAGAACGGTAAGACAGTATATTACGCCTGTTGTTTAAGCCTCCCAGACCAGGGTATACACGAGAGCCCGTGAAAACTCACACACTGGCCTTCGCTGCATTTTCCAAGCCAGCTGCTTTCCTGACAAGCCCACATCAGGCCACCAAAGGGTAAGTTCTGCATTTGGATCAGCCGTTGTGAAACCCTCCTTTCCAGACCCAAATCTAAAACAGCTGTTTACAAGTTTGTCATTTGTATCCCTCCAGCTCTTGCCTTATTTTCCAGTCTGGTGACTTGTTCATGAAAAAACTGACTTATAACACTAATGCCTACCCAGAAGGCCCCTCTCCAAATTATACCTTGCTGCAGCCCAGAACAGGGACCACAGGGCCCGATGACCTTCAGGATCTGAGATGCTGGCCACACTGGGAGGCTAAAGGCAGGACGTGCGACCTTGTGGTAACTTTGCTAACCCATAGTCATACAGCTTTGCATCTCCTAGGTCAGTGGGGTCACAGGCTCAGCCCTGAATCAGGGCTCCAGGTTACCTCTGTGGGAGAGCTGGATGGTGGCTTCAAACCCACAGCTGTGGCTTGGCCCAGAATCAAGGGAATTCACAGCCCATACACCACAGTGGGGAGGGTGGTTGGTGGCTCCAAATCAGATCACAAGCTCCAACTCTGTGTGGTTTGGCAACACACAAAACTGGCAATACGAATACTTCCAAACCTCATACCTCCCCTGTGTAGGGAGGAAGGACCTTCAGGGAGCTGAAGGGCTGCCTGGACACCCCCAACCTCTAGCTTTTTGAAAGTGGTGCCTGTCGCTTCTCTGGGCTTGAGGGGATGGGTACAGGAGAGGGAAACAACTTGCTGTGCCCTTTCCTCTCTGAACTACCAAATTCTTGGGCAATCTCAATATATGTCAAGTCCAGCCAAAGGTCTGATCTTAAAATCAAGGTGAGATCTCCATGCATTACGTTATTCAACAAATGTTTGCTGAGCGCCTGTTATGCTCCAGGCACAGTTGGTATGGGCAATACAAGGTGAGAAAGATAAGATTCTGAAGCTCGAAGAAAAACTGGGGTGAGAAGGGCAAGATGCATGCAGAAGTAGACACTTACAAACTAACATAAATTAAGTGATGAGGATATGAACCAATAGTTACAGGAGAATCAGACCGAGGCATTATGGTTGAATATGGATGTGAGAGTAGGACTGTGAAGAAAGCTGAAGCGCCAAAGAATTGATGCTTTTGAACTGTGGTGTTGGAGAAGACTCTTGAGAGTCCCTTGGACTGCGAGGAGGTCCAACCAGTCCATTCTAAAGGAGATCAGCCCTGGGATTTCTTTGGAAGGAATGATGCTAAAGCTGAAACTCCAGTACTCTGGCCACCTCATGTGAAGAGTTGACTCATTGGAAAAGACCCTGCTGCTGGGAGGGATTGGGGGCAGGAGAAGAAGGGGACAACAGAGGATGAGATGGCTGGATGGTATCACTGACTCGATGGACATGAGTTTGAGTGAACTCTGGGAGTTGGTGATGGACAGGGAGGCCTGGCGTGCTGCGATTCATGGGGTCGAAAAGAGTCGGACACGACAGAGCAACTGAACTGAACTGAATCCCCCTCCCACAGATATCCACATCCTAACCCCCAGAACCTATGAATGTTACTCTGTAGGGCAAAGAACTTTACAGATGTGTTTAAATTAAGGATATAAGGACGTTATCAAGGGGAGAGTGTCCTGGATTATCTGGATGGGCCCAGTAATCACAAAGGTTCTTCCAAATGGAATGGAAACTTAGAGTGAGAAAAAGGGCATGTGGTGAAAGAAGCAGAGATGGGAGTCTTGTACTTTGAAGAGGCTGCAAACCAAGGAATCCAGGCAACCACTAAAAGCTGAAAAGGCAGGCAAACAGTGCCTCCAGAATTTCATTCAGTCCCAACAACACCTTGATTTTAGGGGTTGCTCCTGGCCACAGGACACATGGTCCTTCTAAGCAGAGTGTATGAGTCAGGTTTCTTCAGAGAAGAGCATCAGCAGAATGTTTATACCTATGTGTGCTAAGTTGCTTCAGTCGTGTCTGACTATTTGTGACCCTATGGACTGTAGCCTGCCAGGCTCCTCTGTTCTTGGGATTCTCTAGGCAAGAATACTGGGGTGGGTTGCCTTTTCCTTCTCCAGGGGATCTTCCTAATTCAAAGATCAAACCCATGTCTCCTGTGTCTCCTACACTGGCAGGCAGGTTCTTTCCCTCTAGAGCCACCTGGGAAGCCCTCATATACCTATGGGGTTGCAGAGTCATACATGACTAAGCAACTCACACACACACACACACACACACACACACACACACACACACACCTATATATAGAAAGAAACTGAGGGAGAGAGATTTATCATAAGGAATTGGGGATTGAGATATTCCACAGTTTGCCCTCTGCAAGCTGGAAACCCAGGAAAGCCACTGGTATAATTTAGTCTAAACCCAAAGACAGGAGAACCAGGGACTATCTGGTATATAAACCCCAATTCGAAGGCCAGAGAAGACGAGATGGGATGTCCCCGCTCTGGCACTGAGGCAAGGATGAAAGGGGAGACTCTCTCCTTCCTCGACCTGTTGTTCTATTTGGGATTGGATAATGCCCATTTTGGGAAGGACCATCTGCTTCACTGAGTCCACTCCCATTTCAATGGGAATCTCATCTGGAACCACCCTCACAGACATACTCCAAATAAAATTGAATCTGGGCACCCCAAGGCCAGACAGGTTGACAGGTAAAATTAATTGTCATAGACAAGACAGACATTTTTAACTCTTTGCACTGTGAATATCTGTCCATCCACTGTAGTGGATTTCTGTGTATCCAAAGGAGTGGCCCATGAGACTTGCAGAAGTCAGAAACTTATTTTTAAAGGGACTTTCCATAACCTGCTTCTGCCTGGCACCAGCAGGATTTCCCACACCATGCAGGCAGGTCTGTGCCAGGGGGCTGCAGAGGACGTGCATGTCTCTTCAAGCCTGAGTAAAAGTGAGGGCAGTTTTTAAAAGCAAAGAGTCTCTAACTTCCTATAAAATAGAACAATGGGCAAGTTAGACATCCGACATTAAAAAAAAAAAAAAAAAGCTTTTGGAGAAAAAGCCAAGAACAGATGGCAAAGAAGAGAGTTCTTGATTGTCACGAAAGGCTTAAGAAAGGAAGGAGGTTGTTCAGCGATGGAGAATGGGGAGTTGCCTTGTCACTCAAAAGAGCAATGGAAATGTTGAAAGATCTGCATGCTGGACAATTAATTGTGAGCCTGATGGCTGAAGTGTTACAGTCAGATGGAAGTGGACTTGTATGCCAGGGAAATTTCTGTGAAAACTTGCCAAGAATTTTGATTGATGAACTTAAAGCTAAAAAGCCTTGGCATTTGCTCAGATTGTTCAAGGGGGGTTTGAAGAAACGAAAGAGCACACATGTTTTTGAGAAAAATAGCAACTGATCATGGAACATGGTGTTTCTATTATGATCCAGAAGCTAAGTGTCAATATTCATGGTGGAAAACTTCAACATCCCTAAGACTTAGGGAAAATGCCCCATTTCAAAAGCAAAAGGGAAGTGTTCATTTCTTTCTTTCACGTTGGTGTCATCGTTCATGCTCAATGCAGCCCACAAAAGCTGAGAGTTGATCATGTTTTTTCATGCGCTAACACAAAAGTCATTGGGAAATGTCAAATACTTCTTTAATAAGATTGACTGTGATTTGCTTCTCAACTGTGCCATTGCTTTGGTTCAGCCCTTACTTTGTTCTGTCTCATAGTTTCAGATGAAAGAGGTTATTTAACCCCTTGACTACCAATCTGTGTCGCCAGATAAAATACCAAATGGTATTTGGTTATTAAAATACTTTTTCAGCATTTATTATTTCATTTTTTGGCTGTGCTGGCTCTTCATTGCTGCACGTAGGCTTTCTCTTGTTGTGGAGCACGGGCTCTAAGGGTTCAGGCCTCAGTAGCTGCTCCGTGGAATGTGGAATCTTCCCAGACCAGGGACTGAAGCCCTGTCCCCTGCACCGGCAGGCTGGTTCTTAATCACTGGACCACCAGGAAAGTCCTAAAATATTTTTTAAACCTGCTCACAGAGGAATTAGACTTGGCACTGTTGGTGACATTCAAAAGAACATAATGAATCACGGTTCCTTGGAAACATGACCGATTCTAGGACTGAAGCAGGAAAAACCTGAGATGTGTCTGGAGCATCATAGAATAACAGAAAGTAAGGAGTGCTCAAAAAACAAAAGGGAGGAAGCGTGTCAATGGAACACAGAGCCAACCTGGAAAAGTTCTCAATGGCCAAATCTGGAACAATTTGAGCAACAAAATAAATCATGTGTATTGAATTATAACCTAAAGGAGATATATCTCTTTTCCCCCGTTTGTTTGTTTATTCAACCACTTATTGATATCAGCATGGACTCATGGTTTATAAGTTTATACTTTAGGTTATAATTCAATAGAGGGAGCTTGGCTCCCCCTCTTCTCAGTCACTAGCTTCCAAAACCTAGAGTAGCT
>SJYF01000768.1:2844187-2857443 GCA_006410515.1 Procapra przewalskii
AAAAAAAAAAAAAAAAAAGCTCTATTTTTCAATGGAAAGTTCCAGAACCTGGTCTGGAGCCATCCAAAGGAGTGCCACCGTCGGCAGGGAATCTGACCTCCTCCCAACAAGCCCCAGGGCTGGGGCAATTCCCAACAAGGCGAAGGGAGCAGCCGCCCAGGGTTTCGTCAAGATTGGCCAGGACTGGGCACAGCCAGGTGTCCACCCTCTCTTCGCTCAGTCAGGGACATCTGGGGCAGGAGGTCACCAGTGTGGAATGAGAACAAAGGAAGACCCACCCCCAGCGCTCTTTGGCACAGGCTGGCTGCTGGGTGGAAGCGAAGGCAGGCTCTACAAGGCTCCAGGGCCATGGATTTCTTTCGGATCAGTGGGCTGGCAAGGCTAGCCCTGGGTGGCCCCAGCAGCAGTTTCTGGTCACGCCCGCATCAGCCAACAGTTGAAGACTCCAAGACACAGTGGGACCTGTCTCCGAGATGACCTGCATCCAACCTGTGCCGATTCTACTTTCGCCAATTCTGTTCATGGCCGAGTGGTCCCCACCAAGGTCCAGGGCCCTGGCCCCAGTGGAGACAGCTCCCGGCAGGCTCCAAACTAGACGCAGTCAGACAACACTGGGATCCACAAAACACATACACGGGAACGGCACAAACACAGACCCAGAGGTGCATCTTTGGTTCCATACTTGGCAAAAGGTGTGAAAACCAACCACGGATTCAAAGCCTTGTTTGAAGAACCCTGCTTTCCTCAAAGAAGATACAGTACTGTATTTTGAACGTGAGTCCCTCCACACGAGTCTCTCACTGCTCACGGCAAACTGGCTGAGCGCTAAACCACACGCGTTGCTTTGGCAGCTTGAAAACTGCATTGCACAGAGCTAACGGCGCCTTCTGGGCGTGTCCATATTCAACCTTACCTGTCTTCTCTTTCTAAATAACCAACTGTAACGATGCTCTGCACCTTCCAGAAGGATCCAGGCTCTGGTGATCCAATGGGAAGGACAGGTGGCCGGCTTGGGTCACGTCCCCTCCTGCAGGCCACCATGGGCCAGCGGCACTGGAAACATCACCGGGGCAAGCCTTGGTGCCCTCCATGCTCATCCTCTCGTGAGAACAGGAGTTTGGTGAAATCACTTCCCATCTCACCCACCACCCAGGTTTCTAAAAATCACGTTGACTTGATTTAATGATATCACATAAAGAACAATCTCCTTTGGAGAAGATACTAATAATTCAACTGTTAGCAAGTTTCAACCAAGTGAAAAAAAAATTCCATCAAGACCCTGCTTGGTAAATGAGTGTCCCACATTGGTCCTTTCCATTCACTGGGGACCCCGCTGTGGGGATCAGTCTTGGACCCAGTCAGAGGGGGTGGCGCCGGTTTCTAAGCTTCCTGCCCATCTTTCCCAGGGGCTCCTGAAGCTGGGTTCTCTGGGTGACGAGCTCTTGCCACCCTGCAGGGATTCTCTCAATTAAAGGAGGGGAATCTGTGGCCTGGGTGAACTACGTTGTGCTTCCCCTGCCATGTGACTGCTGAAATGAGACCAGCCCCGGGAGGCACACACAGAGCACAGCGTGGAGAGGCAGCTCAGAAGGGAGTATCCTCTGAGAAGGCCGAGGCCAGCGCAGGGTTCTCCCTGCCAGCCCGGCTGAGGGAGGTGGGTGGAGGCCAGTGAGCAGGTGGGAGGAAGGAGGCCATGGCTGATGGAGTTGGCCACACAGACAGCCAACCCTCCTGGGAGTCTCAGCATCTCCAGTGGGGACCCTACGTGAGACCAGGGAGTACAGGCTCTGGGTCTGTGGTTTCAGCTGTAGGGACAGCAAATGTCAGGAGGAGATGAGGCTGTGAAAGGTACTCCAGGAGAGGCGTTAAGAGTCTTCGCACCCTGATGGATACGTGGAGCTGCTCCACTGCTTTCTTTAGAAACGCCCGGATCCCCTTTGCTGGCCCAGGTTAGCACTGGCCTTTAACCCCATCAGCCAAGTCAAAGGAGAGGCTTGTGGGGGTCAGGGGCTGCAACGGGGGCATGCTGGCCTCCAGGGGCCTGTCTGCAGGGGGCTGCAGGCTCTGATGCCGCTTCCTCAGCATCTGTCCGATGCCCATCATGGGGAACCTGCCTCGGCTCTTGACACAGTTGGGGCTCCCCAGGGGTTGCACGGGGCTGTTACTGGGCCCCGGGGCTGGGGGGCATGTGCCCTCCTCTTTGGGGGGGCTGTTCTTATCTTCGTGAGCAAAGGAGACCAGAGTGGGGTGCAAAGGAGTTTGGAGAGGTGACGGGCTTCCAGGCAGCAGGACGGGTGAGAGTGTCCGCTCACAGCGAGCCAGACCCCCGGGAGAGTTCAGAATCCTATAGTGATGGGACGGGGAGAGTAGTTCTGTCTGGTCATCGCGATCCACGGACTCGAAGGAGCGCGCCATATCCAGCATCAGGGGGTCTTCCTTGACGGGGAGGCTGGTGCTCCCAGGCCCCTGCTGAGGGGGCTCCGGTTTCTTCACGATCCTGGGGGTTCTGGGGGGTGGCACGGGGATGAACTCCATGGAGGAGGAGGCCACACAACTGGAGTCTGAGGTTTTGCGAAAAATATTGCGGCAGCCGAAGGAATCTGCACACCAACAAAGAAAAGGAGACGTGAAGATGCCACACAGTCAGTGCCCACGGCCCTGTTCCCACGCCCTCGGACCCCCAGTTGCACTGAGACGCGGCGGGAGGTGCCCGGGGAGGTCAGACGGGACCAAGGAGCACATGGCTTCCCACTCTGTCCGTGGGGAACCAGACAGTCTTCCTGGAGCGGAGGGGACAGAAGGCCAGGGACAGGAGGCCTCCTGGGTTCTGACTCGCCTCAAGGCACCAGCTTAACTTCTGCTCTCCTTTCCGTTGCTTAAAATGCTGGACCCCACCCAGGAGCCTCTGAATGAAAAGGTCTGTGACTCAGCAGAATGGCCACAAAACTGCCAGAGGACCTGCAAGTTTGGTCCTCAGATAATCAAAACCGGAAGGAAGGCTTCTTCATAACTTTAAAAACAACTACGGTAAAAATTACATAGCATAAACTTTAAGCTGTTTATTCATTACTTAGCCTCTTTTAAGTGTACAGGGCACTTAAGTACATTCACATGCTTGTGAAATAGAACTCTGCACTCGCAGATCTGCTAGTGGTTGCCGGGGGCAACTGGTCTATACGTCTGACTACTCCAGCTCCCTCCTGCAGGTGGAATCTACAGCGTTTGTCCTTTCGTAACTGGCTTGTTTCATTGAGTATAGTGTTCTCCAGGTTGCTCTGTGCTGGAGCATGTGTCAGAATTTCCTTCCTTTTTATAATTTTTATTTACTCATTACTTTTGGCTGTGCTGAGCCTTCATTGCTGTGCAGGGGCTACTCTCTGGCTGCGGTGTGCAGGCTTCTCATTTTGGCTTTTGGCGGCCTCCCTTGCTACACCGAGAAGGCAGTGGCACCCCACTCCAGCACTCTTGCCTAGAAAATCCCATGGATGGAGAAGCCTGATAGGCTGTAGTCCATGGGGTCGCTGAGGGTCGGACACGACTGAGCGACTTCACTTTGAGTTTTCACTTTCCTGCATTGGAGAAGGAAATGGCAACCCACTCCAGTGTTCTTGCCTGGAGAATCCCAGGGACGGGGGAGCCTGGTGGGCTGCCGTCTACGGGTCGCACAGAGTCGGACACGACTGAAGCGACTCAGCAGCAGCAGCCCTTGCTGCAGAGCACGGGCTGCAGTGTGTGTTGGCTTCAGCAGTTGCAGCTCAAGGGCTCCAGCTCACAGGTTCACAGCTGTGGCGCACCGGCCAACTTGCTCCTCGGCATGTGGGATCTTCCCGAATCAGGGATCAAACCTGTGGCTTCCACACTGGCAGGCGGATTCTCTACCACTGAGCCACCGGGGAAGCCCCAGAATTTCCTCCCTTTTAAAGACTCTCTCGTGACTTCTGGTCTCCCCGGAGCCTCACCCAATCCTGAACAGGGGTGAAACACTCTTCATCTATATATTTCAGGCAACCAGCCAACTCCCATGGCTTCCATCTGAAGCTGGCACAGGCTAGAATCCAGGTTTGCAGGCTTTGGCAGAAAAGAAAGGGAAAACCCCCAGTGTTTGGCGCTGAGGGAGGTGAAGCCAGGTTCGGGCCCTGTCTTGGTTGGTTCTCCTACCATCACACCTGACAGCCCTGTTGGAGCCTGGAGGCAGGAAGGAGCTATGCCACCGGCAGCTATTTTGGCGACAGCCAAGGGCACTGGGAATCCTCTTCCCCTCCCATAAATATATACACAGATCCCAAATAAATCTCCTCCTGGGGCCAGCACAGATGCCTGAGATTCACGGGCAGAGATGGGAAATTTCATTGACGGCTAACGTCTCTAGCGTTCCAGCTGGCACGCGAGCCCCTGCCTCTCCCTGAGATGGCTGTATGCCCCAATCTTGTAGCCCAGCTTCTCCCTCCACCCACTTCTGCTTCCTCTGCTTGCCTAGAGGTGTAAACCCTGGCAGGATACCTCCCACAGGCACCCTATTTATCCCCGGGGCAGAGACCTGGACCCTGCACGGTCCCCAGCGAGAAGGGCAGAGTCACCCGCCCGAGCCCTAGGCATGTCGGCTGGCTCCTCCTCACCCCATCCTTCCTGGGAAGGAGTCAGCTACCCTGGTCAGCAGAGAAAGCTCTAGAGCCAGGCTGCTGGGCTGGAAATCTGGACTCCATCACTTACCAGCTCTCTGATTTTGGACAACTCTCTGTGCTATTTCCTCATCTCTCACAGGCTGAGGTAAGAGCTGAAGCAGTGCCCGCCACCCCATGAGTGGTCAGTGTGAATAGTTAATACAGGATCCTTAGTGCTTCTCAGCACAGACTCCCAAATACCAGGACAAAGGCAAAATGCAAAGGAACAGATAACAGTTGGCCCAGGAAAGTACCAAGGAACAGACTCTTATGTAGCCAGTGAGTGAAGTTGCTCAGTCATGTCCGACTCTTTGCGACCCCATGGACTGTAGCCCCCAACAAACTCCTCCATCCATGGAATTTTCCAGGCAAGAAATACTAGCGTGGGTTGCCATTTCCTTCTCCAAGGGATCTTCCTAACCTAGGGATCAGACCTGGGTCTCCCACATTGTAGGCAGATGCTTTACCGTCTGAGCCACCAGGGAAGCCCACTACAAAGTTAACCCCAAATATGCAGCTACTACCTAGACCTTCCTTCGGGGAACCCACAGGATGCCAATGTTGAGGGCCTGATTCACTACTGGTTCCAAAGCCAGAAAGGAAAGTCTCCCGAGGAGGGTCAAGCACAGTCTCTCCAGTGGGGACCCTGCCTTCCTGATGCCTGCAGAATGAAGTGGAACCAACTTGATTTGCTCTTCCCTGGGTGACAGCTGGTCCCTCCTAGAGTCAGAAAGACCCATACTGCTGTTTTGAATGTCCCCAGTACTTTGCCAACAAAGGTCCGTCTAGTCAAAGCTATGGTTTTTCCAGTCGTCATGTATGGATGTGTGAGTTGGACTATAAAGAAAGCTGAGCACCAAAGAATTGATGCTTTTGAACTGTGATGCTGGAGAAGACTCTTGAGAGTCCCGTGGACTACAGGGAGATCAAATCAGTCAATCCTAAAGGAAGTCAACCCTGAATATTCATTGGAAGGACTGATGCTAAAGCTGAAGCTCCAATACTCTGGCCACCTGATGTGACAAACTTAGTCACTGGAAAAGACCCTGCTGCTGGGCAAGATTGAAGGCAGGAGAAGGGGGCTACAGAGGATGAGGAGGCTGGACCGCATCATCAACTCAATGGACATGGGTTTGAGTAAACTCCGGGAGATGGTGAAGGACAGGGAAGTCTGGTGTGCTGCAGTCCATGGGGTCGCAAGGAGTCAGAGATGATGTTGTGACTGAACAACAACAGTTTACTTTCCTGCTGGTTAATGTCAGACAGCCAGAGCCCTCCTGGGACCTTACTTTCTTCACATTTAAAACAAAGGGATCAAAGGCTGGACTCCACCACCTCTCCCAGGCCCCCTCTGTAGGGAGAACGCTCCTCTACTCCACAGCTGGCTTCAGGACACTCACTCCCTGGCTCCCTGTGCCCCCTCCAGGCTCTCAGGGAGTGTTAGTCTCCTTTCCGCATCCCTGGGTGCCTGCTCCAGAGGAGGGAGACCCATATCCATCAGTTACCTCATGTGCTGGATGATGAATGAGGAGGAGAAGCCCACGCGTGTTTCTCATTGAAGTGAAAAGTGAAAGTGTAAATCACTCAGTTGCGTCCGACTCTTTGCAACCCCATGGACTGTAGCCCGCCAGGCTCTTCTGACCATGGAATTCTCTAGGCAAGAATACTGGAGTGGGTTGCCATTTGCTCTTCCAGGGGATCTTCCTGATATAGGGATCAAACCGGGATCTCTTGCATTGGCAGGCCGATTCTTTACCATCTGAACCATCAAGGGAGCCCTTATCTCACTGGATCCACCCAACAGCTCTGACAGGTACGTTTCCTTTCACAAGGAAGGGAATCAGTAAAGATCCTCAGAGGGTGAGGAACTTGGGGCATCAGCAGCCTCAGAGCTGGGTTTGAGCACCCTACCTCCACCCAGAGCCCAGACTCTGTGGACCACATGTCACTGCCTCGCAGGGTGTACTTTTCGGGGAAGGCTCCCCCGAGAGCATGCCCCATCCCTGCCCCTGAACCTCAATCTCTGCCCCCTAAAACTTAACACTGATGCCTGGCTCCATGATACTATGCACCCCAATCTCTGCTACCTCAATAAAATACCAAACGCCCCAGTTTCTACTCCCACAATGCCATGCACCCTGGTATCTGCTCTCCCACAAAACCATGCACCCCAGTCTCTGCTCCCATAGTACCACCCACCTTGACATCTGCTTCTGCAAAATCATCCCTCCCAGTCTCTGCTTCTGCACCCCATCTCTATTCCTGTACCCCATCTCTGCTCCTACTCTCCAATCTCTACTCCTGCATCCCATCTCTACTCCTGCACCCCAATCTCTGTTCCTACATCTTATCTATATTCCTGTACCCCATCTCTGCTCCTGCACCCTGATCTCGGCTCCTGTACCTCATGTCTGCTCCTGCACCCCAGTCCCTACTCCTGTAATACTTTACACCCTGATTTCTGCACCCACAAGCAATACTTTACACCCTGATTTCTGCACCCACAAGCTCCTGCACGCCAGTCTCTACTCCTGCAATACTTTACACCCTGATTTCTGCATGCACCCTATCTCTGGTTTCTCAAATCCCACCCACACAGGTGGACCACACCAAGCAGTCAGGACCTTGCTTGTTCTCACATTGCCTCTCAAGCATTAATTCTGTTTTCCCATGGGCACAGGAGTCATGTCTGTCCCAGGGGCCCACACAGACACCAGCGTGGGATACACAGCAGCCACGCAGTTGAACATGAGAGGCCTGGAGAGTCCCCCCACGCTGACCCACCTTTGTCGGGAAAGCCAGGCTTGGAGGCCTTGCGGTCCTTGAGCAGGGCCCTGGTGCTCTGAATCTGAGTGATGAGCGAGGCCGACGGCTGTTTGTGCGACGGCAGGTTCTTGTCCAGCTTCTTGGAAAACGGTCGATGAAGAAAATCCCCTCTTTTGTCTTGTTCTTTGGGCTTTTTATCCTTCCAATCAGAAGCAAACATAGGTACTCAGATGCACACAAGAATCCACATCAGGATGCCTCTTTGAAGAGTTATCAAAGTAGAGTTAAGAAACCTCAGTTTTCTACAACTCCAGGCTCTTAGCGACATGTTGAGCAAGGGAAGCACCCAGACCTAGAGGACACTCCAGGGAAGCCATGGCCCTCTCCCTAGGCCACAGTGGGCTGCGGTGGTCCCCAGCTCCCCACACTGTGCTGTCTGACATGCTCCAACAAGGGCGAGGATATCCCTGGGTGGTCCACTTTCCTAGAACAAGCTGAACAAACTGAGGTAAAGCCTATGAGGGCTCTGGTAACCTCCCATCCTAGCTAGAGCAGAGTCCTAAGATTTGCAGAGGCAAAAAGTGCTCCATCATAACCTCAGGGTTTATGTGTTCAGTGAGGCCAAGGAGGTGGACGACCGACCCACAGAGCCCTGAGCCTGCCTGGGTTCATTTCTGAGCCCTGTCTTCCCCTGCTCACGCGGACTCTTGCTGATGTTTAGCCACTGAGTCATATCTCTACTGTGGCTCAGTCGCTCAGTTACGTCTGACTCTTTGCGACCGTATGGATTGTAGCCCACCAGGCTCCTCCGTCCATGGAATTTTCCAGGCAGGAATACTGGAGTGGGTTGCCATTTCTTCTTCCAGGGGATCTTCCTGACCCAGGGATCGAACCCGTGTCTCCTGCACTGCAGGCAGATTCTTTACCACTGAGCCACCTGGGAAGCTCACGTGGGCTCTACTTGTGTACTTAAATTGGCACAATACGGCCATTTGTCAAGCCTTGCCCTGATTGAACTCAATTATAATCCCTCTGATGGGAGTGGATCTGACTGTTTTAGACATCTTCAACCCCACAGCCTCTGGCATGAAGCCAGGCACGGAGAGAAAGCTTATCAAATAGTTACTGAAATATTAAAAAATAAAAACAGAAAAGCCAGTGGAAACGGAACAGAATTAAAACTAATTGGGTTCAAGCTTCTGGGAAGGGTGATGCCACAAGGAAGAAGCTTTTCTCTGGCCCTGAAGTGTGTGTTTGATGTTTACTGTTAAACAGAGGCGACCGAATCCTTGACCTCAGCAGGAATGGGAGGTGAGGGGCAGGGGGAAGAGACCCATTTTCACATTTTTTGCCTTAAGAAAGCTCATCTATTTTTCATGCATGCTGTTGAAAAGCTTCTCAAGGAAACACCCCCTTGCACCTGGGTAGCCCTTTCTGAAGATTTGCAGCCTTTCTGGATTGGGGTTCACTGTGTCCAGGTTTTGAGAGGGAAAGATGGCGGGAGAGAAATGGGATGTGGGGGCACCCACCCCAGCCTTGAGTGCCGCCTCAGGGCAGCAGCTGCTGGGAGCCCAGCCCTCGGCTGAGGTGGCTTGCTCCCCTCCATGGGTGGGTAGCAGGATGAAGGCAGAGGTGAGGCTCCTGCAAACACCTTCACCAGCATCTTATCAGCCACCGCCACCTTGACTGAGGATGCATGGAATGCCAGACACTGCATGAAGAGCGTGACCCACGATAAGGCAAATGCTGTTATCCCCTCTTCCAAAGGCGCCTGCAGCAGCTAACTATACCCAGACAATTAAAAAAGATGCATGCACCACTGTGTTCACAACAGTGCTGTTCACAACAGCCTAGGCCTGGAAACCACCTAAACGTCTGCAGACAGATGAGTGGATAAAGAAGATGTGTTACATACACACCAGGGAACACTACACAGCTGTGAAAAGACAAGGCCACTTGCAGCAACACGGATGCAACTAGAGATTCTCATCCTAAGTGAAGCGAGTCAGAAGGAGAAACACAAGCACCATAGGAGATCCCTTATGAGTGGAACCTAAAACAGGGCACAAGTGAGCCTGTACACAAAACAGAAAGAGACTCATAGAGAACACACTTGTGGTTACCAAGGGGAAGGAGCAAGTGAAGGGATGGAGTGGGATTTGGGGGTTGGTAGATACGAACTGTGACATGTCGGACGGATGAACAAGGGCCTACCATCGAGCACAGGGAACTATATTCAATATCCTGTGAGAAACCATAATGGAAAAGAATAGTCAAAAGTAGGGCCATATACACATGTGTAACTGAGTCACTTGTTCGTACAGCAGACATGGCCACAACACTGTAAATCAACTATACTTCTTTTCTTTTTTTTTTTTTTAAAAAGAAGTCACCCAGGAGCCTGACAGCAGCTCAGATTTTTGCAACCCTCCCTGAAAGTCGATGTGTTCTTAGCCCTTGACTCCACGCTGCCCTCTGGAAGCTGGAGCACGGCCAGGCTTGTTCTGGTGGTAGAGAGAAAGGCTAGGTGCAGCGACTGGCTGGGGCAGGGAGCACACTGGAGTCCAGGGCATCCGGGATGCTACAGATGAGACCATCAGCAGGGTGCTCTAAAGGGCGGAGCGGAGGGGGTGGCATCCGCTCCAGGTCAAGGCCAAGCACAGTTCTCCACTGCCTCCCTTTCCCTCTTTCTATCAAACACCAACAGGCCCTCTGCTCTACAGCAAAGAAGAATGAACTTTCACCATCCCCAGCCTCTCCCCAAGCAACAAGCGGCCTGTCCCAAAACGTCTGGCAGAATTCCATCCCAAAGTCTGGCTCCATTCCATCTGTTTTTATGAGCAAACTCATCAGTTCTACCTGATAACACCTTAACCAGGAAAACAAAAATCAAATGCACATTTGTGACACATTTAAACAGGAAAATAGAAATCAAATGCACTTTTGTGATACACTGTAAAACAATATTTGGAAGAAAAAATAAAACTGGAGATCCCTCGCCCCCCATGGCTCACAACCCTAACACTGCCCCCTTTTAAGGATTTTTTTTTTTTTTTAGGGCAGTGAGTACATCTTCCTTGGGGCTACCCTGCATTTCCTACTCTCAGAGGGCCCCTGCCGGCAGCCTCCTGGGTTCATCTCAGCTCCTTTCTAACTCTCTGTGGCTTCTCAAAGGTAAAGGATCAAGATGCAAATTTCCAGGGGTGCCAGTATCACCACCCAGAGCTCATAAACCAAAGGGTGTCCAAGATGCGAGTCCTCTGTAGGACGAGACCAAGGTTGGCTCTAGAAATCTCTCCTGCAACCCACAAAGGGATCTTTGGCAATGAGCAGAGCTGGCTCATTGGACAAGCCCCTGATGCTGGGAAAGCTGGAGGGCAGGAGAAGCGGGCAACAGAGGACGAAATGGCACCATCAACCCAAAGGATATGAGTGTGAGCAAACTCGGAGACAGTGAAGGACGAGGAACTGTGCTGCAGTTCATGGGGTCACAAAGAATCAGACACGACTGAGCTACTGAACAATAACAACCAGAAAGCCCACGATGGGGACAGAAGAAAGGGGACGTGGACTTAGGACTAGAGTCTGGGGAACCTTACTCACATCACCCTGTCGATCCTACACCTTGGTGTTGTTCAGTCGCTCAGTTGTGTCCAGCTCTTTGTGACTCCATGGAATGTGGCCTGCCAGGCTTCCGTGTCCTTCAACATCTTGGATGAGATGGCTGGAATTCGCTCAAACTCATGTCTGTTGAGTTGGTGATGCCATCGAACCATCTCATCCTCTGTCATCCCCTTCTCCTCCAGCCCTCAATCTTGCACACCGCAGTACTTCCTCCAAACTACCCCCATCCTCTCCCTCAACCCCCAGAGCATTCTTCTCAGCCTGAAAGAACAGATGACTTCCTAGTGACTGGTTTCTAGGGAGATGCCAAGAGTTTACTACCCATCTGCTCCTTGGGGGTGGGGGACAATGTCCTGGATCTGTCCCGGTGACCCCTCAGAAAACCGACTTGTTTACAAGCAGCCATCGTCATGTCTTCCAAGCAGAGGCTCATAAATGCAACCGATTTTCCAATTCTACCATTTTCATTTGCATGGCCTATTTTCTCCAAAAGAGATTTCCCAGGGAGAAGGATGCTAAATTGCCTTATGTAACAGAAACAGATCTTCAGAAGGACTAATTATGTTCCCCCTTCGACACGCCTGCACCCACTCCCGCACCCCACCCAGCAACGCTGGCTGCCTGCAGGCCTCTTCGGTTTCCTTCTGATTCTCATGGGTGGGCAGTGTGCCCCTCATCCGCGTGTGCCTAGGGGCTGGTGGTGGAGCTGAAGCTTCTGGGGTCTTCTCTGCCCTCTCATGTTCAGTCCATACCCTCCGAGGCAGATCCAGGAGGAAACCAGAGGCCCCAGAGGCAAGCAAACCCCACACAAAGCAGTCTCTTCTCTTTAAACAATTTTCCAACCACCACACATGTGCATGGATGTTTTTCAAAAAAGCTGGATGCCTTGAATATGCGGACCCGGACTTCCCTGGTGGTCCAGTGGTAAAGAATCCACCTGCCAATGCAGGAGACGTAGGAGATGCGGGTTCGATCCCTGGGTTAAGAAGATCCTATCTTGGATGAGATGGCTGGATGGCATCACCGACTTGATGGACATGGGTTTGGGTAAACTCCAGGAGTTGGTGATGGACAGGGAGACCTGGCACACTGCAGACCACGGGGTCGCAAACAGTCGGACATGACTGAGCAACTGAACTGAACTGAACCTGGAGGAGGATGTGGCAACCCACTCCAGTATTCTTGCCTGGAGAATCCTCACAGACAAAGGAGCCTGGCAGGCTATAGTCCATGGAGTTGCAAAGAGTCAGACACGACTTAGCGGCTGAGCACAAGCCCAGGCCCGTTCCATAAAGGACAGCCACAGACGCCTGATTCTGCCACAGGAAACAAACAAACGAGCGGAGAATAAAAAGGGCTTGGCTCATAAATTAGGCCACTGAACTGGGATGCCGTGGACTGTTCTAAACCCCACCTCTTTACAGGTAGAAACCAAATGCACAGCTAAGTTTGTTATTACAGCAAGATGAATTTAAAACAAAGTCAACTAACAGGTGGCTCTGGTGGTAAAGAACACACCTCTGCAGCAGACATACGTGGGTTTGATCCCTGGGTTGAGAAGATTCCCTGGAAGAGGGCATGGCAACCCACTCCAGTACCTGGAGAATCCCATGGACAGGGAAGCCTGGTGGGCTACAATTCACAGGGTCAAAGAGTCAGACAGGACTGACTTAGCACACACATAGAGAAAGCTGATCTGATCTGAGGGGATTCTGACAAATCCACTTACAATAGGATTCTGCATGTCTGCATTCAGGACAGGATGAGGGGTGTGCAGAGTCCGGAGCTCTGGGCAGGGATTCACTAATCTTCAGGGTCATATGCAATGGTGACTTTCACGTGTCAAGTTGGCTAGGCCAGGGCACCCAGTGTCTGGTCAAACACCAGTCTACAGTTTGTGGTGAAGGTTTGTGTTAGATGAGAATGACATTTAAATCAGTAGGCTTTTGAGTAAAGCAGCTTATCCTCCACAATCTGGGTGGGTCTTGGGCAATCAGTTGAAGGGCTTAAAAGAAGATGTTTGGCGGAAACCAACACAATAGTGTAAAGCAAATATCCTTCAATTGAAAATAAATTTAATTTTTTAAAAAAGAGAGAAGACTGAGGTGTCCTGGGAAAGAAGGAATTCTGCCTCCAGAAGACTTGGGACTGGAGCTGAAACATGAACTCTTCCCAGGGTGTCCATGCATCACACACACACACACA